>VWZP01001888.1:3072623-3447988 GCA_013396995.1 Dicaeum eximium
GTTTTGATTGGAGCAGGTTTTTTGACAGGAAAGCAGGGTTCCATCATGTGAAACAGCCGCTTAGGAAGACAAACACCACCGCTCCAAACACCCTTCCTTCCTACTTCTTCCCCCTAGTTTATATGCTAGGCATAATCCCACATGGTCTGGGATATCCCTTTGGTCAGTTGCTTTCAGCTGTCCTGTCTGTGTCTCCTCCCAACTCCAGTACCAGAAGAACCCGTGAACAAGAGTTCCCAGTACGAAGAGGTAGGAAGGCTAATACAGCAATCTTTATAACTCTGCTAATCCTAAATCTGCACCTTGACAATGGGATGTCCACAATGACAATAGAGAGCGGGGTTAAAAATGGAGACTGAGGTCCAACACAAGTAAACATTTCCCAAAAAAACATGCTGAAAGGTGGTGTAAAGAAAAATGCTCTCCAAGTATTGCAGCAATAGAACTACTCAGAACTAAGAATTTTACCCTGTATGTTTTAAGCATCAGCAACTCCATTTACTGCACATTAGTGTCTGTTTTGGAGTGGAACTTTATAACTTTATTTAGTCTAGGCTAAACAGTAAATGCATATTACAGTGCTGTAAGTATATTACACTACTGTTGGCTGCTCAGCTGCCCAATACATTCAGGTAGTTGTGAACAAGAGAACTCTTCTTTCTTTTTAATGTAGAGAGACAGGAGCCACCACTTCTTTTAAGTGCAGTCTTGATCATAAACCAGCCATATCTTTGTCTTTTTTAAAGCAGGCTAACCAAAGCTACCCAGTGAAGTCCCTTGGAAGTGGAAACCAGTTAAAAAACCTATTGCTTTATACACAGGCAAGAGTCTCTTTAAGTTATGTCAATCATGGAATAAATCCTGCCCCTTACAGCTGCAGCAGCACCATAAAGAGCTTAAAGTAGAAGCTGGACCAGTCTAGTACCACTGTAATTATGACTGCTAAGAATAAAAGAGAAAGGATTAAAAAGCTCAAGTGCATTTAAATTTAGAGATGGTATTTTGGTTGATGAGAGCTTTTTAATGTATATTCATTCTTCAGCACTTATTATTGGAAAAGAAAAAAAAATATAATACTAATAGCTGGTAAATAGTAATACTAATAAAACCAGATAAACACTTTATGTACATTTTCCAGGCCAATAGCTAGTTCTCTCAGTTTTGTTTCCTTGAACACAGAGGGAACAGAAGAGGATTGTCTTAAAAATTCTGGTAATAAAAAAAGTCCAACTGCAGTACAAAAAATAGTCTTAAATACTAAAATTAAACAAAATTTCTTCCCTCTCATTTACCATAACAGAGAAGACTATATATACTCCATTATTTACACAAGTATAACTTTTTTTGGAGTCCACAAAAGCAATTTATCAGAATAAAATAATCCTTCAGGTAGAAAATCAATAGATACTTTTTAGATTTCTACACAGATCAGTATAGGGTTTTGTTATTGTGGGATTTGTGAGTTTTTTTAGTCAATAAAGTTCAGCAGCAGATTAGAATTTTTGTGAGAGTTTTTCTGCATCATGGAACAGTGCTCACTTAATACAATCCACAAGTAATATTTTGCTTGTTTCATTTGGATAAACCTTTGTGAAAAAAAAAAAATTAAAAACTAAAGTAGTTCTCAAAAGAGTTTTCTAAAGAGTCAGGCCAATCAGAATTCCTATTTTCTGAACAAGAATCTTCTAAGCATTAGTACAAATAAGAACAACCAGCATATAAGTTTGCCATACACCAGGCTAATTTCTGTTTCTTTTTCATGGCTATGACAGATGAAAAGGATGCAGTTGAGATAGCAGAAATTCCCCTTAGGCCAGGTAACATCCTTATGCATGACATGGTGTAATTCTTATTTGAAATAACCTGTAAATTATTTCTAAGAAAGAGAATGTAACAAAAGTGAAAAAATGTAAAAAGCAAAAGAGGAAGGAGGGCCTGACTCTTCTAGCAGCTAAGGCATTCAGATCTATTTATTTTCTAAACAATCCCTGGCTTTTTTATTTTCTAGGCAAATAGTCTACACAATAGTTTGTTTCATGAAAATGTATACCATACATTCCCCTGAAACAAAATCTCAATTGCCGTGTTTCCTGAGAAGCAAGACCTTGTCTATGGCAAAGAGGTGCAAAAATTTGGCCTGAAAAAATTGGAGCACCATCTAGTTATTGGATTCTGTTAGGGCTTAAGAAATGCTGAAACTACTCTCTTTACAGCCAAAGAGAAATATTTAAACTAATCAAGAAAACATCTAAATAGTTGAAAATAGCCCTCAGCCACAGTATCAATAAACTTAATATTTCTGAAGAGCAATTTTGGACCTGAAAGCCTAAATCCACCTTTAAAGCACCTAAATCCTTTACTAACGTTAACTTTCAGTCTCACCTGTTGACAATGAAATTTAGATTTAGTCAGTCAAACTCTGATGACCTGAATAAATACCTTTAAGAATAAGGAACTAAGCAACTTCTAAATGAGCAATAAAAATGCAGTAGATCATGTGTATGATGTTCCTTTTCTAATATTAAATATATTGATAACCTCTTCACCATTTGACTGACTTCACTGGTCTGGCCATTTTTAAGTGGAAAGCTTTATTTCATTAATTCATGCTTTCATCAACACAGGTTTGATTTATAAACAATCAAAACCAGAAAAAATAGTGCATGCTACAAATGTTGCTTCTATTAATTTCTTTCCAACACTGCAAACACACATGTTTGAGGTACTGTTTCACACAACAATTTACTTCAGATCATGAAGTACCATTCAGATCATGATCATTTAGACCACATCTTCCTTTTGTAAACGGGAAAGTGTTGACTTGTACTTTAAATATATGTGCATACACATTCCAAACCAGCATGGCCAGGCCCTTATCACAATGCATTGAGCAAGAAATGTACTAGAAATATCCCCAAAAAGAAACTCCACTGTTTGAAAGTGATACCTTGATACCTGTCCAAGTTAATGTGTGTCATCATTAAGTATCTGCAGAATTAGTAAGGACAATGATGTGTATCTTCTGTCATTATTCCTTCCCCATTTACACAGCAGGTTTGACAGAATTTACAATAAAGGTCATATTATGTCCTTGAACAGAGTCCAAGGAGTTACCTCTGTTCATATACAGTGGAGAAGATTTAGCATTTAACTATTTCTTTTCCTTGATGACAGAATAAGTACCAAGAACAATGGAAAAGATATGAACAGCATTACTAAAGCAAAGGTAATTATTCCAGGATCTGTCTCAGATTCAGAGGCTGAATAATTTTAATGTTGATTCTTACAATATTTCATTGTTTTGCTCCTGATGAGTTTAGCAGGAGATAAAATAAAGTCAGCTCAACAAATTGAGACACTAAAGTCTGGTTCCTTCATATTCTAAAGTGTTAGTGGGACAAGTTAACATTCCATCTCAGAAATAGTATTCACATGTCTGATGTTCATCTGCTGAGGCTGTCATTTCCATCTTCATAGCCCAGTTTCAAAATGCCACACCAAAAATACTTGATTTACTCATTTTGTAGAATAGTACATCTGAAGAAAAAAATCTGAATTTAAATTAAGTGAAAGTTGAAGCTACTTCAGCTAACTGAACAGAATAAATTGCTTGAAAAGAAAAGCTACAGATCAAACAAACTCTGCATGTGAGATTTACCAAGGACTGAGAAAACGGTCCTTGGCATGGGATTATATAGATGACTGAAAGGGAAAAGATCCTGAAAAAAACATTGTAAAACCACAAAGGAACTAATTGTTAAAATGTGGGGTCAAACTTTTCCTACCTTCTAAGGACTATCTAATGATCCTTAGCAAAAAAGTTCTCTGCTATTAATAGATTTCTTTCATAGTAATATATTCTGAAATTTGGGCTGCGCCTTTTGGAGTTAATATTTGGAAATATTAACTCTTAAGGTTAATTCTAAGAATGCACACACCATGCCCAAATAATAAAATGTAGAATTATTATGAGAAAGAAAACATCCTCCTGATCAGATCTTGTCTAGGGTCCTAAGGAAACTGACAAAAGTTCCTTTGCTGTTTAAAACCAGCCTAAGAAAGCAAAACTACGGTGTTCTCTAGGAAACAAACTCATAGCTGCACACGTAATGGGGTAAAACTTTCTTATCAATAAAAAAATGAGTTGTTTGTACTTGCAATTACTGACTGTGTTAGCAAATGCTAGACATCTTGCATAGCCCAAGTGACAGACAAAAACAACAAAAAAAAATTTAACAAGGCACTGTCACCAATCATTATGCAGAGTAATTGAGACCAATTTACTTATCTTTCATAAAGAGAATGGGAAAAAAAAAAAGTTAACATGAAGGCGGACAGCCAATCTAGTAAACACTATGAAAGGACTGAGTAAAGACGGAAATTCATTAAAATAAGGCATTACAAAAAACTGAGACCTGAGCTTGACAGGAACACAATTTAATTTTAATATTATCTTCAAGACATTTTCTGAGGAAAAAACCCCAACTTCCCAAAGTATCTAAAGTTACCGTTCCATGCACTGTTTCAGCTTCTAGTCCCTTGCTCTTTTTAATGTGGCTATTCTTCCTTTTAGGGCTCTGTTCTTACCTGTTTCACTTAGGTTTGTCCAGGTATAACCTCTGGATTGACTGAGACTGCACCTGAGATCACTGGACAATTTCAAGCAACCACAATCAAAGAGATATAGATTAGGAAGGAAAGGCAAACTGCTCCCTCTCCACCCTTACAATTCACAAGCTGCCACGTATGGGGCGTAGGTCCAACAAAAGTTCTTATTCAGTAATTGTACCACGTGTTCTTCAGCAGGGGCTGTCCAAATTTGTGTTGTCATACATAAAAGTAACAAGATACACCAAGGGAATCATCACTTTGCTGCTAATATAGAAGCTAGGAATTTGTTCAGTGCTTTGGCAATTCCAGGAAAGACCATTTGAACCCAGCTTGTGTAAACAGACACACTCACATATTGTTCTGACTTCTGAGTATGAATCTTTTAGCTACCCTTAATAGAGACTGTTCAGTTTTTTCTTATGGTATTAACAAGTGAGGTTCCTTTCACTCTTCTTTTAATTCAGTCAAAAACTCCTACCTGGTTCCTTCTTTCATATTTTCAGATATTCTGCATGGTTGTGTAGTAGCTGCCAGATGTTAAGAGTTAGGATGAAAGATACCATAAAACTAGGACATTGTGCTTTGCAGCACGAAGAGCACTGAATCCTGCAGGATGCCATATGCTTCAGGATCCCATCAGCTCCCAGAGGGTAGCACTTTACAAGTTTGGGCCTCAAAACATTTTACTTCTTACTCACACAAGAAGTGAAAGATCAAGTTTACAGAAGATAAATGCTAGATATAGTCCCATTTGATGAAATTATTTTTTTTAAAACCAAGTACACTTCTTGACTGAGATTTATATAAGATGTTAACATGTTTCATTTATATAGCTTTTATGAAATACATATTTATTTAAATGGATGAATCTTTTGGTTACTTTCATATGCTGTCTTAGGTGATGTAAATTGTATTAGTCTCATTGACAGTTCTTTCATGTCTCTGTCTAGAGACTACCAAATTCCCTGTGAAGGAAGAGCAGTCTTGGCTGAGAAAGTTTTACAATATTTACATTAAATAAAACAATTTGCAATTGTACTGTCATTTTAATAATTATTATATTTTCATTTGGTTTTATTTCACTTCAGCAACTATTCAGTGCTAAAAAATCTTCATAAATAAATATTGTAAACACATACACTGTCTTCTTGGAACTTATACTGTCACTAAAGATGAATGTCAGCAGTCAATGTTTCCAGTGTGAGCAATGGACAAAGTGTATTTCCATGCTTGCTTTTTCTTCAGATGAAAAATACAATAAATTATTTTTATTAAGCATCATCTGCAGCATAGTCAAATATTTATGTGCAATGCTTTGCTTACCTGAGTTTTACACAAGGATACCATACGACTGATGTAATGTTTTAAGTAACTTTTGGTTTTCCAATTGCATAAGAACTCATTCTATCTATACATATATAAATTCCACAAATTTATGATGAATCCATGGGACAACAAGCTTTTCAGGTCACTTCACTCATAATTAGAACTAATTAAAATGTGCCAAATAAAGGATAGAAATTTATCACTGCTCATTAAACTTGTAAAGACTGTGTTAATTAGATGTCAGACTCAGTAATTCACATAAATATTTGCTGCCAGTCTGGACTTAGTGAAAAAAATAAATACATTTATGGCCACTGTAACAAAAAGGAGATAGGTGCTGTTGAATTGAAAGAGTTAAAAGCTTTCTATACTACAAATTTCATTCTTATAAACTTTTCTATGTTTGAAACAACACGTGTAAATTCTGCTAATTTTTCCCCAAACTTAAATATTCCTTTGATAAAAGCAAAAGGTTATGTCCCACCATAATTTTTTTACCTTCCTGTTTTCAAATATTGCTTGCATGAATTGTCATACATTAATTTGCAAGAATTAATTGAAAATCAATATTTACTAACCGTTATTACACTGTTGCATCACCTACGTTCCTACTGAAGGCCATTATACTGTTTTATCACCTTCTACAACCAGGAAGGGATTCCATTGTGTTCCCCAAAATTTACAACCAAAGCCTTCAGTGGTTCAACTGATACTTTAAGCAGGACACCTCAGAAGTCAAGCCATTTTAATATAAGACACTGAATGCATTGATTAATTTGAAAGAAAATAATGAATTCAAGACATAATAATGTCAGAATGCAATAGCATAGATTGTGCTAGTACAGCTGCATGTATAACTTGTAACCACAACTTCACTGGACTCTTCATAGGGGTGCTGATCACTGAGAAGAGGAATATATGTTGATAAAAACTGAGGATTTTCACCTGTGGATTTCTAAACGAGGAAAAAGTACCTTATCCAGACCTTTCTCATTTGAATAATTCAACTGCCAAAAAGGGATATTTAGATAAACACAACTCTCAGGATCAAGACCTACTTACCTTGGTTAATCTCAAGCCTTCATAAAACAAGGGAGCTACTAGTTTTAGTTTCAGGCATTAATTTATAGTATCATTGAGTCACTTAGGTTGGAAAACACCTCCAGATTGAATCCAACTGCTAACCCACCACTATTATGTTCACCACTAAACCACATCACTAAGCGCCACATTTACAGAAGTTTTAGATACCTCCAGGGATGGTAACTCAACCACTTTCCCAGGCAGCCTGTTGGACAATCCTTTTGGTGAGGAAATTTTTTCCTTATATCCAAGCTAACTTTCCTCTGGTTCATCTTGAAGTCATTTCCTCTTGACCTTGTTACTTGGAAGAAGAGACTGACCCCCACCTTGCTGCAATCTTCTTTCACAATAAGGTCTCCCCTCAGCCTCCTCTAATTCAGTCCTATTTTCTCCTGGCTATGGATCCAATTAATACCCCAAAAATGTTCTCATCCTGAAAGAAGCTTATTTAGTTGCCTCCTGCAAAATCTCCACCTAATCAAAACACCCAAAACATTGTGCATTACTTGGAATATCAAGCCGCCACTTTTCAATAAACCAAATCAGCAAACCAAAACCCACATACAATTGTGAAGTAATGGTGTCATCAGGTTTAAATAACACATCTGTTCCACTCCCCAGCCACAAAGTATACTTTGCTTATGTCTTCCCATCCTTTCCACAACTCATCTCTTCATCTGCGCTGTGACAGTAACAGATGCTTTTTTTTTGAGTTGAATTTAGCTGATTGTTTGTGAGAGGCAAAGCACCCACAGATGTCAGCTGTTGTTTTATCAGACTTCCTGAGACAATCAGATAAATTTGGAACAGACAGTGAAAGTTAAATACATTTAGAACAAGGCTAGAAATAGTACAAAACTATTCTTTTCAATGTGAATACATGGTATTTTATCACAGCAGCAACACAATCACATCACCAATCACAAAGACATACAGACAGTTCTCATTTCGTCTATCATAGCCTCAGCTTTTGTAAATCAAATGACTGTTTGCACCAAAAACTGAACTTCAGTAAAGCTGGTACTCTGTGAAAGAATGAAAGCAGCCCTTGGTTTCATGATCACCACTCAGAGCTCATGACAGCTGACAAAAAGTATTAGCCAGACATAACTGCCAGCACTTGGCTGTGCAGAGACACTGATGAAGATACAGGTGATTTCTCATGGAATTTGCTCTCAAATGTCATTTGCATTATGGAAAAGCAAGAGCAACAATACTTTTTTAATGTTTTCCCCTACACTTTAAGCAGAAAGAATTTGAGAGACCTTGGCAATTCATTATATAATGTAAAGGTATAGCTTTTTTTATAATTTTATAGCTAATCCTCTACCAACTGATGCTACAGCATTGCAAGTATCATAACCACCTAAAGTATGTGGACCTTGTAAAAATTTATTACAGTAACATTAGTAGTACATGCCATTATGGCAAGAATGAGCACTGGATAACATAAAAACATCCTGTTAGAGAAGAATAAAACTCTAGTGTTCACTATCAATTTATCTGCAAAATATGGACTTCAAAAAAATAAAAGAGGTATATGGATTGCGTGGTTGCTAAATTGCTTTAAAATCTTCGAAGAATGGACAATGCCAACTCACAAAAGAGATTAAAGTGCTCAAGACAGGGAACACTGGAGATTTTTTACATGACTCATAGCCAGAAAAATCTGCAAGGAACTGCCTGTTGATGACTTTATTTTCAGAGAGAAAATAGGAGGAGACATTTCTAGCAAAAGACGTAAATGATAAAAGGCAATTGACCTGAATCCTAAAGAAATCTTCCAGGGGGCATGGCTTTGGCTAGACCTCTGTACGTCTCTTATCCAAATTGCATGGTACTTGGCTTAAAATATTCCAACACACTGGATGTTCAGATACTGTGTGTCCCTGAAATGATGATCTGTAAACTGGTGTACACTGGAAAGGAAAGAAAATCTTATGCACAAAGAGCTCGCAAATACCGAGGTGAGCAGACAGGGAACCATCTGGGAACTCAGATCAACTTGATTGCTAAACATCATGAAACAGTAGCAGACCAAATACAGGCCAGAGGAGTCAAAGATAAAAAAAAGTTGGCCATCAAAAAAACTTCCAACAAGATGTTTAAAAGTATTGGAAATTTTTCGCAAAATATTTTGCAACTTTTTTGTCAGTCTCTCACTTCCCCCCTCTCCCCCCACTAAAGCCCTCAAATCCTATAACATGGTGGAATTTGAGAGAAAAAAACCAACCCTTATTTAATTTTTTTTGCCTTTTTTAGTCAACAGTCTCAGAGTAGTCAAAACTATCTTTAAACTTCCACCCTTTCATCAAAAGTGTTTTCTTTCAGGAAAATTGTCCTGATACATTTTGCATCTCCTCATGATCGCTTTCCTTTTTAATTTTGTGCTTTACCACACAGGCAATCAGGAGAACTAGAATCACCTTGCTCAGCCTTCTTGTAAAAGAATATGTCATGTGGTTTAATACACTTTTTGTAACAATGCAAAAACATGCTTTTTACCTTGTGAGGATTTCAAGCTCTGCACATCAGGTTTTCTCACTGCCAAGAATAGGAGGGAAGCACTAATAAAATATGAGTTTAAAACAATAAAATAAATATAACTGAAACCAAGCTCTGGTCCTAGAAAACAAACAAAGTTCAGATAAGGCTTCAAACCTTAAAACTTTTAGTAATAATTCATTGTAATTTTTCTGTTTTATTAAAACAGAGCCAATAAATCAGGTGGTTTTTTTTTTTCAGTATTACCTGTAAAACCATTTGCTCAGCTTAGTAAGAACGATAAATTTTCATTATCTCATGAGAATACTTCAAGTTTATAAAGGGATTTTTCATTATATGTTCCCAAGTTGAATGACTTAAGTATAAAGCCATTTTCATATGCTTCAGCTAATGCAAGATAGTAGGTTACAGTATTAAACAAAGAAACAAAACCCCCACAACAGAAACAACAGGAAATCGGTGTGACTGCATGTAAAAAATACACATTACATACCCAGATACAGCTGTGACCCTTTGTATAACCTTCTAAGGCTAACACATGGGAAGTTCCAGCAGCATTTGTGGAATCATCCTGTGCCATTTCTATCTGCACCAGGTGTCCTTGCAACACAGCTCAGTCCAGATGCACAACCCAGACCCAGGTGTTAAGGGGTACAATACCCACTTTCTCACTGTCTATTTCCATAAGACTGTGGGTGACCCATAATTGAATCATCACATATCTAGCCCCACATGGATGTTTCTGGAGCCAGGAATACCATCTCCCACTAAGTTTAGTCTGGAAATTACGGCCTTGTGATGTGCAGAGATCATGCAGTGCTGCAAGGAGGCATGGGCTGCCTTCTACCTGCTGATTGGTTGTTCTCTATATGAAATTTACCTAGAACTACTGGGATATAACAGATTTAATGGGTTTAAGCGCTGCATACATAATCTAAATACATGTACTGGTAGTTCATCTGATCCTTTTTAAAGTTATCTATCTTGTTAGATAGCCATGGTTTTGCTAGACATGGCCATAATACATAGCATTTCCAGACAAGCCACATCCTGGTTAGTACTATAAAGTTTATTAACACTACCAGATACACAGAAACTCCAGATAAATGTAAATCTTTCAGGTAATTCAAGGCAACTTTTCAGGGTAGAAAAAAGAGAGAGAATGTGAAAGAAAAAATTGAATTACACAGTCCAGATAGCGGAAGTCAGAGAAAGGGACGTAGAAATAATTTTATTTCTCTGTGGTTTTCTGAGTCCCTGACAGAACTAGAAAACGCAGTTGTTTTGAAATTTCTTCCTAAATCACTTTCTAAATCCTTCTAGAAATAGATTCTTTAGGATGAAGAGATTAAGCTTTACCTCACTGAAATAGTGAAACTGGTGCTCAAGGCTACAATCAAATATCAAATGCTACTCTGCACTAAAGATTAGAAAGCCACTGCAAGAAGGATGAAGGGTGCTGATATTTACTAGAGGTCAAGAAGCACAAAGAGGTTTTCAAATATTTTTTTAAAGTACAGGATAGTTTACCTAGGAGATCTGTTGGAATCTGATGCTGCCCAAAATGTTCTGCCTTTATTATGTTGTATTTCTTATGAAAATTTTATATAAATAGGAAACCTAGAAATAATATAAAAAAGCTAACCAGACCACTACTTTTACCCATACATGTCTTACACTACATAAAATAAACTGTAGCTTAACAGAGGAAATATGCCAAGAACTGCAAAATTATAAAACTATTATCTTCATAATTTACAATAAACTAAGTCAAATAAATATACAGAATTGAAAGCCATCAGGTTTTTTAAGCTTTCTGAAGTGCAATCTCATTTGCAGCTGAATTGTGTAGTGTAAATATATAACAAAAATTCCAAATTAATATAGTTTAGAAAAATATTGCTTGTATTTCACAGGAAAAAGTGGTAAAACATAAATTGTTGGAATTTTTTCCTTCTTCTATGTCCAGCTTGCAAAAATAATCTCTACTCCTCTACTAATACTTCAAGATAATCTTTTTTATTTTTCAAGTTATATAATTTCTTTGGTTTAATTATTTACTTTAGATACAAAACCTGCTTTTTCCAAAACAATAATTGGTAGCAAATGGTATATAGTTAAATGCAAATCATAAAATATCCAGTTGTAGAATTTAATAAAATATGCATTTTCTCAACATCCTAATGTCTTACCAACATTTTGTTTAGACCATAAGCATGTAACATGCTTTCATAATCAAGTGAAAATATTTCACTACTCTATAAGAAAACACTGTTTGACTATTTCTTCTTTAGGCCACTTCAAAAATTATATTGAAAGTATGTTACAACAGTTAGGTGTCATTGACAATTTTTTATTTCCTTCAAGATTATGTAAAAACATAGTCTTTGAAAATCCTATCTAGCCAGGATTTTATATATGACAAAATGCAAAACCAAAGCCTTGTCTTTTGTCTTTTCAGGGCACATTAACTGAGAAGAAGCTGAGAGAACTGTGCTATTTCTGAATAAAACCTGCAGTAAGATCTACAATCCTATTGTTTGTTTATTCCTAATAACTTGTTTGTATAACTGCTCATATCAAGAAAACATCAACATTAAAATTTAATACTTTGACTGCAGTAATAAGAAATCTTTAGATTTACAGAAACAGCAAGTTTCATTGAAAGATTCAAATAATGTTGGCACAATGAAAAAGGCAACTGAATACTTAATAGTAATAGAAAATATGCTTTTCTTAAGAGCTTTGTTTTCCCCATTTGATAGTCTGCTCTGATTATCTAAGGAAGCATATATTCACATGGTAAGTGATATTATAACCTACTTTTGAACAAAGACACTGTACTAAATCAAGCCCAAGATTAGACTGCATCTGGGTTTTGCAGACTACTTACATTTTCCTTACTGTTTTATTAAAAAGCAGCCTTAAAAACTGTGAGATGCCAAAGAGCCTGTATACAAATTTTATTACAGATATTAGGTAGTTTGTCTAACCATACATTTGAAATACAAGATAATTGCTCATAAGAGGAGAAATGAACCTCCTCTGTAAAGATGGCAAGTAAGCAGTAGCAGAAAAGGTGTTCACTGACCTGGATGTATTCCATACAATTTCTCATCACTCTATGGATAAGAACAAATTCAAGGCATCAGCCATACACAAGTAGCTCAAACACCATTCCCACAGAAATGCAAAGAAGTTAGATAACTGTCCTATCAATACTAATTTGTCTACTAGGGAGCTGCACTGTATTTTCCATTACTCATTTGCTGTCAAATCTTTCATGAACATATGCTTGGAAAATCTGAGGCACCGAGCAAGTGGAAAGATCGAACTCAGGTGAACAACCCACAGACCAGAAAAAGGACAGGGTTTTCTCGTGACTGTGAAAGCTCAAAAAAGTCACATTTGGATAAAAATTTAACACATGTATAAATCTGTCATGGTAGATTTGGGTCATAAAGATTCTCTTTTTCTTTGTCTTCTGAAGTGCAATCTTGAGAATGCTTTGGTTTAAAAACCAGTAACACTGTGCTGTTTTAAATTACTCCCAGAAGTAAGAGGCTATTCAGTTTCAAGCTGACATTAAGGAACTGGCTATTTTCCAGTGTTTCTGACTGCGTAGGATCCAAACCTATCTGTGCATGTACAGACAAAATGGTGCCTTTATGGGTCGCTATTCAAGGTGAGGTACTCAAAACTGCAGAGAAAGATGAAATGTCAAACCTAAATAATGTATACATTTTGAGGCTTTTTCAACAGAACAATTTATCTTGAGTTCTGAGTGGACCATCTTCCCAAATAAATAAAAAAACCCACCACTCTCACTGTTCCATGAATTAAGAAATGAAGACTGTTTGCATCAGTAGCAATTAAGTCTGACCTTGGTTAAATAATATTGTTCCGGGAATGGATACTGCTGACTTTCATCCTTCTAGGATAGCTGGGAAGATAATACAACTTCATTATAGAGAAAAATCTCTATCATGAAACTGCTTGCTATTGCTTTCTAACAAGTGTACACTTACCAGGACAGGTGGGCAACAATGCTGCAAAAATCTAATTTGTGCTTTCACTAAGAAAATGAACATTTTTCATTATTTCTAACATTAATCTGAAGATGCAAGTCTCACCATGGAAAACAGATGACTAAGCAGCCACGACTTATCTTAATTAAGGTTTGTCTTAATCAAGGTACTGACTGTGAGATATAATGCTACTTAAGACTAAGATGCTTAGCATAGTTGCATGGTTCCCAGAGGGAACATCCATCAAGCTAAATGTATAACTACAGCTTAGTCCTGCTAAAAACATAAAGAAAGGAAAGAAATGAAGGAATTAATGAAAGCAGAGATAGTTTCTTATCCATTGCTTAATTCCTTCAAATAGCTACTATGCTACATTGCAAAGTCATTTTTTTTCCTCACTGGTATACATACCATATATTTAAGGCCTTTCCCAAACACATATTCCTAATTTAAATAAAATTATTGCTGGTTTCTTCAAAGAATAAAGAACAGAATTTGATCCATCCTAAAGATTTTGGTAAAACTGGAATTTAAATGCTTTGAAACATGACCTCTCCATTTCTGTAGAAGTACATTCAAAAAGGAGGAAGCAAGGTCATACTGAAAGAGAAGACATTTCACTTTCTAAGAAGTTCTCTCTTTCATCTGCTCCACTTTGAATCTATAAATTACCTGGTTTTAACTGCAGAACTTATGAATTCTGTACCAAGAGAAGAGTTTTTAGATGATCAGTAGATCCTTTTCAGAAGGATGAAAACCAGCTTCATTTGTTCAAGAATTCATTCAAGTTTCAGAACATCAGCTACTTACTAAGGTAATAACAAGCAAGGGGAAATTATTATTTTCTATTCTACTCTTTATTTATTTTTCTTTTGCCTTCGTTTAAATCAATTTAAGCTGTGGTACAGCTGTAAATTCACCCTTTTCAATGAACTGTGTAGCTCAGCCTATAGAATAGTGTCCTTGGCTGCATGAATCTACACCATGTACCTGGTGTACATTCTTGAGAAGTGTTCCTTTACCTTTATAAACTCTGGAAACAATGAAGAGAAGATATCAGAGAAACACATTGTTCCTAGGGACAGGGATAGTCAGTAATTCAACAATTAAGAGCTCACCAAACAGCCTGCCTGATTCTCAAGGGTTAAAAATAAAATAAGCTGATGAGACTAGAGCAAGTAAACTCCCACAAAGGTTAAAACTCTAAAAGAGAAAGAAAATAGGATAAACACCTAAACACTGTGTATCTGTAAGCATGCATCTGTAAGTGGATGTCAACACAAAGATGACAATCAGAAAGCACCTACACCTCCAATAGAACATCTGAGGGCTCTCAGTGGGTTTTAAACTTTTCATTAATTAAGAACTGGAAATCAATCTGAAAACTATTAGAGAAGATTGGTGAAGATTAACATGAAAGACTAAAAGAGCTGATACTTGGTTTACAGTCTAAAATAAAAAAAAAAAAAATATGCAGATGACAAATTTTTGGTGTGTACATAATCACCCAGGACAAGACAATTGCAATTCAACCTGAAAAGGAGTTTTCTACTAGAAAGGAAGCTCTGGGCCTACGCAAAGATTATAACAAACATTACTAAAAAGGCCAAAACAAAAGGAGACCTAAAGCTGAAACAAACACAGAGAGATGAAAATCAACCTTTTCAGCTACACCTGTTGGAATAAGTGCAAGCTCATTCTAAATGCTGGGCTGTGACCCCTTGTCATTACTAGAACGTAGGGCTGCCCATTTTTTCTGCAATTTCCACTATACTACTGGCCTGGGGCTACAGCAGCAAGCAAAGAATAATCAAATAAATCTGACCTAAGTTAACTTATTTTCTTTCCAAAACTGTTGTTCTTTGAAGAATGAAGATATCTGGATTTACATTTAAAATTACATTTACTCAGATTTGTTCCCTGATTTCCATAAAGGAGCTAACCGAGACAGTACTGATAACTTCAGCAATTACAAGAATTTGCAGTTACCATTGTTATTTCCCATTACTCTTCCAGCATTGACCCACTGCTGCAGATATAAAACCAGCTCAATATCAATTTCTGAAGGAATCATATTCTTCTGCTGCTTTTTTTTCTCCTTTTTCCCTCATTTGACTTTACAGACACGGTAAAGAAATTAGTGTTTCCCATTGAACTGGCTGTTTAAAAGATTTGAAAAGAAAGTAAGAAGAGCAGGCACTGCCTGTTTAGGATGAGAAGACAGAGATCAATACTCATTTTTTGGCACTAGAAAAATTAATACAGAGATTACTATTTCCTGGGCTTTCATTTCAAGAAGAAAGGAGAGAGACTCTGAGAACTGCATATATCAGGATAAAAGTCTATATTGTACTGACCAGCAACCATTCCTTTTTTGTGTGGGTCTGCATAGAGAGAAATAAATTTTACATACTATGAGGATCCTCAAAACTGACAGCAATTACATTGCCACCAATTACTACAAATTAGTTAAATAAAAGAGGTGAAAAGAGGCAATATTTTATTACTGACTTAGGGGGCAAACCTCAAATTCACAGAGCTATGACTTTCAACATGAAAGTCGTATCAGAAAATTAATATTATATCGGGACAAATTCTTAGCAAACTTTCTAGATTAGCGTGCCAAGGACAAGACTGCATAGATACTTTTCTGCCCTTCATTATATATTAAATAAATCATGAGGTTCTGGCACGTTTAGTTGATTGACTTATTAAAAGACATGCCATCAGGTTTCCCTCATGAATTTCTAAAGGTTACTGTGCTCAATTAAAATATTAATTCAGAATTGAAATAAATACAGCAGTAGCATCAGTAATTTAAAATTAAAGTATCTTCTTTAAACTTAAAAAAATTAATTTAAACCAGCCAAATGGTTTAATTTTATCTCATTGCACTAAAATGAGGAAGTTACTGTGGCTATACCTCAATAATATTGAAGCTTCAGGAAGCTGACAGGACCAGGATTTGTCATGGGAAAAGCAGGCTTGGTGTTCAGCTCTGTGATGCAAACTTCATTTTTACAGCAGGTAAGTGCTGCTATTGCTATGGGGAAGCATAAGTAAAAGAGTTTTCATGTTACATGATTTACAATTCTTGTGAGGCCACAGTAAATATTAAAATAGAGACAGATTTCAGCTTTTTTATTGTTGGAGATATTGTAGCACTGCTTAGTCTGTAATAACTTCCGCAACTTTCCCCACAGAGGAGACCATCCCATTACTCAGTCTGACTCTTCTACCACATCAGCATCACTGAACTTTAATACATGGTCTGTTGCCTTGGCAGGGACTCATGAAGAATCTAAAGAGCTAGAAGCTAAACATTTTTTCCATGTTTAACATAGGTATTACTATGCAGTAATAGACAATGACAATAAAAACTGTTATATCCAAAAAATAAGAGTTGATCAAGCATAGTCAGAGAGCTCTCAACCCCCTTCAGATAAACTTTTCCCTGCAGTAAAATTCGCACCCATTAAACCATTGGTTGGTCCTTTACCCTTATTAGCCTGGATCAGAGGTGACAATCTGGAGTAGTGAATAGGATTTCTCTCCTGTTTCTGGGTGCTCTGGTGTTCTGATAATGTAAACCAGCTCTAAGACAACAGCACCTAAACTTCACTTTACAAGGTAGAGACTGGCAACTGGAGAAATAACACCATATCATCCTCACTGTCTGGGAGTAAAACCCATTTGCTGGATTAAAATCTGATAGAAGGATACTGGACTCAGCAATTCCTAGCAAATGGTTTTTTCCATCAATCTCTTTGCTGACTGTATAACAAAGGAGGTCTGATTTTTATAATGCACTTCTATACAACTCAGCTATTGTTAATGCAATTATGGGTATGCAAATATACAAACATGCAAGCACACAAAGATCCCCAGTGCTCAGAAAACAGGACAGAAAAAACAGTTTTTCTTAAAACTGGATTTCTTAGATTTCTTAAAATTTAAACATCAAATCATGCAACGTGTACTAACTTTATTATCCCTTGTTAAAAAAGAGAATCACATTTGTATGGAAGTTCTCTTTCGATTAAAACTGTTTATAGGTTTATTTCCTTCTCAAATACCTTTTAATGTGTAACCAGTCATCTACTCCAACTCAGTGTTTTTTCATAACTTTTTCAGCAGCAAAAGTGAGTCATACAGAATAGGAAATTCTAACCTCGTCTCTAAGAAAGACTCTAAGCTCAGTCTTTCATTCACCAGCCTCCAACAAATCCTTTAATCCTTGCCCCCACCTCGTCCGTATCAAAAGCAGTGTTGGAGTGGCTCACAATGTTTACCACAGAGGGCTTTAATTAAGACATCCTCTCTAAGTGCTGGAATCAATTTTTTATTGTATAGAAGAGGAAACGCAGATATCAGTGATCAAAACTTAAAATAATTGTCCCCAGGGCCTTTGCCCAAGTTTTAGTTTAAGCAGTTTACAAGTGCTGTAGTGAAGCTCTAGCTGGGTTTCACAGGTACTTTTCTATAAAAAGGTCAAACACTTGGTAGTGTGCAGCTGCCTTGAAATCGTCAGTCCCAATGACTAAAAATCATGACCCTGTTTCTACCAAATCGGAGGAGTAAACAGAAAAAAAGCAAATTCAAACTCAGATCATGTCCCTTTTTGACAGCTCTATTTTTTGTTACAGATTAGCCTGTTTGTGAACACCAAAGAATGTCCTCAGTGCCTTTAGTACAGTATCACTTTGTACTTTTCAACTTTTATGTGCAACACTTTATGGCTGAGGTTTCTTTTACTATATAGCTGAGCACCAGGGATTTTTGTACAACAACATTTCAGCACCTGGAGAACATGAAGTTTTTAAATCATGAATATTGGTGAAGCCTGTACTCTACCTCACCCAGGTGGATCTCTGCCTGTTCCCTAAGCCATGCAGGAAGCATTCCAAAAGCCGTCGGAGGCATGGCTGCGGTACCGTGACTGCAGGACTGCAGGGCTGGGGTAACGGGGCAGCTGCAGACCTGGGCAGTTTCAGGTCACAGACCTGGACTCAAGTACCAGAAGCAGCATCCAGGCAGCTGTAACCGAGCTCCTGATACGCTGTGCAAATTTTGGCCAAAGTTCTGGGCACTGTGGTGGATTTTCTTAGGATATTCCACTTGCATGAGTCTCTTTCATAATTTATAGTAATGCTTCAGGCACAGAACGGCAGCAATGAATCTGATTAAAGAGAACTGAGACCTTAGGAGGGTGAAAAGGAAAGAGAATGCATCTGGAAAAAGGACGTGTAACTAAGCAAAACCTGAAATCCAGTTTTAAAATTCTATGCAAAAATGGTCTACCTTGAAAATAGAGCAGAAAATGAGCATGAATTAATCTATTATTCTAATACACCTTGGAAATATTTAATGGGAGCCATGGATAAACATTATTGTGAATCATGATGCATTAAAAAAAAAGCAATAAAACATTAGGAGACTATAAAAATGCAATCACAGCCAACCTTTCTGAGCAATTTTTCATTGTTATGAAACAGCACGATAATATTATTAAGCTTGTTTCTTTTTAGCCATTTTAGGAACATTTAATATCTTTTACTTCAAAATGAACAGTGAACTATTTAATCTTAGTTATTAAAATGTATCTTAAATAAGTCTTACACTGAATGTTTCCATTTTTATATAAAAGAAATAAAATATCAGATCAGACAAATTTGAAAAATCTGTGTTTTGAGCATGGACTAGCAAACCTTTGGTCACTGAAAACCAAAACTTCATGAAAAATTATATTTTGTTTCTGTCTATTAATTTCATTGAATACTCTTTTTCCTCTAGAAAGAACATGAGGATGGGTTTTGTTTTTTTTTCCCGTTACTGGAATCAGGCCTTGCCAAGATAAACAGGTACATCACACTGGAAGAGCCAAGAGGAGATCCAGTGCTAAAGTCTGACTGCTAAACTTCACTAGCTCAAGAAAAGACAGTGTGGATTAGCTTTACAGATGCTAATCTTCCATTTGAATTGTGGTAAAATTTGTTCAAAACCTGAATCATTATTCAAAACATTAAAGAAGAGAAGCCTTTTAGAAGCAGAGAGCAGAGAATCCTGCCTGCTTCAAAATAGTATGAAAAGATTAAAATATTAATTTAAAGCATGTTGCCATTAAAAAAAAATCAAAAAACAGACTTGAGAAAGCTGGAAAATTTTGTTCTGAATTTATTTTACTAATTATCTATAAATGTTTTATTGTATTTCTTAGATGCATAACTATACCCTAAGAATTGCTTGGAGCATTTCCTTGTTACAATATGAATAATGTAGGATGTCTCTGAGATTTATAACAAATGTCTTAATAAGTATATCAAATGATAGAACAGTATATCTAGTTCTTTCAAGATAAAGTTGTGTAGATCAGAAAGAAAGTCCATTATAATCAGAGCTATCACTAGACTGTGAAATCAAAGAACCAACAGCTAGGCAGTAAAAAACTCCATTTGTTGAAGATATTGATCCATTCGGCACATAACAGGTCTAGCCTAATGCTACTGCTTTGCCAATACAAGGCCTAGATCAGCAGAAGATGAAGCTGCTGCAAAGTTCCCACTTTCTGAAGAGGAAAAAGCACAAAAGTGTCACGTTGACCTAGATCAGATGTAGCAGATACAGCAAAGCAAACAAACATGGTTTGAAATAAGCCTGTTGCCAGGGGAGAAAAAAGAGATCAGAATTCTAGTCATTCTCTCATAAAAATCACGTCCCTGCTGACTCTATTGTAAACTGGATGAACAATTAAATACAACTCATCATGCTCAACTTACAAACTTGAAATTTTATTGAAAGCTTATTTTGTTTTGGGTTTTTTTTTTTTTTTTTTACAAAGTATATATTGTAAGTTAAGAGGTAGATTAAGAGGTTCCAAATTGATTAGTTGAGCCACTTGAAAGTTAAAGTTGCTTTTTATAGGGAGGGACAAAGAGCAAAACAGAAAAAAGGACAAAAGAGGGCTCATAACTAAAAAAACCATTAGTAACCTAAGGCCAGTGAAAGGACCCACTTCAGGGAAATGGACTTTACTGAGTGTACTGTGCTGGCAACATAAAAATGACAACTGTGTATTTGCCAATTTATTTCCTACTGAAAACAAGCACCATCCTTAGCTTTCAAACTCCATCTACCTTAGAGAGTTCATGGAAATATTTCTGTCTGTTCATCCATTTCTTACCTCCCATCCCATAAATTCTGATATTTGGTTCACTTCAATCAATTTAAAAAGGAGGCAGCAGGAGGACACGAGTTATTCCAACTTATTTCATAGTCGAGTAGAGAGGACTTAGGTTTATTTTTTCCCAGAAGGTGTGTGATACAGGTTCAATATTTTTATATTCTCTTGACCTTTCATTAGCCAGTCCCAAAAGGCACCACTAATTACACTACGTGTGTTTTGGGGCATCACAGCACTCACTGCCTCTTACCATGGCAGTACTCAAGGAACAAGAGAAATACATGAGAATATGATAACAGAGTTTATAGCTGAAAGGATCTGGAAAGGCAATGTTACGGGAGGATGAGAGGTTTGTGAGAGACAGCTCTGGTTGCTGCAGTAGACATAAATAGACACAAAGTATCAAAAACATTGTTTAAACAGAATATTGCGCAGGCTGATGGCACCAGTGTATCTACACCAGCTTCCCTTTGAAATTTTTCTGGTTCACTTCAATATAGAAAATTTACATCTTTAACAAAAAAAAGGAGAAATATTAGTTTCCTCTAAAATCTACCATAAACTTAGATGATTATGAAAATCTGGTTCTTGCCCATGTCTGATTTTCTTGAGGGTTGACATTTTTTACCCATACCCAGTCACACAGGATTAGAAGCAAGTTTTTCTTATGCTTGTCAAGGGACAGAGTTTGCTGGGAAGCTCTGATCTTCAGTCTAACCCTACAGTGGCACATCTACCATTTTATGGTATTTCCTCCCATCTGTGCGACATTGGCTGTAATCCAGAACAAAATGCAGACATTACAACTTACCCTTAAAGACGGATGCTTAACAGAGCTGACTTCCAACAGAAAAGTGTGAGAGAAAGAAAGGCATTTCTGATAAAAACAAAATTAATCTTAAGGTCTCCAGCAATAACCATAACTCACATGTTACATAAATAAAATTCCCTGCAAGATACTCTTTGAAAACAAGAAACTTTGGATGCATTGCTTTCCCTTCTTTTCCCCTGTACCCTTCCCACAGCTTGCAAAGCTGCTTCTCCATTAAATATATTTAATGTGCTCAGGAGCATCCTCAGGCACTGCCGCTGTGCTGGCACTAAACTGCTTTCTCTGGAAACTCTCATGCTTCAAGGGGAGGTGACTATTTCCAAACTGCCTTTTGGAAGCAGCTGCTGTCAATGCACACCCTCATATGGCACCTGAGAACCATCTGCAAGCCTGTGGGTCAAAACTGAGGCAAGACTGTTCCAACAATTTATCAACATGACAGTCAAGTTCCAGTGCCTGGAACATTTCAGTGTTTAATTTCCTCTTGTTTATGTAACCTAAATTTTAAACAGCCTGGCTCAGGTCCACATTCTTTTACAAAGACAAGTTTTATTCCGAAGTTACGTTTAACAGTTAAACAAATGCCTTGAGAAATACATTAAATAAATAAACTTGATGACAGCAGAAATGTCACAAATCCATTTTAAGTAAAAATCAATATACAAAGGGGAAATCTTTCATGCCGCCCTTTCATTTTCTTGTATTGCCTTAGACTTATGCTCTATAATTTCATGACAATTAATTTCTTTTGCTCTCCATTCTAGGTTTTATCCCACTGATGGCCTGTTGATAAATAGCCACTCCTGAATACACTGTTTTACTGAACTTACTGAGTAATCTCAAGACTAAATACTATACTGCCAAGTGCCAATGTAATTTTTATAATTCAGTAGAGAAAGTTTAGGAAATGAAATAGTATAATTATTAAATCTAACTTTCCTACTGTTGGCTGGTGTACAAGCTTTAGAAAATTGGAGCATCAAAGAGGTAGCAAGAGTTGGAAGTTATGCAGGACTTCAACTACATCTTTGGATAATTGAGGAACTTATTTCCTGTTCAATAGGAAAAAAAGACTGATAGTATATGTCTTCTCTCCACTGTGGTTAGGAAAATGAAACAAACTAAAGTTTACAAACTACTTATGATCCACTATTCCATATAAAAATGTGTTGAAGGTTTCAGAAAGCTGAAACATCAAATTAATTTAATATACAATAAACAAAAAATAATTTTATTCTGAAAAAAAACTGAAATTCTATACTCAGAGTAAATTTCCACTATATTAAAATTTATACCTTTATGGTTAAGCATTTAATCAAATTCCAATCGTGTTTGAGATGGTTTCTAACAATTTTCAAAAACTATGCCATTCCATGAACATTATACAACACCTGTATTCAATGAGATTTGGAGATTTGTCTGCTTTCCTTATTGAAAATAAACTAGCTATAACTATAGCTGACAATGCAAGGACTCTATTCTTCCTATCATCTCACAAATAGAATCCTCAGCCAAGTTCTGATTGTAGAATCTGTTGTCACTAGCAATGTTGACAGCAGGAACTGTGCGGCAGCATCAGCCTCAGATCCTTGCTGAATTTGATAAGTGAGAAAACAACCTGCAGATCTGAAATCTGAGAAAAAACATTTAATGACATTACTCAGTTTTCCTCATATACTGCTGAAATAAAATCTCTTCATGGAAGAAATTCATAAATGCTACTGCAAGTCAGCACAGAATCAGAGACAATTCCAAATCTGACATACACAAAGAATTAACTTTGAACTTGCATTTACTAAGTTAGTCATTCTAGGGGTGATTTTTGTTACAAAATTTTACATCAATTTTACCTATTTTTACATACTAACCAAGTAGAACGAGATGTATAAAAGTGCAAGTTAATGTAAACACTTCAGAAATTATTATTGTTTCAGTGATCTTTCTTGCTATGAAGCCCCTTGACACCAGCTCAGACTTCCTTCTCACATCAAGTATAAAACAGGAACCCTGAGTATACTGTATCTATCAAGCACAATCTGACATGCTGCCATTGATTTTGAAATGTCATCTCAAAACACCTTCTCCAGTGTAACAGGAGAGTTACAGCAGCCACAGCTCTGCAGCAAAAGTTATGCCATTAAACCAGCTGAAAGATAGAAAGGCAGTCCAAATTGAGAGCTTTTTATCATCTGTGGATATCTTACACACTTTAACAGGAGTTTGAGGCCAGTAATTCTTGTTACATCAACCGAAGTCATGAACATACACCTGGTCTTGTACACATGGTCAAGAGAACCTCAAATTACTCTTACATGACTGTGCCCTTGAAATGTTTTAGAAACTTACATTTAGAAATGTGCTAGTATGACTTTCAGAGCCTTGACTGATACTTCTTTGCCATGCTAAGGTAACTTCCCTGCCTGGCCATCCAGGGTCTACTCTGGTAGTCACTTCCATCCCACCTGTGACGGGATGGAAATCCCTCCACAGCAACACATCCTACATCCACAGAGTCACACCAGGTGTCCTTACTGACTCAGTCCTAGGTTTTCCATAGCAGAATATCAGATGGCCAGATCCTTAAAAAACTTGAACCTTAGTGAAATGACTGAGTAATAGAATAATAGCTTGAGCTGGTACCTCTAAGGAGGGGCTCGGAACAAAGAAAGCTGGGCTTTTATACCCTCACAGTCTAAGGGTGCCATAGCCTGTGGTATATATTGCTAGGTAAAATCGTGTTTCCTTAAAATTTTCCTCCACTCTTCTGAACCCTAATTCAAGAGTGTCTCAGAATCAGACAAAAGAGAAGTAAATGACACTTTCTCTTGTTTTAATTTATAATAGCCACTACAAAAACATTAGTCACTTTCGGGAGCATTCCAGAAACCTGGCTTCAATCTTTATGTGTTTGGGGCTCAGCATGTAGACTTCTTGCTTTATTTTTTCTTCTTGGAATTCTAAATCAAAGCATTCTCCTCACTCATTAGTTATGTTTCTTTTGCTGATTATATTTCTTTGTAATAAAAATATGGTCCCTCTCTGCAGTATTAAATTGATCATAACCACTTTCTATCTACTAGATGTAACCCAAAATTGACCTTTTCCCCAAGCTTTCAGGACCTGATTAATATTTTGCTACCCTTTTGTTCTTCAATTTTCCTATTTCACAAAGGCAAAAAATACTCTTTCTTCATTAGTGGATAGCTCCTTTCAATCAGGTAGATGATTCCTCTGTCTCCCTAAATGTATCATGAGTAAAAGGACCCTAGAACACAGTAAGCAATTCTCTGAGATACACAAAAGTGACTAACATGTATGATGTATATATTAAACAAAGAAAGATGAAAATTCTTCATGTACTGTGTTTTAGTCTTATTAATACCATCTCTTTTTTGGATCAAAAGGGAAGATGAGAGAAGCACCAGGGTCTTTCTCATCTGTGCTTGTGCAAAACACAGAAGAGGAGCATGACTGTGAATGAATTATTTCAAATATGCCTTGTTTGAAGCATATGGTGAAGGAGACATAACTCAAAAGTATGGCTGTCATGCAGTTAAATAAAAATACTCAGTCCTACAGCAGCTATGAGATACTCAGAATTTGCTTTCCTTTCACAGCAGGATGGGACTATACCAATTTGTTCGCCTTCAAAACACAAAATAATAAATAAATTAATAAGTATCCCAAAAACTTTTTGGTAAATCACCCCCATCATCTCTCTTCCCCACTCACTGAGGGCCTCAAAAGCCTTCTTGATGAAAATCTGTATCCAAGTCAATATGCTAATACATCAGCCCAAATAACATACTTTTTTCACTGCTAAAAGGTGTTACCAACATTGTTTGTGTAGCTGTGATCAAAAATGTTCATGCCAGTTAAGTATGCAAGACCTAAGATTCTAATCCAAGGCAGAACATAACCATTAAGTACATTTACAGTGAAACAGAAAAAAAAGTGTAGAACTGATGAGTTTCAGTGACAGATGGATTTGCTACCATGCAAGAAGGCAGGAATTTCACAAAAAATTACAGTTTCTCATGTGATTGCACATATGCTTGAGCCTATGCTTAGACTAAACTAACACTCACTGTTTCTATTTGCAGCCTCAACCAAAGGATGTTACTGAGGCTACAGAACTAGAGGGGCTCAAAAACAACTGGACAGGGAGATAAAGCAGAGTCTCTTAAAGCAGAAGAAACTACCTTTGGCTCCATAAGAGTTGAGCTACAAATCACTGGGTGTTGGGAGAGTGATTTAGGGCAGTATCATTACATGCTTGTTCCCCAGGTATCTGCTATTAGCTAAAGGATACAGGCTAGATTATGATTTGTCTGAATAGAAACTGTTGATCTTGTGTTCTTATTTTCTGAGGTTTGTTTCCTGAAAGCTCAGCCATAAGCCAAGTCCTTAGAGACTATGTACGACATCCTTTGAATAGAAACTGTTCCAGAAAGGATAGTCTGGAAGCAGAAAATCCACATAACTATCCTAGCCTTCAGAATTTAAAGCATTCACAGCACATATTTACTGTTCAAATCTTCTTTTATTATTCCATACGTATTAATAGCATGCTTTAGAACATGTTTTATTATAAGATTAGAAATTATATTTAATGCCTAGGCCATGGGCATGGCAATGTTAGAAGATCAGAATATTATTCAGTGTAAGAATTGCTTTTTGATGCTGCTTTAGCTTTTCCATAGAGAACCCAAGATTGATTATAAGTACAGGGGGAAAGAAAGGATTCCTTTTTCTGTTTTACATAAATGATTCAGAGAGGAGAAACTTAAGCATTCAAAAGGCAGTACCTTAGGGTAACAAATCTGCCTATTTGACATGCTCTAGCTAGATGCTTTAAACTACAGAGAAGGAGAGAATCAACTCTTAGGAGCAACTAGAAGAATATACAGAAATAACACTGAGGTTCCTTCAGACATGGCAGAAAATCATGGGCAATAATGTGTTCTATGCACTGGAATCCAAGATACGTGGGGCAGGGAGAGATCAAACACCAACCCAAATACATAGACTACAAATTTGACAGCATAAACATTTAAGTGTTCTACAGTCAATGCAGAAAAGCTCCTGGAGATTATGGGACATTGGTTCTGTGGTAAAGGATGTCAGGAAAATTGTTGGGCTTGATAATCCTAAAGATCATTTTCAACCTAAATGACTATGTTTTTATGAAAAAATATTAAAAAAAAAAAATCTTCCTACATATGCAGAAGTTGTCCATGATACTTGACAGTACCAAGATACCTCATCCAGAATGTTCAGGGAAAACAAACAAAAAGTCCAAACACTTCCACTTCCTGTTCTAATACTGAAGTTGTATTTCACAACTTTTTGTCATGTCATTTCAGTACATATTTTTTGAGGACAGAAATCTTTTCTCCATTATTTCTCCCCATGAAAAGCTACTTAAGCACATTTCACTGAAATTGACAAAAATCCTGTAGGGAAGAAAATGACATTTTCTGACAGTTCTTGAACACTGTAAAAGGTAAATATCATTAGTGAGACTGTGGAGGGAAACGCCACACACAGTGAGCAGTACATTTCATAAAAAGGAGGTACCTCTCATAAAAACAAAATTGAATGCCCTATTTTTTAGTAAAATTATGTCTCTTAAAGGAAACAAGAAACTAACTAAGTGCCTGAAATTTTCCAAGAGGAATTTACTTCATTCCTGTTTTACTAAAGCATTAAAAAAACTCCCCACAGTTCCAGTTAGTTCTCCGACATGCTGACACACATCATAATCCCAGGGTGTTCCCTGCACTACAGCCCCAGTCAGATTTTTTGATTGTTTCAGCTGACATTTTGAATACATTTTCTACTAAAGTGCTTCTTTTTGAAAAAGAGGAAAGGCAAGTGTTGATGTGATGAGAAATTACAGAGTTATGTCAAAACTGACTGCATATGGTTGCTCTCAACCTGTGGTAGGGGCACCACACAGGACTGTGGCATATAAATCTGCTTAAGGAGCAACAGACAGCTGCAACGTTACACTTGCTAGAAAAACACAAATGAACATATGGATGTATCACATATGGATGATCAAAAGGAAGCAGGAATTAGAAACTAAGCATTTTCCCAGAAAACATGCTATAGCATCACACTACAGAAATGGTATACGTGGGAACTTGTGTCAGAAAAGCAACAGGAGTGAGTTTAAACAGAACTCAGCAGGAATGAACTCAGAGGAAACAGACCCAGGCAGCAGCGTGCTATACTCTGATCTCAGCTACACACAATTAAATACAGAATAATGGCTCTGTTGACCAATTTTCTCCCAGATTCCTGCAAAACTGTCATGTCTCAGTCACTCTGCATGGAACTCACACAGCTGATTCTTCTGTCACACTCATTTGTAGCTGAAACTGTATGGAGCCTTTTTCTCCTTCATAATTCCATTTATCTGATATAGTTTAACTCCAGACAGCAGTTAAGTATCCTGGAGCATTTCACTAACTCCCCCATCTCAGTGGGATGGGGAGGAGAATCAGAAAAATCCTCATGGGTGGAGATGTGAACAGTTTCATATAACTCAGAAAAAGTAATAATGATAATAATGAAAAAACATGAACTCCAAGAAGAACAAGTGATGCACACTAAGATGGCAATAAAAATTGCATTTTATGAAAATTTTTAATGGAATCAGAAAAAATATTGAGATTTCATACAGTATATTCTGTTTAATTTACTTGCTTTTTTGGCTCACTTTTTATGAGGCTAACATAAAGGTATATTCTCTGTTTTGGATGCCATGCTTTTTTATTGTTTATTTTTGCTGTGTCCTTGATTTTGTAGCTCATTTTCCTCTAATCCTTGTTTTTGAGAAGTACACACAAACAGAGGACTCACTCAGACAATTCCCTAACCCCTCTCTCTTATGCTCCAAGAGTTACTAGGAAATTGTTTCATGTGTGGCATAGCCTAGGTTCATTTTTACATGTTGGGGAGGGGGCATTGGATCTATACAGCTTGATCTGTAAAACACCAGAGCATTCAACACTGACATAGGAGAAGATACACAGCTTACTTTTTTCAGTAAATTTAGCATAAAGGTGTAACCATAATGTTCACAAAACACTAGATGGAATAGAGATGGAGGATAAAAGTATTTACGCTGAATAAAATTATACAAACAAAGCTCATGCAGCCTTAGCCCATTACTACCCCCTACCCCATTATTACTCCTCTTTCAAAAAATGGTATAGACTGTTCACTATGTTTGAATTACCATGTTCTGAGCACATCAGTTTATGTCTTGCTCCCAATGACACATAATATATGGAAGTATTAGTGTTACAACTTCAGATACCAATTTTCCTTGGATGTTTTTTATCCAAGAGCCAACTGTGGCCAGTGTGAATGGAAGATAGCATTCAGTGAAATGCTACTGCTGAAGGCTCTTAGTAACTTTCTCCTTTTATCTATCTTTTATTTTGATACAGGAAGCAAAAAACAAAGAGATTATATATTTAAAGAAATAAAAGACAACCTTCAGATATACTGAGTCAGAAGGTCTCTAACAAAACCTAGTGGAATTCATTTGTGCTTTCAATTTCACCAGAGTGCAATGTAAACAACCATAGGAACCACACAGCCAACTTTCAAATTAAATCCTACAATGAATAATTTATATCGTTAAACAAGGATTAGAAGTTCCATTCAGTTGCAGAATATCAGGGGTGACTTTAATAATTTATATGCTTTCCAAAGGTGAATAAAATGCCTTCCTGAACAAAAATCAAAACAATGTAAATATTTTCTTTGTTAAAACCACACTGTGATTGACAAAAGAAAGAGCCACTGTCATAAAATTGAATGCATATTCTGTGGGAGATTGGCAGAGGAATTCAATAATCTTCAAAGTAGAAGTCTCTGTACACAATCCTGACACTTACCAAGAGGAATATGGAAAAATAAAACCCATTATCAACAGGTAAAATCTGCATATAATTTCTGACCTTTACTGAAAAACTTGGAGTTCTATAACAATTTTTTGTGTGTGTGCATGAGACCACATTGTTCTCTCACAGCAACTGAAAAAGAATCCTGGGTCAAATGTTCCCAGTATTACCAGGGCTGCCTCTGACCTTGCAGGAAGATATTAAATACAAAAGATATACAGTCTGCAAAGCACGATCACCTGGCTACAAGGAACACTCTGACTTCAGAGCACCAACTTAAACTAGAGCCACCTCACTGGAGTTTCTGTAGGTAAACTGGCTGCCTTTGCTGTAATTCACAGCCTGTGTTCTTTGCAGTCCTAATAAATACTGTCCTGCTATTTTATCCTGAACATGTGTACCCTGTGAAAAAGGGCAAGGAATATTGTACCTGATGCAATAGAGTCCACTTCTCTGGAGAACTCAATGCCATCACAGCATGAGTGATCTATATCTTTAATGCTCAGGCAGCATTAAGGTAAAATTTAATGCAAGACAAATGTCCAGTGCTGCAGACATAGTCCATAAATTAAACTCACATTCTCCTTTGATTTTCATTTCCCCATGAAGAAATAGTAAAGAAGATGGCTGCTTTCTTCAAGCATATAATAACAGAATCATTATTTGCAAGGAAATATTCTGGACCAGACAACTGTTTGTAATTTTGGTTTAACACTTTTAAGAATAGTCAAGCATTCTTAATCTCTGCTCACTGTAATACTGATACTAGTTAGACCTCACATATATCATCTGAAGCAATATATGGATAGACACATAGCTTCATCTCAACCAAATGGCATAGTTTATAATAGACCCATTGTAACAGAAAAAAATAATGGCAGGAAAAAAATTAAATAATTTCAAAATCTTAGGACTCAGTGCTGCAGTTTACTGAAGCACTTGACTCCCACTCATCTTTATCAAGTTCTATAAAACCTTATAACTAACAGAAATAACGCTTAATTCTCATATCCCCACACAGAGCTTTTTCTCAACCCTAAAATTATGAATCAGCATTATGAGAACTGATGAAGTTCAAGTGTGAACAAAAATCCTGCAGAGTGCATACACACACAGTGACACAGGCAAAAAAAGAGACTCCAAACACCTACATATCACAGTGTTGAATAATATTTGATAGGTGGAGGGGTTTTACCACTTTCCTTGCCTTGATTTCACTTTATCCACTCTTAGTTATGTGTCCTTTAAAACTTCCTCCTGAAAAGCAATTATTTTTAGACAAAAAGGCATCTGCACCAATGCCAAGAAATGAAATTATAGCAGGATCAAAAATTTCAGTTATAGACAGAAAGAAATCCGACACAGAACTATTACACATTTCATTTTGTATGCAATTGCAGTTGTGTGTGCAACTTGCAGTCTTCCTCAAACAAGAGTATGTCCTTATTTACTCTCATTTTTCACAGAGGTCTTTTCTTTATTCACTATTTTATTCAATATTAGACTACACTGCTCTGCCTATTAAATTAGGACCCTATCTTGTGAACTATCAGATAGCTCCTTCTTTATGCTGGCCCATTTCCCTCTCATTTCAAGCCCATACTATATTAATTACTTCAAGTTTTTGTGAAGACACCTTAAACAACATTTTACCACTTGTATTCACCCCAAAATGTTTAATGGGTTTAATTAAGGACACCACAAGTTGTAACATGTCATGATGAGCTGCAATTTCTAAGATGCAATGCACAGTATCTCTGCTATTCCTGATATTTTGAAGAAGTTTCACAGCTTTTGTGAAGTAATGGAATGTTATACAAGTCGGTAAAACTATAATTATTTATATCTACTAACATAAAAGATATTAATTATGGGGTGGTTAACCCAAAAAACCTTTTTTTTTTTAAATTTCAATTTAGGTAGCAGAGTCCATTGTATCTTAGACACACCAGGAAATCTTAGCTTTCCACAGTCTTACTATGATAAGTCCTGGCTGTCCAGAATTCTTAAAACATAGAAATATTCTGTGAGAATGGTGGTATTACAGTTGTTTTCAATTGGATGAGAAGGATCAAGCAGTTTTCAGAAGTAATACATTCACTAGTGTAAAAAGTGATAGATGAGGGTGGTCAGACTGAGGGGAGACAAATTGCTCAATATGCTTTCAGAATCCTCTACTCTGTGGTCAGGGCACAATACCACTACCATGTCTTTCAAACACAGTAATTTCATTGTGGAAAAATCTGACTGCTGTCTTGAAAATGGCAAAACAGGAGGCAGATCAAGCTCAAACTCTTCCACCTAGTCCAAAATTTTGTTGAAAAACCTAATTAAGCCTGTCCTACTGGACTGCAATTATTTTGAGGAGTCAATCTCCTGTCTGGATAATTTCCAGCTCAATATATACAACATTCTCTTAGGTAAAAAGCTCTCATTTCTCCAGGGAAAGTGTTCCTGTTTCAAGTTATAAGACTTATTATTATTATTTTTAATAGAATACCATCATCAGCATGTTTTTTAACTGTAATAATATACACAGACTGTTACATGAAAATGGAAGAGAAAACCTTTCCTGCAAAGATCATTCATCCCAATAAAAGCTACAGAAAATTGCGGAAGATAAAATATCCTTCCAAGAATATTCTCACTGGGGCATTGTCCAATTTCTCCTTCAGCTCTGAGCTGTGAACAACCACAAGCAAAGCTGCAGTGGGACAAGACATACATTCTCTCATGCTAGAAGACAGGCTGACCTCCTGCATAAACTCTGAAAATGCACCATATTTATCAAATGTGATAGTAAAAAGAGAATTGCAAATTTATGTTTATATATGTAACACCATTTCTATTTCTAAAAGGCCGTTCTGATCCAATAGGAAAAAAAAAGATACACAACTGGATCCATTTATCAGATTTTATCTAAAGGATACACATGAAAAACTGCTCACAAATCACAGCCAATAAATTTAAGAAAAAAAAAAAAGCCCTGTAAATTAATCTTTGTGAGTTACAAGAAAATGCTACATTGCTCAGGCTGATAGTTATCACATACCTACAAATCCTTAGGCCCACAAGGACAGAGAAGACATTTATTTGGGAACGGGGCAACTTCCAACCATTCACATCAGAGAGTTTGCTACAGAGAGGAAATAGCAGTGCTGAACATTGCTCCATTTGTGAAGAACTGTCAACAAAGCAGGAAGGAACTGGTGATCAAGGAAAATGTGCTTGTTACTTTAAAAGTTTACCAAGGAAGCAGATACTAGTGACCTAGCATTGCTGAAACCATCCTCTTCCTTTCTTGCTACATTTCTCTCACTTAACTTATTTTCAGGAGATGAATGAACACTGAGGTGAATCTTGCCGTAAGATTCATGAACATACAAGGAGAAAATAGAGTACATGAATGTACAGAAGAGGATGCAAAGGAAGGTATTTAGTGTGAACACTGCCATTTTCCCTCATCCCTTTAGTGGCTGTGTTCAGCTGGGTGGAGAGAGGAGAGAGAAGCCTGTGTCCTGCACCTCATCTACCTGGGGTGCCTGTCCCAGGCAGGCAGGGCATGATTCCAGTAGTCTCTTCCAGTCTCTTTCCTCCTTCCCAGTCTACTCACCTCCTCCTGGAGCTCTGCCACTAAGTAGAGGAGTTCCTCTACCTGGGTGCAACTCCCACAGCTCTAATTACTGCTGCCATCCCTACTAGCATAGGAGCAAGGGCCAAGGGCCACCCTACAGCTCAAAACCTGGGTGTCAGCTCGTTCCCACCAAAGCTTTCTCCTGGCATCTGTGTCAGGGGCAGAGCTTAGAGAGGCCATGGCTTTCTGCTGGATGAAGACCACTGTTCCCTGGTCAGGCTGGTGGGCAGAGCTGCAGGTCCATCCAGCACACCCTGATGTGCAAACTGCCCTACCACCTCCTGTTTGCCTGACCTGTTTGTGATGCTCCTGGCCTGCTAATGCTTCTGTCAGGTGTGGAAGCGGGGCTTGGTCACCACTGCTCCTTTTGTCCTCAGCACTGGTGAGGCTGCACCTCAAACAGTCTGGTTCCGGGCTCTTCACTACAAGTCAGGCATTGAAGTGCCAGAGTGGGTCAGTAAAAGTCCCTCCAAAACACATTCAAAGAGCAATGAAGCTGGTGCAGGGTCTAAAGAAGAAGGAACTTAAGCACATGCAACACTGCAAGAGGAGTATCAGTCTACCTTGCTTGTAACTAACATTAAAATCAACTTGAACCAGAACAATCAATGTACCTTCTGATGCCATAATTTGTTTCACTTTCATTCACCACTGGTTTTCAAATGCATATGGTAAAGCTCTGAACACTGGATAGTAAAATCTGGGAATATAAAGCAGCTTTGTGCATTTTACTGGAGCTGAGAACTCAAATTTTATTCTGCTTTACAATTTCATAGGGCAAAGATAGACCACAATTTGAAAAGCAGAAAATCAATAAGGGAGATATCTGAATCATGGATTTTTCTTTTTTTCTTTATCTCATCAGCGCTATTTTGAGCACCTAGGAGACGGCATTCAGATTTTTCTATAAAATATTTATCAAAGGTAATTTTTTTTGACTTTGCTAAAGACCAAGTTCCCCAAAGCCTGTACTGTTACAATAATGCAATTACTTATCATTACAATAATTACACAAGACAATTTAGTAAAAAGTTACAGAATCTGGCCCTTGATTTTTAGTGATAAGTGCAATTTTTATCTCAAGCTAATTTACATAAGAACAATTTGTAAACAAGTATATATATCATAAAGTATTCAACAGATATGCATGCAAATGATCCCAATTAAGGGCTACCAGCATTATGACCTGAGGCTGCTCCACTGCAAAAATACTTTGCCAGTGTCCAAAGAACATGGCCAACACCTGGTTATTTATGTTCCTTATTACAATGAGAATAAATAATGGAGACATCAAAGGCTGCCATGAAAAGAAAAGGAACATATTTGAAGACAGTAACAGGAAAGAAAACTGCTGAAGAACGAATATTTGCTTCACATTAGCATGTGCCCAACAGAAAACCAGTTTTAATTAGACCGACAGGAACCACCAGATCCTACTGTTTCACAGCTAATTCCCAAACACTGGAGATGTGTGGCCATAATTTTAGTTCTTTATACTCCATATAAATGAAATTCAATAATGTAAATGAAGAAGGACTTGCAAAGCTGTTGCAGAGCAGTACATTTTAAATGGTGTAATGTATAGGCATGTTCTTCTCATGCTGAAGTTCACTAAGAAAAATGCCTCTAGAGCATTCCTTTACTCTTGCTGCTCCACTGAGGTGAAATGAAAGAAATTGTCTTTGTAAATTTTAGTTTATCACAAGCTGTCTGGTATCTTTAATCTCATGTTAACCTAGATCTCTCCTAGCCCTCATCTTACATTAACCTCATCAGTGTTTATCAGCATTTCAAATATATTGACTTTCAGAAATACGGAGACAAAATTTTGGATAAGAATCTTCCAGTAAAGCATTTCAAGTCTCATGTGTTATCAGATGTTTCTGATGAGAAAAATATTAAGGCCACTGTACCTGCTTACAGCATTTCCCCAAGACCTTAGAAGTTTGAACACCACTTGAAGCAATATGCATTCTTTATTTCCCACTCACTAAATCTTATCATCCCTTTTAATATCCTAGGGAGGACAAGTCACCAATTTCAGACCATTTATCTGAAAAAAAAAGTGTATGTTGCTGACTTGCTTATTATCTGTACATTTTCTCCCCCTAGTCAATCACTCCAAAAGTATTTATTTCTCTTGACAACTACTTTTGGAAGGGCATTTGACATCAACATGCATCTGAAATCCTCTAGGGAAAGGAAAATGTTATTTATAAAATACATGGATCAAGGAAGGAAACATATGCACCAGCTATGTTATACACTGGTTGCTCCAGAGATCAAATCTTTTATATTAAACTGGAATGATGGAAATATAACTCATTGAAGATACACATAATTTAATTTAGAGCATAAGAGAGTCCCAAAGGGTAGGAAAAGTAAAGACATAATTCCAGCTAGTTAAAATATATTCTCTCCATGGAAAACTGCTTTTAAATTACCTATTTCTTTCTTTCTCATAATGAACATCCAGTGAAGAAGTCTTCTTTCTTTTCTTACTATTAATGTTAGCTTTTGGGCAGAACTTATGTTTCTGATTTTGGAGTGATTCTTTGTTACTCTGCTAAATTCTGTGATGCAAAGCCTTTATCATTTAGGCAATAGAAGTTCCTTTTTTATTTTTTCATTTGGAAACTCCTTGGAGTTCACCTGAATAAAACTTAAGAATAGATTTTAGGATTGTATGTATTGAATGTGCTTTATAGTCTTTTAGAAAAAGAAAAGCATTAAAAAGTTCAATGCAAATATGGCTGTGAAAAATATTCTCCAAAAAATCTTCTCAAAAATTTTTCACATATTTTAAAAGCAAATGTAAGTAAAGGAGGTAATCAAAATGACAGACTCCAAGACAAATCCTACATTTAGTATATTTGTACAAGTGCCTATGACTTCTATAAGAGTGCTGCAGTGTGCTGATAGTCTTTGTTATATCCCATAAATGCCAAAATCTACCTATTTACCAGAGGTGAAGCGTCACCGTACCACTGATATTTATTCCTTGGATCACAATTTTAATGATGAATAAGATGCACAAAACCTGCCTGGCCAGAAAATGCCTGGGCAGAATGTTAAACCCTGGCATGCTTAACACTGTTGAACAAACCACATGCTGTACTGCTTAAAACTGGTGGCAAAAGTTGTGTTAGGCTCCTAACAGGAAGTTCCCAGCAACATCTTCATTTGTTACAAACTGTTCCAGCTAATTGCTTTACAAATCAGATTTTTTTTTTACACTGACTGTATGAAATCAATAAACAAACTAGAAATGAGAATAAATATGTGAATTCTACAGGTTACCTGTCAAGGTGGACCTCACACAAACTTTTCTTTTAGTTCTGCCATAAGAAATAGTAAAATAGAGCACAGTACTAAGATTCGTCTATCTTGGAGGTATTGGGAAGGTTAAGTTGGCATATGCACTACATCAAAACTCTCCCAATAAAGAAAAAAAAAAAAAAGATGTCATTGTCACAGAAAGCCTGACAGGAACATTTGTCTGAGAATCAACAAGTTGAAGTGCCAAGTCCTGTACTTGAGTCACAACAACCCCAAGATCTTTGGGGCAGAGCTGCCCAGTGGAAAACAACCTGAGGTGCTGGTTGGCAGTGGCTGAACAGGAGCCAGCTGGCCAAGAAGGCCAAAGGCATCCTGGCCTCTATCAACAACAATGTGGCCAGGGTAGAGATCATCTCCCTGCACTCAGCCTTGGTGACCCTTGCCTTGAATCCTGAGCTCAGTTCTGAGCCCCTCACTACATGACAGACATGGAGATGCTGCATGCCCAGAGAAGGGCAGTGGGGCTGGTGAAGGCTCTGGAGAACAATCCGATGGGGAGCATCTGAGGGAGCTGGGGGTGTTTAGCCTGGAGGAAACCAGGTTCTGGGGAGACCTTATCACTTTCTATAACTGCCTGAAGGGAGGGTGTGGCCAGGTGGGGATTGGTCTCTTCTCTCAAGAAACAAGCAACAGGACAAGAGGAAATGGCCTCAAGTTGCACCAGGAAAGGTCAAGGTTGGATATTATGAAAAACTTCTCTATGGAAAGGATCGTCAAGCATTGGAATAGGCTGCCTGGGGAAATGTTTCAGTTACCATTCCCTAAAACACATGTAGTTATTTTACATGGTTTAGAGATGAACATGGTAGTTCTGGGTTAATTGTTGCACTTGAGGTCATTTCCAACCTAAATGATTCTAAGACTCTGATTTTATCTGGCTTTCAGAAATGCAATCTTCAGCATCCTAGCCCCAACTTGCAAAAGGGTATTTGACAATGCAACATTATTGCCAGCTGGGAATAGTTTGAGCCTTATTGTATGGGAGCAAGACATGGAATTTCTGAAGTATATTGTTTTCCTGAAAATTACCTCAAAAACCTTCAAAGGTGTCATTCTAAGCAACAGTGAGTGCCCAGTTCTGGCAGTATCTCTATAGTAACAAGACCTTCAGTCTGTTGCAATAGGCAAAAACAGCTCTGTGATAGAATCTTTTTCTCCCATTTCCAACTTTTATTGCAAGGGTTAACATGAAACAGGTATTATCCAGTTATGTTGTGAATAATTGATAATATTTTTATCAATGTTCTTTTAAGAAAATGTAACAATTTTTTGAAACCAGTCAAATTTAGCTGAGCTCTCCCTTCAACTTACAAAAAGAAAATGTTTCTCGAAAGCATTTTTTTTCTGCAAAAGACAGAGTAGCACTCTATATCTGATTCTTTCTTTGGTAAGCAAACTACTGCCCTATTATACTTAATTTTTTTTATTTTAATCACAAGACTTTTACACATTTGCTTACCTGTTACACAGATTACTCTTTGTGAAATATGCTTGTGTACTACAAGACTCAGGAGGGAAAAGTTTCTCATCATAAATGGATTGCACAGATGGATTTCAACAGAAGTGAAGACTGTAAATATTTTACCAGTTTTAGTTTAGTGCTGCCTGTCTTGCAGTTCCTAAGTGTGCTCTGGGAAGAGGAGGCTGCAGCAGCTCAGGAGAGGTACGGTCTCCAGACCATTCATTACCTTAAAGAACACACAAGTGGAAGGGCAGAATGCACTGTGTGGGTAACTTCCATCCAGCCTCCAGCACACTGTCAGAAGGATCCTGTCTGTTGCATATCTAGGTCCCTGAGAATAAAATCAATGATGCACAGAAACGGTAACTTATACAGGGATGAAAATGCTAAACGTGGATTTCACGAAGGAATTGCAATTTTCTTCTAAATTCTGCCTAGAGAAAGAAAAATCTCACACATTTTTTCAGAATGGAGCATTAGCAGAGCCCCACTAGGAAAATATTCAACCTGAATGACTGGTATGGCAACCTAGTAAAGTGGCTAACTAGTGAGCTGGAATATGGATATGATATTGTAGCTGTCTTCTATCGTGGTGGGATAATACTGAAAAACAATACACAACTGGCAGTCAACAATTTTCTAACAGCAGACAAAAAAACCCTTATTATGCAGAGGATATTTAAATTACTACACAAACAGTGGGGTTTTTTTCAGCTAACTGTGCCTACCTCTCAGGAAGACCTATTGAGAGATTAGTATAGTTACAGAATTTATGGAGCTTCACAGGAAAAAAAATACCAACCCAACATCAGCAAAGGAACACAAGCTCTTTGAAAGGAAGTATAGGAAACAGGAACCAATGGCTGAATGATAAAAAAGATAAAAATTAAATGAAAAAGGTATGAAGCTGCATCAGGCAAAATTCAGACTAGACTTCAGGGAAAAGTTCTTCCCTGAGAGGATGATTGGTCACTGGAATAGGGTCCCCAAGGAAATAGTCATGGCATAAAGCCTGTCAGAGTTCAAGGAATATCTGGATGGTGCTTTTAGTCATATAGTTTTTTAGATAGTCCTCTGAGGAGCAAGGAGGACAATCCTTATGGGTCTCTTCTACTCAAGGTATTCGTGATTCTATGAAATTAGGCAGGTATTTTTTTATCATAATGATTATAATTCTGATAAAAGCTACTGTTGGCAGTGGAATGATCAGTCTTCTCTATGTCCTCTCATTTAGATGAGATACATACATACAGATTATATGAACCACATAGAATAAGCCAACAGGAATTGTCAACATGAAGACAGCATTATACAGTGATTCTGGCAGCTTTAAAGGTCTTATTTTTAAAAAGTGTTTGACCCACAGTAATGTAATTTTTATATACTCATGGCTCAGACATTGAACAATTCTTAAAATCTCCCTTCCTCAGATTTATAGATGAAATCACTCTTCTCTGGGTTTATTACTTTCTCTATCTCAGCACAATCAGCAGAAAATTCATAACTTATGTTCTGGTCAGTCTTGGTTTTGAAATAGTCCAAAATACCAAGAAAGATAGATGGTGTTTTATGATACTGTTTCAAAGGAAATTAATTCTTTCAACCTGCATCCTCAGTTACCAAGGTAGTGTGTATCAATTTTATATGATGGTTATCAGTAAGTCACACAAAAGAAGAACAATCAAATGAAATCAGGTAACTTCACAGAAATGTATATAAATAGCAACACAAATAAGCTCAACAGCATGTTCAATTTTCCACCAATTCTGACCACATGGAAGAACAGTAACCTTTAATTTATGACATAAAGGGAACAGTCTATTTATAAATCACTGAAACCAAAGATTAGGCTGTCTGATTTAAGTTAATCCATTCCTCAAAAATGTTCATTTCTTTCTCAACATGGCAGAGGAGCTTCCAATCCTCATTCTTGGTAGCCTGGGGGTTCAAACTCAGAGTGGTGTATTTCCCTCTTCCTCCTTAGAAAGTGCCACAGCTCCCTGCTAGTGGAAGCTTCCTTGACTACAATGTCCACTAACATGCAGTAACACATTCAGTCCTTCCTACTGAAGTTGCTCAAGTCCCTGTAGAAGGATTATCTGAGGATTATCTGAATCCAAGTAAGTACAGAAGACCACAAAATTTAACATGCTGCTTCATCAGACATACATGGGCGGATGGGAAACTTGAGGTATCTGGATCAAATTTTATTACTTATTAATTTATTACTTGTTAAGACCTGCTCAGAAAGACTTTTCTCCAAAAGTCTGCTAACTGCCACAAAGTTTGCCTTTATCTTCTGAGACAGAGAACTGGTCTCAAATTTCTCTCAGCAGCTCTTGACCCATTCCACCTAAGGCAGAGCTCTCTATGTAAGGTTGTAGCCTACCTCAGTGACTAAGCAGATATCCAGCAGGTCACCTTCACCCTAATCTCCTCTATTTTAAATCTAAAACACATACTATTTTACAGTATATGTGCATGTTTGCCGAAAAATGATGTCAAAAGTTTTTTAAAGTAGGGGATAAGGCTGATGGAACTAAAACCTCTAAATTAATAAATTACCTCCCATGTCTATAAAACCCAGAATTTAAATACCTGCCTAGAGTAGCCACAGTTGACTCCAATTAGCTCTACACTTTCACTTATATTCATTCAAAGCCCTTAAAGATTATTTTTCAAAGGAATTCTAATTTGTATTCCCAATCAGGAATTGACTTCTAATTGAATGACACATCCAGCGAGCTTTATACCAGATATCTGCCGGCACACAAAGCAACAAAGTAACATCCACCACATTCAGCATTACTTAGTTCACTCAGTCTTTTCCATGAGTGTCCAGTCTCAACATATTTGCACAGAATTACTTTTACTCGTCACATCATTTTCATTGCAAAACTCTGAAGATGATCCGTGTCTAATATTTAATTATCAACATACTATTCAGAGATCGGTGCTACTTATTAAAACTGCAGTGCAGCCAACTCCCAGTTTACAACTAGTCTAAGTCTAGCCACAACTAGGTCACAGCTGATTATCTCACTAGGAAAGGAAGCACCATTTTACATAAACTATATGGCCTTCATGTTCCAAAACACTTCTCAGTTTCTTTTCTAAGTTTCTCCTCACTTTTAAACTTTCACCAGTTTTTCATAAAGCTTTTACCATTTTTACCATCATTCAATAAATAGAAACAAGCTTATCTATCCACCCAGTGTGATAATCACAGTGTTCTATACTGAGCACACGAATTTGTTGAATAAAAGTCTATCACGGCAGCACTGAAAAACACACAAGTATTTCTTAAATAAAAAGTACTAGCAAAGAGTTAGTCAACAAGAGAGAAAACTGGCTAGGGTGAGGCAAAGAAATAAAAATTATAGGCATGAAATAATGCACAAAAACTGGAGCACACAGATGTGAAATTGCCATGTTCTGCAGGTCTTGTCTGTGTATGCCAAAGGAGAAGGGGGAGAAGAGCAGACCAATAGAGGGCTGACTTCTGAACAGTCAGCATACTAATAAATACAATCCCAACATACCATGAGAGTGAAGTTCTATTGTCTGTATATAGCATGCCCCTTTGTACATGCTTGTCAATTAAGCATTTTACATAGTGTACTTAGAGTTACCTGAGAAAAAGAAGACACAACAAGATCATAAAATCTACAGCAAAACTGCTGAAGCCATGCTCACCTAGGAAAGATTTTAAGGCACAGCAGGTTTATACACATTCACAGCTTTCAACATGAGCTGAAACAACTTAGATGTGAGTGCAACTCTGGAAACCTTGTGAAAACTTCTGCACAAAACAGTCAGAAAGCAAAGAAAGCATTAGGTTGCATAAGAGATAAGACTAACACTAAATACATTAAAATGCCATTATATAAATTAATGAAACTGAAAACCTCTGAAAATTTTGTTCCGCTTGATTACCTGGTCTCTAAATGGTAAGAGCAGAAATAGAATAGTTCCAAAGAACCCATGAGTCTGGGTAGAGCATGGACAAGGTGCAAGCAGTGCTGCCAACACATGCTGCAGCCTGTCTGTGCTCTGCTGCACATCCCAGGGTAGTATGGGAGCTGCTGGTGCAGGGCAGGCTTGAAGCACGTGGCTTCCTGCTCCCTGCAGATCTGCAGGTGTATTGAATGTTCAGGTCATGGCTGAGAGCAAGGCTTGTTAGGATAGCTCAGGACCAATTTATCCTAAACATATTATCCCCACAAGAAGGGAAAGATGAGTGATCCAGGTGATTGCTGAACAGATTAGAAGAGATATTCAATTGTGTCTATTTCTCACAAACAAGAAGTGCTGGATGATGTAAAGGTCAAGGACAGCCTTGGCATCAGTGATCAAAATACTATGAAGTTTAAGATCTGAAGAATAGTGAGTGAGATTAACAACAAATGTGGACTTCAGAAGAGCAGGCTTAGACTCACAGAAGGCTAAGCAAGTATTGAAGACAACTAGCATTGATGAATGTGGAGCTCCTGACTTGACCTTAAACACAAAAAGGAAATATACAGGAGGTGAAGGCAGGAATAGGCTATATGGGAGGAATAAGACAACCAATCACACCAAGAAAAAAGCCAAAGCCCATACCAATCTGAAACTACCAGGAGAGACAAAGGGTAATAAGCAAGATTTTTCTAAGGTCCTCAGTAGCAGAAGGAAAGATAAGAGAAATGTGAACCCATTGCTCATTGGGGCAAGAAGTCTTATATGACAAGAGCTAAGGCTGAGGTATTCACTGCCTTCTTCGACCCAGTTTTCAGTGGTAAATCTTGTTCTCAGTCATCCTCCAAGCAGAATTGGAAGGAGCAAAGCTGTACCCACAGTAGAGGAAGAAAGTTACGGATACTTAACTGCCCTGTACATATACATATAAGTTTTTGGTATTGAGGTTTCTGGAGCTAGTTTTGTCACTATGAGACTGTTCTGTATCGTCATGGCAATCCTGATGGCTGGAAAAAGACAAATGTCATCCATCTTCAAAAAGGGCAAGGAGGACTCAGGAACATACACATTGGTCAGCCTTGCTTATGCCCCAGAAAAGTTATGGAGCAAATTCCCCTAGAAGGTATATCTTAAAACAAGAGACAAGAAGGTGACTACGAGCAATGAGAACTACTAAGGACAAATCATGTCTACCTAAATCTGTTGCTATCTAAGATAAGATGGATGGCAGTGTGTCAAGGAACAGGGCAGTGAGTGCAGTGTACCTTGAGTTTTATCGAGTCCTTTGATACAGCCTCCTATACTCCATTTATCACTAATTCTATGAGATATGAGTGGGATAAATAAATTAGGTAGGCGGAAACCTGAACTGCCAGACTCAATAGCTGTTGTCAGTGTTTCAAAGCTCAGATTGTGCCCAGTATCTAGTTGGGTTTCTCAGGGATCAGTATGGAGACCAGTGCTGTTTACTGCCATCAACCAGCATGGTGGGATGCCAGGTTTACAGAGAGCACCAAATCAGGAGAGAAAGAAAACTGAATCTGTTCAGCTTGGAAAAGAGAAGACTCAGTAGGAACCTCATGGTTGTCTACAACCACCAGAGAAGAAAATACAAAGAAGATGGAATCAGGCTCTTCTCAGAGATTCACAGTAATAAGAGGAGAGAAAACAGATGCAAGTTGAAATATTTCACCTCGAAAGGTGACCAAATACTGGAGCGGGATCTCGTCCTTGGAGGTGTTCCAGACTTGACTCAACATACCCCTGAGCAAATTAATCTAATTAAACTTGTTTAGAGCATGTAGTTGGACTAGATAATCCCTAGAGGTTTCTTCTGGCCTAAATTATGGTTCTATACTTTCCAGAAAAGATGGCAGTCAGTGACTCAATACTAATATCTTAATGTAAGACATAACCAAAAGTGTGTATTCTATTACCATCTTCATAAGCTGTTAAAGCAGGTGAAGCAAGCAGTGTTCCTTATCTCCTTCATGACTCATCCCTGATAACTCTCTCCAGGGCTATTTTCTGCTAATGGGACATGGAGTCTCATTGAATGACTCAAATTACATCATCTCATTGTGAGATGCTCTGCCCAGGGGGAAGAACCAAGCATTCCTACCTGGATATAATTTGAGTTTGGAACACCAGGAGCAGCCTTACCTACTGGATTCCTAGAGGACAAGAGCTACATAACCATCTCTGGACCTTCAAAGGAAGACCAGACCCTTCTACAGGATCACTGCTTCAACAGAACCACATCTAAACAGGACTGCAGCCAACATTTAATTGGACTGCTACCACCTTGACCAACAGGGTGTTAGGCTATATCCTGACTCTGTCAGTTTAAGCCAGTGTTTTCTGCCTTTATTTCACTTTTCCTATTAAAGTGTAGTTTTGACTTCAAATCTCCCACTGGCTTGTTTTCAGACTAGTACAACTCATGGGACCAAATCCCAGCAAATAAAGAATTCTACCTTCCCTTTCTCACTCTTTCTATGTAATAGGTGGTAGATATGAAAAAAATTTGGCACCCAGTGTGTACAGATACAGAACTTGCCAGTTTGCCCAGCTCCTGCGTCTTGATAATAGAGAGCAGTCAGAAGTAAATTACCATCCAGGGACTGAAACATAATTTGTTTCAGTCTAGCTTCCATCTTTGGTTCTTTGATTACATCTTACTAGCTGATTAAAGATTATTTTGAACCTTTAAATACTCCTAGATAACTTTTGCAATCTATGTATTACACTTTGAACTGTACTCTTTTTTTTTATTTCCTGCCTTTGCCTGACAATGAAGTTAATACATTTTGATATACTTATGGAGCTTCAACTTTTTTCCTCTGTTGTTTTAACCCCATCACCTCACTCTACACAGATGAATCACCTACATATCATAAGTGTTTTAAAGTGAACAGCAAGCTGACAGCTGCCAAAACTACTAAGTAGAGCTTTCATTTTCATTACTGGTAAGTGAACTATTCCATGGGTCTGTTATCAAGGTCAGTCTGATCCAATAAGCTACAACTTCCTTGGAGAGATTAATTCCTCTATTGCCTTTTATCTTTTAACTGGACACATACTGAAAGAAAAATCAAGGTGACTGTACATGGTTACAGATTAGGAACAAAAATTCTCAATAGAAGCTATTACATATGTCTTTCTTAAACTGATATTAAGATTATTTCTGTTGCCCTTTTTTCTTATCACAAGTGTTATATAGCTTGAATTAGTGCTAACCTACATGCAATCCACCTAGAAGATCAGAAACTGTCTTTTAGAATTTCAAAAGTTTTGTAAAATTGTGCAAGAATATCAAAAGTTCTGCGGTCCTTTCCTAGTCCTTCATATGTATGTGAACAGTCAGATACCACTGGGAAAAAAAAACATCTTCATTAAGGAAAATTCAGTCACCAAAGATTTTTTGTTCTAATTTGCCAGCACTGAAATTGAAAAGCAAAACATACTTTAAAGAGAAAAACATTTAGGGAAATGATGGTTGTAACGCTTCAATCTCAAAACAGTTTTCCTTCAGTATTTCCAATTGTGAATGCTATATTATCTACAACATTTATAATATAAACTAATTTTAGGTATTTTCCTTTACAATAGTTAATAAAAACTACCTAAGAGCCTTGCTGCATAAAATCCTTTGGCTGTACCTTTCTAGAGAGCTGGGACCATTTTAACCAACGTACGTGAAACTCCAAGTTTGACAGAAAGCTCATGGAAACTATGAATTAATTTTTTCATCATTTTTCTGCTCTTTGAAGAAAATAACAGTGATTTCTTCCTCTGGAAGTTCTAATGATCCCAAATATTCCATTTCTCATGAATTTTTGTCAAACTCTACACTAGTAAAATTGAATGCCCTCTAGTCAAAGACAGTTCCTTTTTTTTTAAGAAAACAAGAAAAGCACACTCAAGGAGACAGCATGAGTAGTATAAATGTAATTATCAATAATGTTGCTGAGTGTGAAAGGAAATGGACATATTAGATAAACTCCATTGTAAAACACATATTATATAAAAAGCTGGTTTATTGCCTTGTTCTTGTTAACTCGATTAATATTATTTACCTGCTCTATGTTTGGTATCTTTTGTATTTTTTTTTACATCAGAACACTCGTCCTGGGTTTTATTTTCCAGTTTCTTGGACATATTTTTATGCTGTTCCAAGGAGTTCTTTATTTACTCTCCCTCACTTCTGGATCTGTTTGAACAGTTAATGCATTTTTCATGTAATTATTTTTTGTAGTTTTGTTTTCTATGTTTTTCTTACTGTGCTGAATGTTTTAGTTATGGACAGTATTTGAGACAAAGTTTACAGAACAAGTAAAGTGCTTTGCACTGTAATTTTAATCCAGTTAAGTGTAAAATTGCATCTACAGTAGAACCAAAGGGGAGAAATGAAGATACTGGATTTCAGAATAACTGAGGTTAGGGGAAAAAATTCAGCAGGTTGAGTGAAATCGAGTGTAATGAAATGGCAGAGAAGAAACAGCAGAGAGAAACTGAAATGTGTATAATGAGATTAAAGTGTGCCCAAGGGATGTGGAATGCATAACATACAGCAATAAAATGAGGAGTTTAAAAAGCCAATATGGCCAAAGGAGGGAAAATAGGAAAAAAAAAACAACCCATACAGTAAGGAAAAGCAATACAGATGTAACCTCACTGAAATGAGGTATGAAAAGATTTGTGTGGTCACCTTGACCCACAGGTTTTGATAATATTGAAAACATCAAGTACAGAGGATTATTTGAAGGAATAGGAGAAACTGTGAATACTAAAACTAATTAAAAAACAATCCTGCCGTGCAAGACAGCTGTACCCAAAATAGATTAAACAAAACTATTTCAAGGGACTGATGTAAGAAATTGGGAGGACCTTTATTTTTCCTGCCTCCACATGTTCCTATTGCCCATTAAACAACAGGAGCTGAAAAATTACCATCGTTCAGGGCAACAGCCATCAATGCAGGAGGCCTTAGGCTTGAACTGGAAGTGAAAAAATCAAAAGCCTGAACCTGTGAACAACAGTAATTTCTGGCATTTAAAAAATACATTTTTTCAAAATTGTGGTTTGCAGTGAAATAGGTAGGCACAAATTTTGAGCATATTTTTATAAAAGAGAAAATTCCAGTTAAGATCTTTAAATATGCAAGTTAAAAATAAATAAGTGGCAATGTTCAAATATATCATTCATTCTTTGAACACTTAAAATTGTTCTGATTTTAAGTTTTTCAACACCAAGCATTACTTTTTCCATATTAACCCACTGTACTGTGAAGACAATTTTGCTTGTTATCTGGACCCTGGACCACCCAATGGGCTGGTCCTCTTATAGGTGTTGTGCAGAAAATTACTGAGGAAGAAATTTTCTCCTCTTAAGGAAGCCACTGTACTCAGAAAATAGAATGGCAAATCTTGATCTACAGACTCTTACAGAGACTGACAAATCAAGTAAGTTTTGAAACTACATTTTACTAGAACTTAAAAATTTGTTATTTCAAATGAGTATTTTTTTAAAGAAGCTAGCAGAAGTTAGCACAATTTATTTATTTTTGTTATAGAAAGTAAAAGATTCTTCTGGGGAAAAAAGTAAGATTTTCAATTTTTTTGAAGAGAATTTTCTGTTATAAACCAGTCCTGAAATATTAACTTCACAAATACTATCACAATTAATAAGCACTCATTAAAAAACCCACCCTACCTCCCAAAAACATCAGGTTTCCATTGGAAAAATATGAAGAACAGTCTGTCTATTATACTAGCTAACATGGCCTTCCTCTCCACTTTTTCCTCTTTGTCTCTCTGGCTTTCTTAGTCTGAATTTAGTTCAAGTTCTTACATCACATGGGTGCCTCACACTCTCACAAATTAAATGTTACCACTTGATCCTGTAGCCTTTATAAATAAGGATGGTGGGTTTCTGCAAAGGTAGCTCAGAAAATCTAAGTTGTGATCTAACAATGAATCATCTTTTGAGAACCTTACTGCTTATGAGTCTAGAGGGAGCCTAAGGAGATTAACTGAATAAGTCAAATTCATGAAGCTTAACAGGTTAGCATTGTTTTCCTTGTATAGTCACCTATCAGACAAGCAGCTTATCAATAAACTTCCAGGAACAAATCTTTTATGCTAGAAGGTATGCATCAAGCCATTAACATAGCTGTGAGTTACATATAAGAGGTTGAGACAAGATTTAGTAATTTTTCTCAAATAATAAAACAAGATACTTTCAGACATAATAATAACCAAGTACTGAAGCAAGTGATTGGTAGTAAGAGTAGCTTGGGTTTAGTAGGAACCTGATTCATACAATTTTTCCTGACTGACCTCTGACAGAATGAGACTACTGAGCTACCTGACCCAAGAGGAAAGCTAAGAAGGAAAAAAAAACAACCCCACAATGAAATTAGAGCACAAGAAAAAAAGGACTACACAGTTCAAAGGACCTACAGTTCAAGTGCCATTTAGATCTGATATTTGTTTCTGGAGATAATTTATCACTCTTGCTACCAGCAAGAAACTTTACAAGTGTATCTGTACCTCTCCAGTCATGAGATGATACTTTTGAGATTCTTGTACACTAAAGCAACTCAGATAATTGCATAGACCCTGCCACTGTTTTCTGGCACTCTAACACCATTGCCTAGAAAGGGAACTAACCCTTAGCTGCCTAGAACTATCACCCAGAATATTTCAGAGGTAATTTAACAAAATTAACCTGGAAAATTTCCCCACGGGAGGAAAATAGTAGTTTCTTGTAATTTAAAACAAATTAGAAATATGATTTTAGCAATACTGACTTGGGAAGGGGGGAAGCTGACAAACAAAACAAGCTAAACTAAATTTTTAAAGCTTACATTGAAACCAGGAGGTTTTTATTAGGCATACTACTAATTCAATCTTATGCCTATTACTTATCATTATTTAAATTAGAGCCTGATTGAAGACTGAATTTCAAAGTTAGCTGATCATTAAATAAACTGGCTGTTACCCAAGTTGTTCTCCAACCTCCGTACTTCTCAGCAAACTCTCTCTTTAGACATTTAAACATAGATTTCCATGAAGCACAATAACCAATTTTAAGGATACAACCACATACTTTGTTTTCATTCTTTTATGCTATCAATTAGAGTGACAAGCTGATCACTGTTGTTTTGATCATCTGGGATTTTGTATCATCAAGGAGCATAGAGAGACATTCCAAGCTGAAAACTCTATTTCAAAAGGGGAAGAAGGATCTAAGTGATAAATGTGTCTTTTACCAGTTGCACAGTGATAGTCTTCAGAGTATTATTAACCACAGCAGAAAAGGCAAAAATAAAGTTGATCTCTTACAGAAGACATACAACTCTATACAAAACATGTTATGGTAGTGAACAAAATCGATTGTGGTAAATCAAATACAATGATTAGCAATGATAAAAATAAGCAATCACTATAAACATTGCCTCTAATATGTAAGTAAGCTGGTATATATGGACTAAAGTGATCATAGGCATGAGTATTTCTCTTGTTTAGTTGCACAGTCTAAAGAACTCTTAGCAACTGCTGCAGACCTCTTCAGTGCCAAATATTTCTGTCAAGGTCAGTATTCTCAAAGCACTTAGAAAAACTACAGTAGGTTTTGCAGATTTATCTGGAAGTGCTTTAGAAAGAGGAATAAAACAAACAAAAAATCCCCTGAGAAGTTGTTTTCTATGAATGTCTGAATTGTATTCTGTTATTAGCACAGGATGAGAATTATTCAAGGTCAAACATATCTCAATTCCATGACTTGCTCAAGACCTGGGAGCTGTCAGAAGCTGCCTGATAATTTACTCTGATGGAGATCCTAGACATACTGAAGGCAATGGGACAAATATATCCAAGGCACAGACTTTATTATTTCATCACATTATTGCCTTACTACTGAGTCTTTCATTAGATCAGTGACACTCTGATATAAAATTAAATATGCTCAGAATTCATTCTCATTATTGTGGTGTAAACTTAGAAGTCATGACTTTTATTGTGACCCTTTCCTACCAAAAATGAGAGATAGTGTTCTGCTCTCATGATCTAAAAACCTTTTGGAAACAAAAATTATATAACCAAAAGAAACCCAAAAAAACCCCCAACAAAGCCTCCCAAAAAGACACCAAAATGCCCCTAAAAAACCCAAACAACAACAAAAAACCACATTAAAAAGACAAGCAAAAAACAACAAAAAAATTGCCCAAAACCAAAAAAAAACAACAACACAAAAAACCCCCACAAACCAAAAAATTCCAATTGTTTCTCCTTAAAGAAAATGATGACGAAGAATCAAGTTGATGCCACAGACACTAAAAAACTTCTAGGATTTTTAGTACTGTCAAATCACATATGTTCTTTTCCATTTCACTCAGTTGTGCTTCTATCTGAGTTGACAGAGCTTCAGTTTTACATCTGCCAGAGGTACTGCTATTGTAAGTTTTTCTAGAACCTACTATGCACCATCCTAGTTGCCTGTCTTACACTTAGAATTCATGTTGCCTTAAGCAGAACACAAACCTGATCTCAGAATGGCAAAGAATAAAAAAATCCAAAGAAAACCAAACCAAACAAACAAAAAAAATTGTCTTACTTTGATCCTCAGCTGCCAATATTGCAAACTGAACTTTTGATTCTGCATTCTCCAGCTGAGAGACCAAATCACGGTGATGTCCATAAAGTCTGTGCTGGAATGTGGAAGCACTGAGAGATTAAAAAAAAAGGAACTGTGAAACAGAGAATTTTGTTGCTTCCATTTAATCCACAAACAAGATATTCATCACCCAAAACTTATGTTGATTTATGTTTGACTAAAGTCTGATGGCAGGTGGGAGGAAAATGTGAAAGCAGGCACCAGAATAGCAACTGATATACCTAGTACACATATATACAGAAATATTCTGGGTCCTTGCATATAGAGACTTGATTTTAAGTGTTCAACTTCCAAACACCCCATGAATAAGTGGCCAACAGATTTGTTAGATAAATCAATTAATACAAATAACTATGTTCATCAGCTGAGTACAGAATAATAATCTGTAAATTTAAGACCAAAGCATCAGAGTTTGGTTTTGTGATTCATATTAGAACTCCTAAGATTGGTTAAGTGGTTCAACAGTAGCCAGGATAAGACTTCTGCTCTGACTGAAGGCAGGCTGAAGAGAACATGAACAGCAGTATGCATAGCTATTAACTCCAAAAAAAAAAAAAAAAAAAAAAAAAAGTAAAAAGGCAAGACATGTACATGTAGCAATGTAGCATGAGGACCTTGTCTAATATTACAACAAACAGCATAGTTACAGAAATATTGGATGACATGAAAAGTTGAATTCCTTTCGGAGAATTGGGGAAATGTGAGAAGCATTGAATGTGTTAAACTAGTACAGGTATGCTTTTATTTCCGAGGGAAAAGATGTGCTGTGCTGTTAAGATGTGTTAGTCTCTTAATTGTTCAAAAGTCCAGAAGAGGTTAGGTTCATATACTTTGTCAGCAGAGTGACAGACAAAGCATTTGCTCTAAACTTGTACATGGGAGTGTACTTTGGAGAGAGCAACTTAACCTACTTGTGTACACAGAGGTGGATAACTAATTCAGAGCCTTTTCACAGGAGAGATTCAAATGTCCATGTGGACACCAGAAACTGGTTGCTTAGCCTGAACAGACTGAGATAGGTCTTGAGAACCACACACAAAGTTATCAACAATATCTGAAATAAACATCTCAACAGAAACTAGTCTACAAACTCACTCATTACCTATGTCCATCAGAGTTCACATTACAAAGAAGAAAAAAAATGCTACTCCCAGACTCAATGTTGAAATTACAGTTTTCCATCTGTACGTTGGAGAGCAGTTTTTGCCATTAAAGACATAACAAGGACCTGAAAGCAAGGACCATAACCAGTCTACCAGAACAGTAATTCTGGGTCATGTCTAAATGGACCATTTCTCTTTGTTTTCTTCAAACTTTTTTTGGGTTTTGTGTGTATGTATGTACGCTTGTGTTTATGAAAAGAGCACCAAACAGACAACATTAATGTACATTGAGTTTGTGTGATTTTTCTACTGGTCAGTAGAAAAAGCTGTAGCTGTGTCCAGAAACAAGGTTTTGAAAGAATCTCTGAAATTACTGCTCTTTTATGGTTTATTGGTAGAGCTGTCTTGTTACTAGGAAGTAAACTGTGAATTTACAACTATGAATTTGTATATAGAATTTAATTTACCTAATTTTGTTTTGTTTAAAAAGGCTATCTTGCACTAAACCAAGGTTGGGTTTACTGTTCCATCAGACTTACTGCAGAATACAAAGATGATTTCCTGACTGGAAGACAAAGGGGAAGGAGAGGTGTGATATTTTCATTTGTTTGGAGCCATGTAATCATGTCCAGGTATAAATCTGTTGTCAGTTCCACTGATCAATAATGGGTAGCAATAAGCACCACTAGTCTCCAGCTTGACACTGATGAATGGTATAACCAAGAATGGGATAAATCTCCTGATAACAGCATCTAGATTCAAACAAGTCATCCATCTTCTTCTTTCTTTCTCCTGTCCTTCATGCCAAGAACTTATTGCTCTAAATGAGTACTACTCCTTTTTTTCCCCTGTCCCAAGATGCGCTCAGCCCTAATTTTGCTTCAGTGCTCTCTTGCACATATGCATCTTCCTATGCAACTCACTAATTACTCCATTCTTCCATAGCAATTTCTAAAATTAAGAGCAAGAGCTTTAAGTATATAAGTAGTTCTGTTTTACTACAATGAAATTCAGAAGAGAGAAACAATAAAACATTCATCATGTCGTGAAGATACCTTTCACGAATAAAAAGCCTAGCAATCTTTAAGGCTAGCTGTTGAAAAATTTATTTTATTTGTTCCTGGGAGAAGACTCCTAGATTTCTAAACATGTGCATATATGTGACTGTACATTTATTTTACGTATGCATTTAATTTAAAGTAGCTTTAACTTCAGGTTCCCAAGTCCACATGAACAACATGGTTCACTACTGGTAGCATTCACTTATGTCAGTGTGACTAAGAAAACTGAGTTTGGCTTGCACATTTATGCAGCACAGATTTTAACACAGCAGTACATATCTCACTGTTCTTAACATACCAAGCAGCCCTTAAATTCTGTGGCTATATACCACTCATACACAAATCATTTTGTGGCCAATCTGCATTTTACATCACCTAATTATCTATTCAACCAATGAAAGACAGCTGTCAATCAATTGCAGAGTAGACTAGATATGTAACTGGAGAAAACCAAAGCAAAAATAAGATTATCAGAACAGAGGTTATACCTCTTAAGTCTCGTACAAAATATAATGACAGGAAAAACTTAGTGATGTTAAATGTTCAGGTAAGTCTTGCTGTCAATAGTCATGAAAAGAAGTGCAAAGATGACACCGAATGATTGCAAAAAAATATATGCATGTTTGCTGCTTTCTTTTTTTTTTTTTAATTTTTGGCTTCTTCCTCACCTTATTTTTATATGAGAAATTTGAAGTAGTAAATATCAAACCTATAACCACCCTTCAATACAGCCCAGAAAAGTGAATTAATTTGTTAGCAGTGCATTTCTCAGTAATCATGGTGCTGTCATGAAATCATGCTTTCTAAATCCATTTTAAAAATGTCGTTACACTTCCCCACCTTCCTTTAGTCTTTTATGCCGTGTTCTGGTGCAATAGCAATTATTTCTCTAGCTTTCTCACCTGTATTCTCTAAGTCTCAGGAGGGTATTATGCATTTCCTGTGGACAGTAAGACAGGGAATAACACTGCAAAAAACAACAACCCCAAAGCAAAACCACACACATCATACCACTACCCCCTTCAAGGTAAAGAAACCACAAACCCAAAAAACTTCTTGCAACAGCAGTTAAGTACTTGGCTGAAATCACTATAAGCTTAGTTCATGACTTATCTGGGTTCTACTTTGTTCCTCTTGTGTCATTGCTTTTCTAAACCTGTAGAACCTTGTATATGTACATTTTTTTTCTGAACCTCTTATTTTTCCTCACGTACCACATACTGTACTAACCATATTTCTCTTTTCTCAATCCCTTGATGCACTATGACTGTACTCTGTCTTCTCTTTTCCTTTTACTATAACCTAAAGCCTGAGCTCAACAGATGTTAATGTCTTCAAATTCATTCTAGTTTTTCCCTTAATCCCTCATTTTTTCTTTAATTTTTTAAAGGAAATGTTACGGAAGCATTTTAATGGAGTTCAAGAGCTCAGGCTAATGAGCAGTTATGAACAATTCATAACTACTCTTCCTGAAGACAAACTATAAAAGAAGGTTTTCATCAGATTTTCAGTTTTGTGAGTGCCTGAGGACAGCAAAGGACAGTGGGAACAGCTATAAAGGGAATTAAATGTATTCCCTATTATTATAATGTTCCTGCCTCCTAATTAAATTCACCCAGGGGTAAAGATCTTCCAAAACCATTGCATCTTAAACTCTTCCATACATTGTATAAGCATGATGCATCTTAGAACCACAAATTCCTTCCTCTCTGTGCCAACACACCCTTGTATACTCATATACCTATTGTAGATTTTACCATCATTTTGGAAAAAACCTAGTCTTAAAGAGCTGATAAACTTTAGTAAAAGATTAAGGCAAAAAGTCAGGACGCAGGTTTCTCTACAGCCTACTTACAATACAAAGCAGTGATTCTTTGAAGTTTCTTAAACAAAGCAGAGTTGGTTCCTACACTAAATTCACTTTTAAACGTAAAAATCAATTTTAAAAAAATCCATTTTAAAAGATCCCATTTTCTACTCTCTGGATGGTTTTGCCTTTATATATTCAATATTTCTGAACAACATTTAAAATGTAACAATTTTGAGTACATTAAAAAGTTCATATAGCTGGTTTTCTCAGTATGCAATGTCAGCTGAGTTACATAAGAAAATCCAACAAGAGCAGGAATTTGTAAGAAAAAAAGAATTTATAGAATGCTGAAGTAAAAGTTTTCCTTTAAGTACTGTTTATTGGTATAACTGTCAGATTATGGTCCAAACAGATGCAATTCCCACCTCCTGTTACCTGCAAAATGAATCTCTGTTGTAACTTTCCTCAATTAATACAGGAAAGAACTCCTTTTAACTGAGCAGAATTTAGCCTTGAATAAAAGGGTCATACTGTCTTCGTAATTAGCCATTTCTTGAAAGCAGTAAGTATAGGCAACATTCAATCAGTCTTATGTCTCAAATTATTGAAACTGCAATTATTCCACAGAAAAAAAAGCATTTTTATTAAATAAAAATTGGCTGAATATTATCAATAATGAGTCTTCAATCTCCATTAAACTCTTCATACTTTGACAAACACAGGTATGAGTACTTTCCCATCCATGTTCCCTTTCATTATTAATATTACATTTTTTATTATATGAAATAGCAAGGAAAAGGACGTATGGGGGAGGGGGAAATGAGTCACCATCTTTTCATTCAATTGAAGTGATGAGAAAAGAAAGACTATTTATCTTAATTAATGTTCGTCTGAATCAAATTCCTGCCTCCTGAAAGTAATACAAAGGTTCCTCAATCAGAAGGAAAAATTCTCTGTTTTGTTAAAGGATAAAAGTAAGTGATAGGAGACAATTACGTATTTTATTAGCCATATGATCCCTGACATGCAGTTCTTAGACTCAGCTAAGACTGATTAAAAAAACAAAACAAAACAAAAAGACGCCAAACAAACAACAAACAAGGGACAAAGAAAAGGGCATATTGATACTCTAGCAGTTTCAGACCTAATACCAAAGTGAGACATTAAGACAGATAGATAAAGCAAAGCAGAAAAATACAAATGGCCATACTGAAAGCAAGTGAAGTACCTGCACTTAGCAGTAAACAGAAAGAATTTTGATTCAGTCAAGACTTTGGAAGGTATCTAGCTCAGAACAATCCTTACTCTGCAGTCTAAGAGCTCTAACAGACATAGAGAGATGTATATATGGGAACTGGAGGAAGTAAAGAGACCTGGGTCACAGACTTGATGAGTCGTGCAACCACCTCCTTACTGATGACTAAGCTGAAGCTGAAAAATGGCTTTTACTTTGAGAACTCTCAAAAAAAAAATTTTTTTTTTGTTTCTAGAGTACCAGGTTTTTTGAAACTGAAAATGCTGCAAAGGTCATGATTTCCCTACCTTCTTAAGATCCAAGTAATTTCCAGTGATGTATTTATAATAAAAAAACCCCTAACGTTTTCTTCAAGTTCTTCCCTCTCTTTCTGATAGACTGTTGTGGGGAGAAAACATCAGTTTTCCTTACTGGGATCTGATGATTTTAGTGCTGTCCTAAACAGGTGACACCACAGAGAAGTCAGTGCTCTTGTTCCAAAAATGGTGGAAGCAGAGAGTTTCAGACTTCTCCACATTTCATGCCTTTTGTATTACTTCAAAGGAAATCAATTACAAAACACGCCTCTGTTTCTCTAGAAGTGCTCAAAGTACCTAAAATCCTTCATCTATAATACTTTTTTTTAAAAAAGAAAAACATCAGGTCAAGTAGAACCTTGCATCTCTGTATCTTCAGATATCTTTCAATATCTTTTGGGACAAGCTGGAGCCTGGCCTTTCTCTATTTTACCACATTATTAGTACCATTTGTGATCTTCAATCTAGCCACAGCAGATTAAACTTGTCAATTAGTCTGACCCTTCACTTGCCCTTCAGCCACTTTAGAACACTAGGCTCAAGAAACTCAGTACTAAAATATATTGTTAAATGAGTATCATTAATCTTTATTCTAAAAACAAGAAAAGTTCTTCAGCACTCTGTTCTTTTCTGTAATGGGGTAGGGAACAAGTAGCAACAGGCTCAAGATATTACATACAATCTGTAGGATTTTCTATGTTCATTTTTGGCTTAAGCTCAAGCTGTTGCTTCTTACCTCAGTAAGTAACCTCAGTTGCTATCTTCATCATATGCATTCAAGCTGTTCTACTATCAAAACCTCTGTAGCCTTTTAATAGCTAGGAATATTCATATTATCTTCTAGTCTTTAAGCTCTGTTAATTGGCTTATGCTTTGAGTATAGTAGTTTAGAGTTGAACACCCCTACTCTAAAGAGAGAGAGCATTCTGGAATACAATAATACCTTTTTGATTTGTGATTTTTTTGCCTTCTGTTACAAGAGCAACCATGCAGAGAGATCAAAATGAAGTTAGGTATTCATGCCTATGTGTGAAATTACATGCAGAAATCCCAAGTACGACCAAAATTACCTTTTGATGTTTGTTGACTTCTTGCTCCTTTACTACTCATTGAAAGAATCATTGCATTGTGCATTCTAGCTTCCCATATCACAGTAAAACCTATAGTGAAATTAATACCATAAATGAAATACTTATTCATGTTACTTCAGTAATCTTGAGAAATTCTCAAGTAACATGGTAACTACTGTGAAGCAGCAGCTGAAATTTTTGGCAATCCCCAAATGGCAAAGTACCATACTTTCTGAATCATAGTGTATATTATATTAAAGCAGATCAGTTTCTTTACTATAGTCTAAAAACAAGGATCAAGAGGTTCAAATTCACTCTGCTGCTAGACTTTGTTTTCTCACAACAGCGATAACAAGCAATAAATTTAAACATAGCCTTTAATATGATGTCCTAAACACAAATATTTTCCATTAATTTGTCTGTGAGATTCCACTTCTCTCCCCAGATTCCAAAAAAGAAAAAACACCCTTAAACCACATGAAGACTAACATGCCAAGAAAGAACGAAGAGAGATCCCAAGAAAATAGGAACCTCTTCCCTCCAATGATTTCAGAGTGAGACGACAAGTTAGAACCAGAGTAGCAATGAACGTGAACATTTCACCAGGATAAGGACATTTTTCCTTACCAAGTTTCTGATATTCTGCATATCACAGTGCTTAAAATTTAAAGCTGCTCAGATTGTATTCCATCCAATGTACTTGTTGGTTGTATTTATTAGGTATGTAATTTACTTGACAGGCAGAGTTTAAATGCTTTAAAATAAGCCATTGTACCAAGAACAGATGCAGTGTAGTAACAGAGCTTTAAGTTTTACTGGGCTTTTAAATGCAACCAATCTGTTAGGGTGAAATCTTTAGAAATGAATCCTAAAACCTGTAAGCAGAAGAATCCATTTGCATTGCCTTTTTTCCCCCTCGCTGAACCACTCAAACCTTTTCCATTATTCATATGCAGAGGCTCCTGCAACTTATTATCTGTAGTGTAGAAGACTTGACCTGCTACTGTGACTGCAGCACCTATGGCTAATCTATATCTGGGGTGAGCACTGATAAAAACCACAGTCAGCAAAAGATTCTGCTGAACACATGAAAAGAGATTAAAACATTACACTGTCTTTTTATACCTGCTTATCCCATGCTCTATTTCCTCTTATATACTAGGTAATCTAAAATGTTTTGTGTTATGTTTGCTTGTTCTTTTAATTTTTATTTCACAAGAACTTTAAAAACAACTCTGTATCCTCCAAACTCTGAGATGAAGGTTGCCTCACTTAAACAATAGTTGTATAAATATATTCTTAAAATCAAAGTCTGCACTAGTCAAACATGAACTTGACTATTCTATGTCAAATAAACACCCTAAAACACATTACCAATCTACTATTTCACATTGAAAACATCATATCCCATTCCACATTTCAGATATTCCAACTGGATAAGTTATGTGAAACTGCTGATGATTAAAATAAACATATTAGAGTATATGAATTCTGAAACTGCAAAGGAAAAATAAAAAGGGAAAATAGAGTCAAGTGATGAAATTTAAAATTTCTATGACTATTTTGTTATCTCACAATAGAGATACACAAGCAATAAGGTTAAATATAATCCTGGTTAAGTGGCCTAATTTTGGATACCAACTAGAAAAAAGACAGCAGTATCAATTAAACCTTAGATTTCTTTAATACATACTTCATGCTCTAAAATGTTTCTTTCTCCTTCTTAACTTACTGAAAAAGCCTTTATAATTTTTTTCTGTTTGTATTTAAGTTGAGTTGACAATGATTGTCAAGGTTACTTATTTCTCTTCTATTGATTAAGAGCTTCTATTGATTAAGCAATCACTTAATTTTATTGCTAGATGAAGTTGTGGGGCCTTTCATGCTTTCATTTTTTTTCATCTTAGAATCTTGATACTTATAGACAACTTTTTTTTAAAGCCTATGTAAGATCTAAAAACCTAAACAAAAATAACATGAAACAAATCAATATTTTCAAGTACCAAGTAATAACTTATGAGGAAAGAGTCAGCTATTAATTTGAAACACAAACAGGTGAAAGCCATACAGAAATGAACAAACAAAACTGATTATATGCAAAGGTTTCTGGTCTCTTGTGGGCAAGCCTCTGGATTAAATAAAAGACCTCAGAGGCAGAATGTGAGAGGAGAAGGTGAGTGTGTTGGTCCATTCCCAACCTTAGTTCAAATGAGACTGGCAGGTTCTGCAAAAGCTTCCAGTATTTTATGGAAACACAGGTGTAGACCAACTCTAACATTTTACTTTGGTATTCACAAGTGCAAGTATAGAGTTTCATGAATATATTGAAAATATTGAGATGGAATCATTACATGGAAAGAAAGAGATAATGTTATTTTAAACAAAGTTTTACTGCAATGTCACAATCTTAGTACAGAAGCATTTTCTAGTAAATATACTTTCTCATGTAAAAAGTTGTCAGACCTATTATGAACTCCAGTTCTAAGTGAGATGAATTAAGTGTTCTTTGCCAAGCAAACAGCTCCTCTACTCACTAGCTGTGGAAAGCACCTAGAAATGAGTAAGAAAGGGCACTGTTTTCTGGCACATATCTACAGTTTAAGCATACACATAATACAAACTGTTAGCATGATCTCTGTCCTTGCCTCCAGAAATGAAACAGGAAATTCCACCAGCAAGCAAAGACATGTGGATGTAATGGGGGAGCCATGATGCTTTAAGTGGTAAGGTTTACATTGGCCATATAGGACACAGCATATATGACCAGGCACAGCAGTCAGAAAGAAATGAGCATAAGACATTCCTTTCATGTACAGACAGGGATGTCCAATGTTGAATGGAAAAATAAATTTACTGGATTTGAAGAAATTCTTTGCTTTGGCTCCCACAGACTTAAGAGCAGGACTAGATAAAGGAAAATGAAGATCTTTTGTGAGAGGAAGAAACCACAATTATTTTAATTGATTTTTCTATACAACATCGGTCTGGATTAATTGCTCCAAATAGTACTAGAGTTTTTTTCTCTTGCTTAAAAGAATATCTTCAAACTTTTTATTATTCAGCGAGTTCTAGTGTAAACATTAATCTGTAGAATTTAAAACAGGAATTTATTTATCTCTAAGAAAATAAAATAAAGGAAATTTCTTCATCCATTTTGTGTAATAATGTACGGTTTCCAGCAACATCCTGAGAAAGCCAGAATTCCTTATCCTGGTGGAACAGATTTCTGGTGTCCTCACTGAAGTTAGTAAACACACCAGCATACAGGAATGAACTCCGTATTTGTAGTTAAGCATACAAAATCCTGTGAAGTTTAATCCTCTCAACTAATAATCATACTGGCCATAAAGCCTAATACATGCTCTATAAGGAGATCACATTTTGCTGATCCAGTCTAGCCAGTCTTTCTTGTACTGAGAAGCTGCAAATGTGTTCTACATTGTACCTTGCACTTTTCTTTGCCTTGCCTCACTTATCCCTACCTGAAGAACTCTGCAATTTCATAGTAACCACAAGACATCATCACCCATTCCGTTCCTTCTTTCACGTTACATTCCATCAGTGACTTCCAAACAGAAGCCATGTTCAGACCCAAATATTTAAAACTAGTTACGGGTACAGAAAAAAACCTCTTGGTTCTTACACAAACACTTGAAAGAATGTTTTAGTGAAATCAATATTGCCTACAAGAGGCATAAGAAAGCTGAAAATGATCACATCCTAGTCTCAAGCCAGAAATAGAGCAAGACCTGTTGTTTTTTTTTCTGTCATTAATAGTGGTCTACAAGAGCTAAGCTATGCATCATTCATCTAGTGGAAAAGGAGTTTTTCAAGTTAACATGGTACACTGCTTTTTGAGATATCACCCTTATATCCTATTAATTTTTCGTCCGCAGTATGAAGTACTAAGCTGGTCTTTAATTAACAAGTACTCAGACAGCTAAAAAAGGATACATGAAGGAACCCCAAAAAGAGTCAATAAATATTTTATTTAAAGGAATTACATTTTTGTTACCAGAGTTCAAATTTCTACAGAACTGATATATCAAAACAATTTGTAAGATGCTCACAAGATATATACATGCCTGTGCATTCACACTTGACAGCAGCACTCCTCTGCCTTATCAGTGAATGCTGCAATGAAGTAAAATTGTGGGATTCTCCAAACTACTACCAGACAGACAAAGACTTGACTTTTAGCCAGTAATAATCTGAAGCACTGATGTGTATTTTCAAAACTATCTGTACTTTTAAACTCAAAATACATATCTATATCTATCTATATTACCTATCTAGATATCATCTATCTGTACAGGCAACTATCACTTTCTCTCAGAGGACTTGAAGGCAACTACTGTTTACTATCAAAGAATGTTAGTGAGAAAAACATTGCTAGATTCTGAATTCATTGCTGTGTGCATTTAGTTTGTTTTGCAAATGATGTAATTTTCTAACTGGAGAGAGCACATCTCCTAGTCCACTCTGTCAGGGTTGCTAGCTCCAAAACCAGTACCAGTAATGTCAAGGGAATGAGACATTTAGGCTGCTGAGATCAATTTCAAATCTAACAAAGTCTAAACTGGATCCTAGCTATCTTTTATAATGTAACACAACCCAGGATGGTCTCACATTGTATATTTTTACGTCACAGAATAAGCTCAAGTTGGAAGGGACCCACAAGTATGATTGAGTCCAACTCTCTGCCCTGGACAGCACCATCCCCAAGAGTTACAACATGTGCCTAAGAGTATTGTCCAAACCCTTCTGTCCTTCTCCTTCCCCCAACATATCCCCACCCCCTACATCAAGGGAGAAAGGCATTAGTTTATGCCATATCAGCTAGAGAGCAAAGTGTACTACCCATCATCAAATAAGTTTCATAATCCTGTAATATCTTTTTCCTCCCTTCTCATCTTTTTCTCTCAATGATCAAGCACAGTCAAAAAAAACCCCAAAACACTTCAAGAAAAGAGTTAGAGGGTTTGCTCTTTCACAGTTCATCAAACAAATCAAGAACTGAAAATCATGTACCTGTGATTGAAAATAAGATTTTTAACAAGCAGGGAAATGAATAATTCATTTTCAATGTGATCTTTGGACTGGTGTCCCCTGGTTCTTCTCAAACTCACTACTTCAGAAGAATTGCTCTGAAGAGATTTCACATGACACAAAGATTCCTTTGTACTTGTCAGAGAGTCAAGGTGGCCTCCCATCAACAATATGGCTTCAGGTTGATTTTCTTTCTCCTTTTCGGAGTCCACTTCCCTCTCCTGAATACTGATTAGAACCAATATCTACTGTGTTCCTGACTTTTAAAAGAACCAAACAAATTCAACTATGTGAAGACATTGACTGGAAACTGTTTGAGGGAGGACTGTGTGAGCTCTCTAAGACTGAAGGATTTTCTACTTTCCCACATGCATTTTTTACTGACCCTCAAAACTGGTATGAATAAGATGCATTTCTGCCCTTCCCTGAAACATTTTGTACACAACATTTGTGACAAGAGCAACAAGATATTGATTTTTATTATAAATAAAGCTCTTTTCTTATCATTGCAATACAAGTGGAAAGCATGGTCAAAATAATATATCATGGAGCATAAATTACAGATGTGAAATTAAAGACTTTATAAAAGCTAAGTTCTTGGACATCAAATATACTGACACTTCAAAATACGCCCTTGACATGTTTCTGTATTATTCCTTTGTGAGCATCAGTTGCTTTTTTCAAAAGGAAATATACTTTGGCAAGTGTTTCTTCTGCTCATTTTTAAAAAGATATATCTAATACAGACATTATACTTCATTTTCAGATCAGTAACAAGGTCTTCCAGGAACCCAGAATTACCTGTCTTCTTATCAAATGTGCAGTGTTTTGTGCTAATCACTATCAGAATGATAATATTTAGGAGAGGCTGTATTTTCTATTTAGGACACCAGCAAGATTTGGGGTTAAAACACCTGGAGGAAAGGCAGGCTTTTCCTTTGTGAACAAAAGCTTTCCAATATTTCCATCATTGGCCCAACACAAGGAGGAAAAGAACACAGATTTTTTTTTTTTTTTTTTTTTTTTTTTGTCCTGGGCATTGATTTAAGGGATTTACCCAGCATATCAAAAGAAATCCACGGTAGAAGAGATTTCACTGGAAACAACCCATCTCTCCTGGAGCAAGTATTTACTTTCTCTAAAAACTGGAAATGCTCTTAAATTTGGGAAAAATGAGCTCACAGAAATCAAAAGGGAGATGATTCTGTATTTAATAGGCACCAGAATATCTGACTGGGGAAAGAATCAGGAATCTGTTTGTAGAACAGGCATGTTCCTTCATTTCTGAGATCTGGTTAGTATCAGAGAGAGCTCACCCTGAAAAGCCAGCCACTGAGGGGGAACAAAAACTATAAAGGCATAACAGATCATGATTCATTGATAATTTTATATATCAGGCAGGATTTCAGAATCATTTTGGTTATTAAACAATCCCACACTACAGCAAGACAGAATACACATTAGTTGAACCTTTAAAGGGCAGCTTGGAGCCAATAACAGCATAAACAAAAATACCTGTACTCCTACAGACATTTCATATAAGACCTGGAAATGCAAACAGCTAAGACACCATAAGAGCAGATATTCTTTATAGTGAAAATCTGTATAAATTGACAGCATAGCTTAACACAAAGCTGAATGTTACCAGAAATTATGTAAGATCAGATTCACTCTACACGTATAAAATTAAACAAATATTTTCAGAGACTTTCAATTCTCTGAACAGAAAAGAAAGTTTAATGCTAATATAGTCAAATTATTGAAAATTATTCTACTAAAAAGAAATTCATACAGGTAATCACTTTTACCTCAAACTCCAATGATACTTAGGATTAGCAATATGATACTGAATTAAAATATTATTCACTCTGATAACTCCCATCCATTTCCAGATTTATATAGAGAGGAAAAGACAACAATTATGGAGGGCACAGAGAAAGTGAGGTATTAGTTCTAGGTTTCTGAAGGACTATCAAAAAGTGATTTTGCTATTTCTTCCCTGCATAAAATAAACACTCCCCTCTATCCCCAAGAGACAATTCTGCACTGTCAGCAGTGAAGTGACAAGCAGGATCTCTTGGTTCACCTTCAGTCAGTCTGTATTCTTTACTACACTCTAGATTTTCCTAAAACAAAACAAAAAAACCCCCCAAACACCCCCAAAAAGCCATGCACCCCAAACAAAATACCCAAAAACCCCAAAAAACAAAACACCAAAAACCCCCAAAGAAAACAAGCAAAAAAACCCCCAGAAAACCAAAACACCACCAACAAAAAAACAAAGAAAAGGCCTACTAAGACAACCATTAAAATAAATGTCCATGGTTTTCAAAATACCATACATATAAAATATACACAGAGGCATATGGGCATTTATTTCTTCCACAGCACTTTTTGAGAAGGTGATAAAAAAAATGCAGTTTTGCAATTCACAGATATGTAACAGTATAAAATCAACTGTCCAGTATCTTACATACATCTTCAACTAGCACATCTGAGTGGGAGCACACATCAGCCTTTGAAATGGAATTGGTTAGACAATGTTTGTTCCTCTAGTCCCTAGAGGACTACAGACCTATTTCCACATCAGTAACTTCAGTGGGAGCTTACTTGCTGACACAAAAACCTCAAACTGGGACACTAGTGGGCACACTGTAGGCTGCAGCGTGACTGGGCAGAGTTGAGAGATACAGACAGCATTTGAGCTACTGCTCTTACTAGTCAAGAGATATTTATACCAGGAGACATCCTAGTCCAGAAAGGCACATCAATATCAATTGCTGTCTCCTGTTTTCTTTTTCCTTCAGGGTAGACTTTTGTTTTAGAAAGGACTTTTGGCAATTTACCATTCACTCATCCAACCTCAAGCCAATCTGGCCAGGAACCAGGACAAAAGGCAGAAAAAGAAGCATTAGACAAGGGGCCCAAGTTGGAACAATTCAAATTATGGTGCGACATGGTGGGCTGAGGCATTAGCTACATGAGGACTTAGGAAGTTGGTATGAACCAGTTGTGGAGAAAGACTGCTGGAGCCACATTATGCTGGGTGTATGGATGTGAATGTTGGGTAAACTCCAACTCTGTCCCCTGTATTTTATGTTTCTCATGCCCTGAAGAAGCATGAGAAGGAGATAACTCATGCCCTGAAGAAGCATAACAACTACTCTGCCATTTTCTTAGCATTTTTTCCTTATTTTTCTCCAGAGGAAAGTTAATTACATCCAAATGTATTGTCATATAAAATTACCCAAATGCAACTACTGAGGAAAAAATGATCGAGCTCTAATGCAAACAGAAGAAACCCTGCTCTTGAGCCAAACAAGGTTTTGTCTCACCTGCATGTTGATATCTAAAATGACCCCATAAGTCACTCATCCTAAAGTAAAGTGTACAAATTAAGGAGTGGACATGTGATGTGAGATGATGCTCACCTGGGCTATCAAAGCTGGAGTCATGGGTTCACACCCTAGAAGAAAAAATACAGGCAGTGCTATGCTGCTCCATTACAGAGGATGGAATATTATTTTAAGCAAAAGGCAATGTTAAATTTTCTGCAAGCAGAACATAAAGGCAGAGTGAAACAAGAGCTCATACAGCTGTCAGCAGCTGGCCTTCAGTCCGACTCTGTCTTGTGTCAAGGTCTATCTCTATCCTGGTGTTATTATTCTGGGTGTCATACTTCTCAGTGCAGCCTTCACCTCTTGTTTCTGAGGCTGTGGAGCAGAGGGTTCAGCATGAGGATCATCAAGGTATAGATCACATAAAACCACTTTGTTATCATCCACTGAGAAATGGGATTTGGGATGCACATAAATAAAGACAATACTCCTGAAGAACAGGATGATCATGGTCACGTGGGAAGCACATATGCTGAGAGCTTTCAGCCAGCCATCAACAGATTAGATGACAGCAATGCTGATTATCAGCAGTCAATGACTTTAAGTTTAGAAGATGAAGACAATGACGGTGTTCAGGATGCTGAGCACAAAGGACACAGAAAAGCACTAGCTTGCTACTGAGACCCTATGCAGGAACAAAAGAGCCCTGTGGGGATACTAGAGAAGAAGTGGCAGATCATGTTCCCCAGCACTGCTCATTCCCATGCACACAGGGCTCCACAGAAACCAGAGTCCCTTATCGCCACTCCCAGGGCTCTGTAATCTTGCTGCTCCTTAGAATGCTCCTGCCTGCATCACCCGTTCCCACAAACAACAGAAATGGTTAATCGTTACTCTGAGAAGTTTGAAGATTCTGCTTGAAAATAGCTTTTGAAATCAAACACTGAATTCACTTTTTAGCACTTAGGTTTTGCACCTAGCAAACACTAAGAATGAAAATATTAAGTGCACTTCTCTGACCATGCAATTTTTCTTAAATGTACCTTAAAATCCCCACAACTGGTTTTCACTGCTATCAATCTGAATCACCCTTTAGAGCTTCCAAGTAATTGTCATTGTTTTATATCCTGTGGTCAATGTTCTTTCCATCACTGTGAAGAGATGGGTCATCACTAAATAGTCAGATGCTGCATCAGGGTCAGGGTCTTTGAGCAACCTGGTCTAGTGGGAGATTTCACTGACATGACAAGGGGTTGAAAGTAGATGATCTTAAAAATTTCTTTCTAATCCAAGCTGTTCTATGACTGTGAAAGCTTTTTGAAGAGTAATATGAGTAGTAACAACCTGGGTTAGGGAAGAACCTCCATCACAATTTTCTAACATTTCTCTTCCAACAGATAAGTAATGGGATATACACTGTGTGCTCATAAACCATGGTCAGTCAAGCACCCCATTACAAAGCACAGGATAACTGTGAATTCATGCAGCTAACAGATTTTCATAAAATACATTTAGTTCATGGTTGTATTTTTTTCAGAAGATAGCAAATAATATCTTCTACTGGCAAACATAAGCAGAATATAAATATCTATGTTCAAGATTGATTCTTAAATATGCTTTTTTAAATTCCTCACATGGTTTTCCTATCTTTTAAGTGTATATGAATAAAATGTAATTATACTCTAGGAGAAGTATAGAGTTATTCTGATGGATCACAGGTAGGGTTAGGCAACTCCAGTCTGATCTGGAGTCAATGCCAGCAAGAAATGCAAAGGGCAATAAGAAAGGATTCTAGAAATACATAGGCAGCCACAGGAAGGGCATGGAAAAGACTGAGATACTCAAAGTCTTATCGGCCTGGCTCTACTAGTAAAATCATCTTTCAGGAATCCCACACCCTGAGACCAGAGGGAAAGTATGGAACATTCTGTAAACGTAATTTATGCCCACAGAAACATAACCTAAAGCATTGTGTGAGAAGTCCATTGAAAAACTCAATACCACTTTGTTTTCACTCCAGGCATTTTGAAAGAGTGATATCTAATGCCTCCCTTGTAACTTAATTATTAAATCAATTCATTTAAAATTTTATTTGTTGCATTATTCTTCACTAGTCAGGAAAAGAATCCTCTTTGTTAGTAGGAAAAATATCTATAAGGCTCTCTAGGTGTAAATCAGATGTTGAAAGAAAAGGACGCGTTTTATTAGAACGCTTTGTATTTAACTTAAGTAAACTAGAAATGTAGAGAACAGAAATGTGAGTGATTCTTACACAACTACTGCACTCACTCAATGCCATTGAAAAGTGGCTGCAGACTGCTCAATGAACTTCTCCACAGAACTCAGCTAACCTGTAAGACACCGTGGTGGGATACATACTGAGAGAAGTTCCAAAAAGCAGTAACACTCAAAAAGGGTTAGAGATTTTATGTATAAAAAAATATCTATAAAGGTGAGTTAAGATACATATACCAATCATTACAGAGAGCTCCTGGAAAGAGAACATTAGGTCTTTGAAAGGTAGTTATATTATTTCTAGTATCAAATGAAATAATTTTCTCTGAAACAGTTACTATTACAGTTACAGTCCTATTCTAAGCAAAGAATGGTAGTCCTAAACTCATTGTGGCTTATTCCCCCAATTCATAGGATTCATCTGGATTTACAGCTACAAGAGGGAAATACCTCATCAGGTGCAGAGCACAGAACTATAACTATGGATTTATCAATTTATGTAACTGAAAAGGATTCTAAGTGTCAATATAACATAATGGTAGCAGCACCACCTTTTCTTCCGGCACCAGTCCTCTAAGTTAACTTACAAATATATCATACATTAGAGCAAAATAAAATCTGTGAGGGCTTTGTTAGCTTTAATAGTTAATATTTACATCTACATTTGCACTTAGAGATGCCCCATCTGAAGTATGAAGGAAAGACCTAAACTTAGACGCTTACATGAAGCATTTTCCTCAAGATCACTACACCAATAATGTAGACAATGAAGGATGGGTAAGTGCATACTAAATATTTCTTTTTTAGTTTCCCCTTGACTTCTTCAGATGGAATCAGACACAATAGTCAGAGCCTACCCAAACACATTTTACTGAAGGGAATCTAGCAAGTCCCGCTTCTTAGCTGCAATATCAGAGAATTTTGTGGAAGGTAATCAAGCAGCAAGTTATTGCAGGGCACTGGCTAGGATGGGATGGAAATTTCTGGTCATTTCTGAAGAAGGGAGTCAAGGAAAGGGAAAAAAATAAACTAAATCTAAGACTCAGCTGAAAAGTGTTTGGTCAACTTTGACTCTCCAAAACATTCAAGATTATTATTTTCATTCTATGGTGGAATGAATAGTAATGGCAAGACTTGGCATGTTAACACAGATACATTCACTGTCCTTAGGCAGGCAGGCAGACAGAAGTCAAAGCTGGGGGAGCTTGAACTCTTGCCTCTCACACCCTTCTCAATCTCTGGTTCTCAAAGGGGAATGGATGGGACTCCCTTACAGGAAAACACTGATCTAGTAGATCATGTAAATCATGTTTAAAAAAGAAAAAAGCCCAAAGTTGTAAATTTAAGTTCATAAATGAAGAACAAAGTAACTATATTTAAAAATTAAAGATAATTTACATCTAATCACAGTAAATACATTTAAGTAGCTTCAACAGGAACATATGATCAGGTTTATCTAATAGCAAAGAAGTGTTAATGAAACAGGATGGATTTTTCCCCCTTGAAGTGTGCTGTAAATAAGCAGCAACATTCACACAGCTGAGAGGAGAACTGAGCATGAATTATTTATACTGCCTGCAATAGATTTAGATTCTTTCAGACATTCTGTGAGTTTTGCAGTCAAGATGCAGTCTTTCAATAATTCAAATGTCATCAGAAAAGAGTAAGAAGTCGTGTTTGGAAACATCATAGTAAATAAGTTTGAAGTGTTGAAAATATACAATGCAAGGACAAAATAAAGTTATTGTTTAGCTGGCATTTGAATTAAATTGTTTATATTATTAGGTTGACTATGAGATACAAAATAAGGGATTTTAAAATGATGTTGTCCTGTGGAGGAGTAGGATGAGCTAGCAACATTTATGAGTGTCAGATAGAGATGTCCTGAACGTAAACGTTAACACTGAGAGAATAAAACCAGCTACCACCAAATTTGTGCCGATTACCTTTTTGATTTTAACTCCAACTAGTTCAAGAGACCTTTTTTTGAAGTTCGATGTTTTTTTCCAAAGCTCAGAAAGGTTAACTATTAAATGGCTACTGTAAAGTCTGAGTATATGAAATTATTTACTGATTTTATCCAGTAAATAGCAATACTTTTTTTTTTGCTAACATGGTAATTCCTGATCATACTTTCCTATTTCCAGTAATTCTCAATCTTCCCTCAACAAGTATGACTTTGAGGTAGAACTGTACCGTATTTTCCTTAACAGCAGTTCAAGCTGCCTTAGGTGTTCTTACTCTCTAAAGATCACTCATGTCTCAGGGAAAGTCAAACAAGAGCCCTCTAATAACCAAGATGAGAACTCATTGATGAAGCAGATAATGTCCTCTGTCCTAGGACATTTTGCCTAGGACCCTTTCTTCCAGTTCTATTTTCTAGTGTTGATACTTTCAGTGGCTCTCACGGCTGAATTCTGAGTCCTCTTGAATCCTTAAAAGAGTTTGATTTCTCCTGCCCTGTAGCAGCTTAGCTCTTGGTCTGCCCAGAAGCCTGTGTCTCTGACTGCACTGCTCCTGTGGTCGCCTGTTTGCTCTATCCCCCTCTGCATACTCAAATCCACACTTTTAGAATTTCCCAATCTTAATACTCACAGCCAAGAGCCTTCTTCTAAAAGACCCAGAGACAAAGTAGGAGGAAAGCAAAAGCAGCCTCATTAATTCTAAAGAATGATAACAAAAACCCATGCAGTAGCCCATTGAATAAGGCAACAAGTCATCCATTTGCTACACACACACACACTTTTATAATCACATTTAATTACAACTGACTTTTATATATTTCATAGCATAGCTAGATAGACAGACAGAGAGATAGCAATAGGAACTTCGGAAAGAACCAAACTGCACTGCTCCACAGCAAGAAGAATAGTCCAACCAGGCATCACTCTCCATCCTCCCATTCCAGTTAGCAGGGCTGGGGTCCTTGTGATGGATCCAGGATACAAATAGATCACTGCTGAAATAATGGTCAAGATCATATTTTATCCTCACAGAACAGAACAGGGAAGTTTGTCTTTTTATATATAGTCCATTTATACTTAAATGATACCCTTGTTTCCTCCAGTCTTGTACTTCATTTAGGTGGCTGATGCTGTAAAAACGTTTCAGTCTCAGTGGTAACGCAGCAGTTCCAAGTGGCAGACACAGAGTGGGCACATCACAGTGGTTGTTTTCACCTCTGCCTCAGGCATCATTAACAGGAATGAACATCTGCTGGGTTCCAGAAATAGTAATTCTTATAAGCCCCTGTCTCTCACAAGACTACAGAATATCTAAAAGGTTTTTAGAGAGATTCAGCTGACAGCACCAGTCACAGCAGAGTGTTTTATCTGATCAGAGACCCTTGATTTCTGGTCTGCTATGCTGGTAAGAGCTGGGAGGAGAATCCGATTCAAAACCAGCCTGCTAACAGAACTGCTGGAACTGCCTCCAAGCAATGAGTTACACACACAAACACACACATTTTCACAAATAAAGGCTAGAAAACACAGTCCATTCCTCGCCTAAACTGTTAGTCATGCCCATTTTTACCTCAGCTGAGAAAATGCTTTAATATGTCCTGAGCCTAAGGACTCAGTCCAACACAGAGCTGAATGTACAAGGAAGGGAACTAAACTTTGGCATTAAAAAGCAGGCACCTCCAGTGTCAGATGTGTTTGCTTTGGGTAATCTTTCTGTCCTTGCACATCAAGATCCTTTGAGTTTCACCTGTTCTTTTGCCCAATCTATTTTTCTCTCCAAAAATAAACCGGTTATGACTGATGTAACTGCAATAAGAGCAAACTCTACAAAACATGTAGCAATTTCAACCCAACAGTTGCAGTTTTTTTCCTTAGCTGAGTAAAATTAAATTGAAATATGTTAAAATAAATTATCACACAGTCCTCAGGTATAGGGAGTGCTAAATGGGAACATTAACTGAATACTGACAGCTTGAAAAAATATTCATTACATGGTGTCACAACAGTTTCTGGAGCACAGTAGTGGAAAGATACACTCTAATAATATCCCAAGGTCCTTGTAATCTCCTGCTGGTATGGGGCAGATTTCATCAACAGATGCAGAGAGCAGTTATTAGGAGAGTATGCCTTAATGCAGAAATAACAGAGAAAGACTTCTGCTTTTCCTCAGGAAAAATTTGCGTTTAAAGTCTGGAGCAAAAGAAAAATTACCGTAAGGGTACACACAACTACTCGAACATAGAGGAAAAAGTTTTGCCAGAGACCAGCAGTTTCTTTCAACACCAAAACTTTCTTGAGAAAAGTGTTCCATTTCTGTCTGCTCACGTGTTGATATATACCACACCTCTAAAGGTATCCATTTCAGTGTGGTCAAGTACCTAAATGCATCTTCCTCCATCAGAAAACCATCAGGATCTTGCTTCAAATATAAGGGGCACAGGAATGTACCACACAACATTCTTTTAAGACAAGCTTCAATTCTGATTTTTGCAAAGTCTAAAATTTTTAAAACTCATCACCTTCTCTGGCTGACCTGAATTTCAGGTTCTTTCTGCTTTTATGTTGGACTATGATCCTAAAGGGATTTTTCTAACCTAATTGATTGCATGGGAGTTTTTTTGCCAAAATCTTAAATGATACTGTTTTAAAGTAATTTTTCCTTAAGGAAAACAAAAAACAACCCCACAAACAAACAAACAATAAAACCCAAAAGTTATCTGGATTTTTTCTCAATTAGGCACATACCTGTAAATATAAACTTTGAACACAAAGTATTTGATGTTTGACACCTGTGTTTCTTAAAAAAATGTTGGTGTAGAATTTGTTTATATCTTTGTTCCTTTTATTTGTGATTCTTTTCATTATTTCTGTGTGCCCAAGATATTTATAGAAAAGATAGAACCATGATCACCCCAAAAATAATTTGGATAACTGTTAAGTGGGTAAAAGTCTTCCAGAAGGACATTTATTTTAGCATTAGAAAAGCTTCTCTCCTCTGTAATAAATTAATGTAGTTAGTTTCAGGTCCAATTTCATAAAAGGATAGGTACCATTTCATCCACTTTCACTTCCCCTAAAGGATGAGAGTCAGAAGGAAGTGGGGGAAAGACAAAACCATGTAATAGAAGGTAACAACAAAGACCAAGGCTGAGAGGTTGGGTTTGAAGGGTACTTCAAAATACTGAAATGCACAGCAAAAATTCTATTGTTACAGGTGCAAACATAAGCATTTCTGCACAACTCATTGTAAGTACATTTCTATGTGTTGAATATCAGGAATATTAATCATTTTGTCAAAAGCCTTACTGAGGCTCTCTAGGCAGTTATTTAATTTTCAACAAAATTTGCTATGAGAAGCATTTCTGTATTTCTTATTCTTGTAGTTCTTACTTTTGTTCTGTTTTATATTAGCATTGAAATAAGTTCTTTTCGTTAGAAGTTTATTCTTTACCTGGAGCCATAACATTTCCACAGAAAAATTACAATGATGTCATAGAGACAAATCAGAAGAGGTTAGTCTGTTTAAAAGCTGGTGATTATAGGGTTGTTCTAAAAGTGGGAAACAGGAAGTATCTCAATGATTGTTTCAGAATGGAGTATCCCATGTCCTGATTTTCTTTAAAACAAAAAAGATTGGAATGTTAGAATTCTCTCCATTGCTCTGTATACACACCTTACCTATAGTGTTACCCACTGCATAGCATCTGTAATTCCTACAGATTTATGAGGCAGGGGAGCCCACCAACTTCATGCCATATGAATTAGGCCAAATACTGAGGCTAAACAGTACAATCATGACAAATAACAACGGAAATCACAGAGACAAATAAAATAATATTGCTGGACTTTTGCAATTCCAGTGGTTTAAAACTAATTTGTTTCATAAGCCAATGTTCATGAAATAGCTATTAGAATAGGGAGGAACTGTGTCTGAAGTCAGACTGTTTCACAATTACTTTTTTAGCCTCTCCAAAGCAACAGACAACAGTTGCAGTAGTCATGTTTAAGAGGACTAGGACAAGAGCTGGTGAATAAAGGAAAGGGAAACGATTGAAAACTTCTACATCAATAAAATTGTAATGATAGATTTCTACAATAAAGAAGGCTGAAAGAAGCATGCATACAATCTCCACAGCACAAGGGATTTCATCTAGGTCAGAAGAAGAAAACAAACTTTGAGATATAAGACACCTTAGAATCACTGAGGTTCAAATTATAATCTGTACTTTGTACCACAAAAGTACTATTGTGAGCCTCTAAAGAATTCCTTTTATGAACAAAACCTGGAGATCAATTAATGTTTTTAATCTTACTACATCACATCCACCACAACATCAGGCTAATAAAGGCACCTTGAATATATAAAACAAAACCATTTGGCAAGTATGGCAAAAATTCAAAACTAAGGTTATTTTATAATCTACTTATGTTTAAATGAAAGATGTGTCTTGGCATAGTAATAAACTCAGAAAAAAATCATATCCAGAGGGTGCTGGAATATTCAAATTAGGCTATCCCTATGGCTATCTGGAAACATTAAGACCAAAGAGAATCTTGGCAGGAAAATCTTATGGAGAATTGCATCCTTTCTTCTGAAAGAGTCTTAGTCTTTTTGAATTCAAGATTATGCTCCACCATATCTCTTCTTTTTCTTCTCCACATTCTTACAAGGATCCATAAGGCAAAAAAAAACCAAAAAACAAAACAAAAGAACCAACCAACCAAAAAAATGCTCAGAGAACCCAACAAAACAAAAACTCACAAAACAGAATTTATCGAGATTTGGAAGTAGTCTTGGTTGAGAGAAGGGGTGGAGCTGAGCACTGTGGGCATGGCCAAGTTGTTGTTCTGCACCATGCACCTTATCATAAGGAAAGGGTGGTTTTGGGAGGAAAAGCTGGCTGCCATTCAAAAATTGTGAGCTCTTATTTGGAGTTTAATTTCTGGCTGGTGTTAAAACCAGCACAGAAGTGAATATCTGTCCCCTGGAGCCAGCATACTTAAAGTATGACAACTTACCTTTCTAGTGACTCAGCCTTAATAACCAAAATAACAATCAAACCACAAATTTAAAGCATCAGGTACCTCTGAGCCCCTTCTCCAATACCACCAAGCTATATTCAGCCTCCTTACATGAATGGTAACCATCTCTACATCATCCAGATGTGTTGTCTTCATTTTCTTTCTAACAAGAAAGCAGAATAAAGTGCAATACCTTATCTTTATGGACAGCTGTGTCTGTATTTAAGGGGAAAATATAAGTAAGCAGTTACATAAAAGACTTGTGAAAACATCACCTTATAGCATTTCTTATTGTACAGCAAGTACAAGGGCTAAATGGGATCCAACCCCATTTCCTACTCTGCAGGGAAGTTTGCAGGCAGCATAAGATAAATTGCTCTAGTCATAGGTCATCTTTAATGTTTACAGAGCACTTTCCTTGTGAATGATCACAAAGTGAATCATGAATGTTATAAACAAATTACATAAACATGCACAGTGGCTTGCACTTGACAGAAATACCAATAAAAGGAATTCAGTATGCAAGTTACACGTACAGTTTCTTGTCTAAGTAAGACTTTAGCTTTTATAGACTGAAAAATTACTTTGCAAAATCATAAATGGCCAAAATGTTACCATTCTCTACCATCTCAAACAGAAGTCAGTACCAATCTAAGAGTCCCTGGCTCCTGGCCAAGAGTCACTATCTCTTTCCTTCCTAGCCTTCAGCAGAAGTTTGCTGTCCTATTTAATCACCAGATACAAACCTTGAATTACTAGAGTTCTTTAAACACCCTGGTTATTCATACCAGAATTTTCAGCTAGTTACTACTAGCAAGTTGGGCTTTGTGTTTTGCTGTTTCATTTGTTGTTTTGTGGCATGATGTGCTGTGTCATGTGTGTCTCCCCTCCCAGTTTCACAAACTTCTACCATAGAACTATCACAGAGATACACCAGACAATATTGGTTTGGGGGTGTGGGGGGTAGTGGTGTGCATGATATAGTGTAAGGCACACTCTTGAGAGAAATGCGTTTGCTTTCTATTCCCTCTCTTCTGAAAATAAATTTTACAAACTTAGACTCATTCTACTGGATTCTGACCAAGATGCAACTACAGGTTCTTTACTAAACCAGGTTTAGTGTGCTCCCATGTAAATTCCCACCATCTTCCTTCCTGCATGCCAGGAAACTCAGCCATGAGAATTGAAGCCATACTCTGACTCATCCAATTTCCTGAAGGGTCGGTGCCTCAATGAGTCAGTCTATATTTCCAAGCACACACCTGCAAACCTGGCGAGCGATTCAAGCTAAGGGGTGTTTATATTTTCATAGTCCATGTACATTCTGTGCCTTTATGCCCATCTGTGTGCCCATCTTAGCCTTTAGCTACATCTGTTACCCTCTGCACATCCCTAGTAATGCTCTGTTCCAAGAGCCTTTGCAGACCAACTGACCATACACAGACATGTGCCCAAGTTCATTCATGAAATTCTACATTTCATAAAAGCAGCTCCATTTTATGTTGTAGCTTGGATACCACATTCTCATTGAAACAGATTTCTGTTATTGAAAGAAAGATCACTGTCACGAGAAAACTTTTTGTTCAGAAAACTACTGTGAAAGAATGAAGTTTAGACTTTAAATCATGTAATTTCCAGCACAATTCCTGATTTTAGTGCAACCACACAACAGAAGGAAAAACCAGAGTTATCAATGTTCCCTATGCCATTCCTCTCAGGTGTATAAAGGACATGCTCTTGTTCAAGAGCCTTTACACTCCACTAAGTGTTAAACACCCTTCTACAAAACAAGCAAAAGTCAGTTTTAGCAGGTTTTTGTCAGTTGTACTGCTTTGAGCCTCTTCTTGCTTAGAGAGACTAAAAAAAAAATTAATAACAAGGCACAAAAGAAAGAGGGGAGGAAAAAAAAGGTAATTTCCATTCCTGCTTTTCACTATAAAATTTCAAATGTTCATTTCAAAGTTATGGATAACTTAAAAGAAATAAATTGTGGAATAATATTACTACTTTCCTTAGGGAAATTTGTGGCTCTTAAATACTACAACATCAGCATTTTGCATAGCATTCCCATATTCCTGGCCATTCAGAGTTCACTCATATTCTGAAAACAAGATTCAGTGCTTTTTCTTTTATTTTTACCACCATTTCTGCTTCACAGATCTCTGCTGGTTGCCTTAAAATCATCAACATTAGAGAAAAAAGAGTAATACAGAATGTCAGACATGAGAGAGAGAGTTGATGCAAAACTCTTTGCATTTGTATTCCTCTGCCTGCAGTGCACACTGCATTACGTTTTCATCCACATGAATACAGCAGTGAAGCACTTTTCTTCATGAAAACATGAAAAAAATAAAAGCAGAACTGATCAGTGGACATGAAATCTTTTGAATTATTGCTATCTTAAATTGTTATTTCTCTGTCAAAAAAACCTCTCTACTTGTTAGCACAAAACAAAAAAAAAAGCAAACAGAACAGCCTGTGTACCCTTAATGCATATATACCTATGCTATTACTATAGGTAATACTAATAGTCCAAGCAAAATTAGGGGTTTTTTCCATTTCTAATGCAAATAAGTTTATTCAACATCAGCTATTATACTTGCATCATCATAATTTATTGAAATCCAGAAACTACCACCTGCTAAAAGTAGATTCTTTTCCAAGTACAGCAATGTTTTTATCATCTTGGAATTAGGGGATATGCAGATATAAAAAAAATTCTGATACTAATCTGAAACAAAAAATGCACAACTCAAAGCAACTCTGGGTGTTAAAGGTATTTGACCTTCTGACTGCTCAGAATAACAGTAAAAAATTTTTTTTCATTTCTCAAATGAAGCACAAACACTTCTGGGTTTTGCTAGGTAATATCACTCACAAAAAAGAAACCTCTCCTAATTAATATATAGAATATATCTGGAGATTATACTTCTCTGGAATACCAATTATTTGTACCATAAAGTAATGCCAACAGCAATATTTTCTGATTTTAAAACATTTTAACTGCAACAGCATGCTGAGTCTGTATCATTGCATATTACTTCTCCTCACAGTTTCAGGTGCATAAAAGATCTAGAAAATCAATTTTAAAAATCCAAAAACTTCACAAAAAACCTGAAAACAAATATGCCTATGCCTAATCTGAAATTAATCCCTTCTGCTTGTCATGAGAAACTAATCTGGTAGTATGGTCACTAGAAAAAAGATCGAAAACATAACTACACTGCCTAAATTACAGCTCCAGCAAGAAAATGAAGTCAACAAATAGGTGGAAGATTAATTATCAGGGCAAAACACACAGTGGGTAGGAACAAAGTCTATATTCAAGAACAACTTATAGCCAACAAAAGGAACACACTCAAAGTAGCAATTAAATCCATAGTCAACAGAAGCACTCCTAAAAACCCCAGTGACTACTGAACCAAACTGCACTACAAGCTGTCCCACTAAAATACGTTCCCATCCTTGAAAAGAAACACTAAACTCAAAATTTGTGTTTATTTTAATGCAGACTAGAAGAGTAATCTCTGAAACCAATGCTAATCAAGTAAATACTTCTTTCACTTCAGATGCCCATAGCAACAAAACCCAATGGCCAGCAAGCCTGATGAAAGCATTGCAAAAAGCATTGAGTTTTTAGACAATGAAAACTAAAAAAAAAATATGCAAGAACTCACTAAATCAACGTAAGTTGATGCAAAAGCAAAGAAAAAACAAACTTCACAGCAAGAAAGCTACAAGTACACACACATATATTAAACAAGCAATAGAACCCTCTTTGATTCTCTCTTACCTTTCTTCACCACTTTGAGGGTACAGTCCAAATTCTCACAAGCATTTTGCTCTGGTTTCTTCTCCAAGCCACAAAGGAACTCCTGCTAGCTTTAAAGCACTTTTTAGTTTCTGATTTCTTTCTCACCTCTTTTAAAGAGAAAAAAAACCTTACTTTTAAGACATTTATTAATGAATAAGTAACTCAAACTCCTAAACTTGAAATAGGAAAAAATTTCAGTAAGAAGACAACAATTTAACCAGTAGGCAACTGAAAAATGCTGTGTACCTTCTCAAATGTTTTATGGTCACTCTAACAGTGCTAAAACTTACCTAACTCCTGACAGCTGAAAGTCCTCTGAGGTAATCAGAAGTTATCAGGACAGCTGGTCAGCAGGGAGGGTACTCAGCTGGTGCTAACCATCAAGAGATCAATGGATCACTCTTTTAAGACCCAGGGAATTGCTTCATCACACCACCGATCTGGCAGATAAAGGTGCCAAAAGTTTATTTGTTTAATTTAAACAAGGATCCAGAAACAGATGTATACTGACTTTTCTTAAGTATTTTAGAACACTTCTGTAAAAATTGAATTTATTCATAATTACACCAATCCCCTTTTATTCTTTTGTAGACACACCAAAGGGAATAAAGATCTTGAAGTGGATTTCAGTAAAACAGGGTAGGCAGTTTATGTACTTTATGAATTAGATTGCTAAACTGCTGCAGGTGCTACCCTTCAAGAGTTTCAGACTAAGAGCAAGGAAATCAGACATTATCTATTTAGGGTTTCTGGAATCCACTTTCCATGACAGCATTTGAAAACTAGAAAACTAAAAGCAGCATTGATCATTATTGTCCTCAATAACAGTATTTTGAGATTGCCATGTAGCTCAGTGGGTGGGGTTTTAAGGCCTTTTTTCTCTACTGCCAATGTTACAGGTGTACCCTGTAAACAGTGGGCTCTTGCTAAAAACACCATTATCAGAAGGACTTGATGTAGTGCGATAAGCTATGATACTGATATATTTTCTAAGTGTATATAGCCATCAAATCGCAAGGACAACAGAACACAAATGCATGAGAATATTCATGAATTACAGCTTCACTGTTCCTGCAGAAATCAGTATATCCGAGCATCTAAAAAAAATAAAATGTTTTGAAAAGGAAAGTGAGAAAAAAATAACAATTTTTTTGTAAAAACTAAGAAGTAATTTTAATCTGCACGTTCATTCTAGCAAAGATTGGTGACTTTAAGCAAGTCACCTATGCAGGCTCAGCAAGCCAATACAGCTTATTGACTAATTAAGGAATCAGATCATGAATGTAGTCAAGGTTTAAAGTGTGATATGACAGCAGAAGAGCCAACTATTTTAGTCATGGACAGATGATAAATGATAGCATAGGAAATAGTCAAACCTGATAGTTAAATGGCATTAAAAGCATGTTTGATGTCAACTGTATACCTGAAGAGATGCTTAACTGACAGTCATGGTGCCATTTACTGCTCCATGTAGAAGAATTCTGGAAGTATTCTGGAAGAATTCCCAGAATAGATTATTTTGGATAGTCAAACTTTTTGTTTATGGGAGAACAATATAGAATAGAAGAAAGCTGTCCTTATGTTTGTATTAGCCTATTGTCATTGGATAGTCACAGATTTTAATTACTTTCAGGTATGTAAAGATCGATGAGAAAATGCATGTGTGCAATTTTTTTTAGAGGAATTATTTATTCACTTGAGCTGTTCATGTAGGGCAGCTGTTCACATGCAGCAGTAACACTGAAGTGCTTTGAGCTATTTTCTTTTAAATTATTAAAAAAGTAAAAATGGGTTCACATTACCTGGTGTGCATCTGCAAAGTTTAAGGGAATAGCTCCATGAGACACTGAAAAACAGATAGCCAGGGACTACACCAGGGTCTGACCCCCATTAACACAAAAATGAGGTGCTATTACTATGGCAACTGGCTTTGGTTACGGGTGGAGGTGGTTGACATTATTCCTCTCTGCAGTACCCCTATAGGCCACATAAGAACTGAGAAAAATAAATCTTTTCTGGAGGTATAGATTTGTGCTTCAAACCCCACAGAGCAATTTTATCCATCGCGCAGCATTGTTATCCCCAGCTGGAAACCCAGGACACACAGTGTTCACGCGCAAGGGTGGCAGGATGCCCCCCACTTGGAGGACTTGCCTTCATTTTCATTGACTCCGAATTCCAGAATATTTCTGTGGTTATTGCAAATCCTGTTTTGTCTTTTCAAAGCCTCATTTCAGTATGGAATAGGCCTTCTCTTTTTTTATTTTCCCTTGCGCTTCATGAGAGGAACTCAATACCACTCAAATAGTTGGTAAACACTTTACTGTAACAAAGGCACGTGCACAGGCACACATTTAGCTATTCTTCCTTTCTTGGACAGAGTTAAATGCCCTATGAGGTATATTGGCTTTATTATTGTGAAAATGGGTTTATTGGCATCTTAGCCAAAACAGTAAGAATGTGTTACATTATTACAGAAGGTACTACTATGTAATTTATGAACTTCTTCTTCTTAAATGCATTCACATCCCAGAGACCAAGTTTGAGCAATTACATACATTTTTACAGGGAACAGAGAATCCCACAATAGTGTTATATTTTTGACCATAGCTTTGGTATTAAGTAAAGCTGATTTTAAGTGTGAATGTTGGTTTACTACTTATACAAGGGCTAGTAAATTCAGATTCCCTATATTAAAAATGCATACATTTCCTCAGAGTAGCCTAACTGCTCATTACAAAATGAATTCTGCATGATGCAGGCTAAAGATTGGAAAAATAATGTTTTAAGTTTTCATTAATAATATAACATTTCAGTTAACTACTATGTTTTTCAGGAAGACATGCATAACCAAAATAAGTTTTTCAAGGAAAAAAATCTTAACAAAAGCAGGTACTGAGAAATTAAATTAAAAATTTTCTCTGTGAGAAACATATTTTATTTTGCTGTAGTTTTTTCTTTAACATTTCTGCTAGTATTGAAGTATTTCCAATGCATAAGGATTCTAAATCTAAGATCTAATTCTTTTGTTCTTTGGTTGGTCCAGGATGCTATACAGCTAAATTTAAAGTAATCTGTGGGGGTTTCTCTGTTGTTTTTCATTTGGCTATTCTTCTTTTATAAGGGTCATAAAGGCAACAGTCTGTAAAATCTGTTTCAGGTTTTCTCACTCAGTTGTACCAATCTTGGTATCTTATTCTTTTTATCAGAGACTTGTCTTTCTTTTTTCAATTAGAATTCTCTGAATGATTCTTCATGATGTGGAAAGTCTTCATCTCTTCAAGGAATCTGATTCAGTTAACCTAAAGTGACCTCAATTTTGAACACAATAGAAATAATTTGTTTTCTTTACCTCTACTTTTTAACACAGTCATGCTTAGATGATCTTTTCTGGTAACCTCAGTGAGAACTTTAAAAGAGGATTTAGGTAAAACATTATGGGAAGAGAAAAGCTGATTGAAATTTCAATAAAAAATTAATTGCCACATCCCACTACAATAAAGAGGTCAAATCATCCTCTTACGCTCATTGTGCGCATTGTCAGAAATACTTTGATGAAGAAAAAAGACCAGTAATGGTACCATTGATCTTGCATTCATTTGCAAATGAGAGAAGGGTAAAACAAAGCATTTATTAACCCTGTTCTGATCCCAGCAATGAGAACTTACTTGGAGGTGTATGTGCAATGTCCAGTTGTAAGCTATCAGATGTACACTGTTTTGTATACATTTTTGAAGTCATATCAAATGTAATTTTGGGATACATCACATTATGAATTTGTATCAACTAAGTCAAGAATGGTCTGGAAAACTCCCTGGAAGTTCTTCCTGTATTTCCGTATTTTTAGACACAGTATGATGGATCCTTTCTTCCTGGCTGTAGTTTCTCCTGCTAAAACATGTTTGTTCATTGCAGAAGATACTTCTGGGAATATCTCCACAGTGCTTGCTGCTTTACCTGACCTAAACTAATCCACTCCCTTGGTAAAGTCATATCTTTGACACTGCTGTTGGATGTTGCTGTCAGGATTTCTGATGGATCTTGATATATTTTTCATATAGCAAATATAGAAGAGAAGTGTGATCTCTCTGTAATACCAATGATCTACTTCTACTACAACCTGAATGTAAAACATCTGTGACCCATTTCTCATAACTCAACCAGTTACCTTTTAATTTTGTGCTAATAACAGAGTTCTTTCATGCTTGATTAATCTGCTCACAATAAATGAACAGCTGTGTAATCAGTAATTTTTACCGAAGAATAAACTTTCTTGAATCTTAACGATATCAAATTTGCTGATGAAAGATAGAGTTCTTGTGAAATAGGTTTTCTTTAAGGTCCTTTCTATCCAAATCTTAATGTCTAGATAGAACTAAATTAAGTATATTAATTCATTTTCCCAAAATGCTGTAAAAATCTTCACATATAGACTTGCATTTCACATGAATGGTCTCCACCCATTGCAAATATAAACTTCACTTTGTTGTTAAATGGAAAAGAAAATAGTTTCTAAAGTTATACCCAAATTCCTACACTTTCTCTAAAGACATCCTCCAATATATTAAAAAAAAATCTAAAGACACTAAATTCAAAAACATACCAACTTTACATCATTACTTTATTGTTTCACATGACTTCATGCTGCATTTATGTAAGACACATTTTGAATTAGTTTGTTAAATGCCTGGGTTCAAAACAGCCATTTTCTTTTTCTTTTTCATGTAATGTACATTAGTATGTAATGTTCCTCTAGAAAGTTTTGTTCCATAACGTTAGAAAACATTTAAAATTGCAGTATCTGTCATTGTTTTTTGCAGGAATGTTTGAAAAGCACTGCCTAGTCACAAGCATCATGAACGCATCATTGAGTGGAGTTATATGTCCTTGCACTAACGATTTCAATTTCCTTTTAGAACCTTACAGAACTGGCAAATACTAATCTCATGTAAAAAGAAACTACATCTGAACCATTAAGGTAACAGAAACTTACTCTGGATCAAACTGATGCTGGAAATTACAATAAGACTATATTTTTAGTGTCTTAGAAATTTGCCCAAGTACGTTTAGAAGCTGGACTGCCTCTATACTGTGGCATAAAGATGGTCTAGAAACACCCTCTTGAAAAACACTGTACAACTTCTGGAAGTATGGGTTTTTTTTAAGCCAACTGAGTACCCTCAAACTCTATTATAATTTGGACAGTCAGTAATCATGCGATATACAGAAAATCACACGTGGTTGCTAAATCAAACAGAAGAGATCAGAGGTCAGAGTGTCATGGTTTAATGACAAAGGACCTCTCTCAGGAGTCAAGTAGAGCTAATTAAGAAAAGTATTTTCTTTATTCTTTTTGAAGAAAGTCTAATGTGTTTTGAAAAGGGTTGAGCTGAAAAGCATTGAACTTTGAGTGAAATGGTATTGAAATTGTCATGTCATTTCCAGCCTGCCATTCAAGACTGAATCAGCAGCTAATTGCCTGGAATACCGGCACCCCATGGGGAGGGCAGTACTGTGCTCTGTGCGTAAGAACTTTCCAGAGCTAAAGAACAGGGGCAGAAGGCCAACTATTGGAATTAGCACATGTTTATCTCAATAATAAAGAGAATAGGGAATAACAAGGTGATTTTGCTCTAATCACTGGAAACACACTTTCCTGCTCTTTTTTTCTTCCATTGCCTTCCCTCACTTGAGCAAAACCTGAAAACAGACATTTTCACCTCAGTCTTCATTGAAAAACAAGATGAACTACCGAAAAGACAATGACTCTTGCTGCATTACCTCATGTTTGGAAAAAAAGTTTAGAACTCAAAAAAAAAAAAAAACCAACCCAAAACCAAATAAACAGACAAAAGAAAAAAAAACCCAAAACAAACTGAATTAAACTCAGCAAATTTTCTTCACGATTTGATAAGAGTAGTTAATCCTCAGTTATTTCAAGTTTTAAGCCCCGTGTTCCATAGCTAATAAGGCTATTGCAAAGAAAGAAATGGGGAATTATGCTTAAACTTTAATTACACTTCCCCACAAGGAAAATCTGCCTACTGAATACAGCACATATAAATACCTTTACCAACATAGAAAAAAGTCTTTAACAGATCTTTAATAGATTTCTAGATAGTGAGTGTATGAATACTAGGCCATTGCTGACTTCACTGGGAGCAGCACTAGAACAAGGCAGAAAATCATACAAAATTTCATATTCAGAGAATCAGAGCAGCAATGTTGAAGAAGACAAAGAAGGTAAAGAAACTAGAAGGGATATATTAGAAGACTTTCTCTAAGTCTTTTAATAACTTAAGTCTGTTTATGATCACGGGATGACATGAATTTAGAATTGCTTTAAGAAAGTCAGTCTTATCCTACACTGTTTTGATTAAGCAAAATTGTGTCCTAACCATTGAATCTTCTAAGGCTACAGAGAAAAAATAAATCTGTGTTAATGGTCTATCATGTAGGAAAGGATGACCAGTGAGTTTACAGATTATAAATATTATTGCAAGGAACATTATTCAACATGCAAAATACCGTGAGGTGATTCACTTTTCTGCTGACTGATCACATTGAGAAAGCCAAAGAAGTTTTAAACAATTGTTTTATTTATACTTATGCATGCTTCAGAAGTGTCCTGGGTGTCAATATTTACCCTTAAAGAATATACCTACAAAGTCAAATTATAAGTAAGGAGACTAAGTGAGAACATGAAATATTTTTCCAGTCCCTTTCTATTAAAAAACCAAACATTTTTTGCGAGTATCTCTGCCTGTTCAATGGAACAGGATCATAACATGCTTCAAGTGCAATCAATGGTATTTGCTGACATAAGCATTTAAATTATGCATAACAGAAACATAGTCAATTCTGGAGGATCTTTATACTAGTATTCTCAACTCATGATTATTTAAACAGTTCCATATGTCATAATTTGATCAATTGAAGGGCACAGGAAGCCCTCATGTATACATTACATTGATACAGTATCAGTAACAAAAATGCAGCATGCAGCAATCTTCCTCACTGCTGCTTGCAATAGCATTCAGCCTTTGATATTAGAACTGATGCTATCTACCTGGTGATAATGGCAGGCCCTGCCATCATTCCTTTGCAAGGATTAACTGAACATAATGACCAAAAAATAAAATTAAGAGCTGTCTAGAAGCATCAACGGTCTCAAAAAAGCTGTGCCCACATGAAATAATTTCCTCAATAGCACAGCACCTGGATTTCCACTAAGGGATCCTCAAATCAGCAGTGCTTTTCACAGACGAAAAGTCTTTCCATCTTGACTGTTCAACTTGAAACTTCCTGTGTAGTACAATTGAACCTTGACTATGTATTTTGCAGGCTCTTCCACAGGAAAGAAAAAATTATCATTACTCTTGCAGTACTCTATGTTTATCATTGACAGGGATGGAGGAGAGGTAATCTGCCACTCAAATCACATTTCACTGGACATGTGCAGGGCTTTGGAGTATAAACATGAGTTTGCCAGTCTGAATTTGAGTTGTCAGCAGCACAGAAAGTGACAGAAAGCAGACTGACAGCGAAAGGTGAAGTGTGAAGATCTAGAAGGTGTCAGTTCAGGGGTGGTATTTAGTGATACCATCTCTAAATGGGAGCAGATGAGGTGGCCTGAGGACAATCTGTAGGAGACAGAGGCGCGAGAATGAATCTCAGAGCTCCAATGGAAACTGAAAGTAGATAGAAGCTGAAAAGAAATGCTGCTTGGATAATAAGAATAGAAAGAAAGCTATAAGGATATACAATACTAGTTCAGATAAAAAAGCAGGGATTTGCAGATTATAGTATTTGAGAGAAAGATTAAGGCCATGATACCTGAGAAATTTTCCCAACATTGTACTGCTGTCTTCATGTAAATGGATACAATTTCTTAAGGGAAAATAATAAAGTATTTTTAAAAGAAAATTGAAAAATTGTAATTGAACATAGCTTTGCAATGAAAAAAGCCAAACTGCCCATCTATGCACAGCCCTTCAACTCCTCAGTGAAGATCAACTTGATACGGGCCTTTGTACATCAGACACTGATAATGAATGATGTTTTAGTAGCAACACTTAGTACGTGTTGCCATGTAACTCATTAACGGAGTTCATGTGAACTTCACTGTCTCTCACAAGAGCTAGGATTCTGCATTGCCCTTCCAGGTCAGTGCTGCAACACTGTGTGGGAGCAGCTGTTCTGGGTGCTCTCCCAAAAGACCTAGGATGTGGATTTGGATCCATTTCTGAAAAAGGAGGAATTAAATTTCTCTCACTTGTATTCTAGGCAACTCTGCTAACTACCCAATTATTGTGGGAGACTGAGACCACCTTTGTCAAGGGATGAAATCACCCAAGAAGGAAATCCAACTCCTGAATCATAATAGTCTTGTATGAGATACACAAACTTTGCTGAAGAAAAGAAGGAAAGATATATCCCCCTAGTCTGTGCTTTTCATCTCCCTCTAAACGTGGAAGCAGTTTAAATGATGCAGTCCTGTAAACTAATGTACAAAGACCTTTTCAGTCTAACACAAGACATACAAGTATTTTTGTTGCTGGATTTTTAAATTGCAATGTAATATCAACTTAAGAACCCAATTAAACAAAACCAAAAGTGAATTCCGCATTATTTTTTAAACTGATTCTTCGGAGTGTTAACAAATATTTTTTGATCTAGGAGGTCTTCCTGTCCTCTTTTTTAGCTAAAAATGTTGGATCAAAACTCAAAAATGTTTATGTGTATGCTGGAAATGAAGCACATTTTACTATCCCTTTTTTGTTATTGATGACTATTTTTCCATTGGATACACTGCGGAAAATTAACAGTTTTGGGTGGGTTGTCTCCTGGAATTATTAACAAGCAAAAGAGAATGAAACCACACACTGAAAGGCAAATTAAACCATCCACTAAACATTGAGAATGAAACCACACACTGAAAGGCAAATTAAACCATCCACTAAACATTGTGAGGCAGGGTTGTATTGTTGTTTTTCCCCTGAGAAAAAATAATACTTCACCCTTGTCATAGAGCTTTTACCTCTGTCCTTTCAGTTCACTGACATCTTAATATGGAACACCTGTAGCAGGAGCTAAAAATAAAACGTACTGTTATTTATTTGAATCAGCTGAACCTTTGTCCTATGAACCAATACGGGGGGAGGGAATGAGGAATGTATATTGCATTCAGGTAACATCTGATGGAAAGCAATGCTAAATTTAAAACCTCTTATATTTACCAGTAGCAAAATACATTATGTACATCACCAAACTATTACTGCCTTGGACAGTGATAGAAAAACATCATGGCTCCTATTTTTAGCTAAAAATATGCTAACATACATGAGTCTTGCTGAAAGGATAAAAAGAAATTAACTTAAATATATAAATATGTAGTAATGACTAAGTCTTAACAGGCTTTGTTAAGCACTGAGATGCTCATAAAACATTTTGCAATCATTTCGGCTTAGGTACCAGAATGAAACTACAATACTTTAAAAATAGAATTTTTCAACTTTTCTTGGACATGAGAGAAGAAACCCAGCAAACTCTCTGCTATGCACACAGCAGTTCTCATGCCCGCTCTCAACAGGCTTTGGAACACAGAGCACAACTGGGCTGGCTCTGCCACCAGCACACCCCAAACACAGGCAGCAGAACAAGAAGCAGGGGCTGTTTTGCAGCCATGCCCAAAATAGACTGGAAGGGTGCTCTCCCTCTGGTCTCACTTGGTTGGCTTTCTGACTGGGACTGAGGCTGGGGCTGTGATTTCTCAGTTGTAGGGACCAGAATCATACCGAGGATCCTGGCACTGCCTGACAACACTCCAGGCACTGCCACGGTTGCACATCCCAGTCTCGGCCACTCTGCTGCTGCTTCGTTCGCTCTTAGGCCCAACCAATGCTCCCTGCTAAGCCCAGGTGCTCTCTGGTTCTGCCCTCTTCCTGATAATGTGAATGGATGGAGCACTGCTGTGCTTGCAGGAAGCTACTCTTGAGAACTTCCAGCATTCCAAGCTCCTTTGCCCTCCATGGATGCTTGCCACGGAATCCCTCACAGATGGGTTCTGATCATACTGAAGTTGGCTCTTCTAAGACCTAGGGGCTTCAGGGTGCTCAGCAAGATCTTTAACTCCACAATGTTGTGGAACTGGACCTTCAGCACAAGGATCTTTCCAGCCCGATCTGCCCTTGTTCCTCTGTGTCTCTGCACATAAGACATGGAAGAGAATGGCAGGAGGGGCCTGTGTGCCCCAGGGCTCCGGATTTGCATCACTGCAGCTCCATAGAGATGCAGATAAAGCGAAGAAACCAAACCGATTATTTATGTAAGGCAAAGCAAAGGGATGAGCTGGGAGGGAAAAAAGTGTCTGAGGGCTGGAGGGAGGCAGCTATCTACAGGCAGGGAAAGGGCTGAAGCCACGTGAGCTTCCCACAGGCTCATCATGTGCCAGTCATCAGCTATTCCTGGAGCTCCAGCTGGTCTTATCTTCTGTGGTGAAGACCTGGAGGTCTTCTAGAGATACTGGTTCTTCTGGGCTAGCAGATGAACTCAGGTCTGCAGCTCGTACCCCAAATGTAAGCTGTATAAACAGGCTTATCAAAGAGGGGTTGCTGTCTTCCCTCAGGGCCTGAAGAGTTGGAATAGAGAGGAACCAAGTCACGGTCAGAGCCTGGATCTGCGGGAATCCAACGAGACCTTCCTGCCTAGGGACATCCAGCCCAGCTCTTCCATGGCCTCAAGAGAGGAGGAGCCAACAGATCAGCCACAAGGTGCTGGCCATGAATCTCCTTGCTTGCGTCTCTGAAATTTCTCCCTTCTCTGCCCACACCACCCCTCATCCCCACGGGGAGAGAAGCCCTCTGCAGCTAGGGCAGGAATTACAGCTCCCTGCCCAGGCACTGCAGTGAACCCCGCCAGCCCCCGCTGACAACCCACTGCCCTCACTTACCCTCACTGAGGGTCTGGAGCTCTTCCTTCTGCCCCACCAGGAGCATCCCAGCAATCCCTAAGAACACAGAGCTCATCCCGGCCCCAGCGGCACAGCTCCCTCCCAGGGGCGCTGCCAGCCCCCCGGCCACACGCCCTCCTGCCCCGGCAGGACTCAGCCCCGGTCCTTGCTGCATGCTGGCGCCCAAGGGCAGGCTGCCAGAGAGCGGCAGCAGCCCCGAGGGCAGCCGGGGCTCCAGAGCGCTGGGCCTGGATGCCGCCGGCTGCCGGGGCGGCAGCTGGGGCTGGGGCCGAGCTCCGACGACGCGGGGCGGGACCCCGGGCTCGTGGCTCACCAATGAACCTGACGGCCGCCTGTCGCAGGGGCTCCTGTGGGCTCTCCAGGTACGCCAGGGCCCGGCGTATGTTCTCGGCCGCTCGGCTCTCGTCCTCTACCAGCTGGAGAGAGCGGCAGGAAGGAAGGGCTGGCGCGGGCTCAGCCTCTCGGCCGTGCTGCGCCCAGCCCCGGCCTCCCCTGCCCGCACAGCCTTGAGGCCCGGGCAGCAGCCGCTGGCGCCGGGCTCTGGAGGGGGCAGAGGGTCGGCTGCTGCCCGGGGAGCCGCGGTGCCGCCCCGGCCCGATGGGCTGAAGCTCCGTCGGCACCTGGCTCGGGGCTACATGAGCTTGGAGAAAAACCGCGCGGCCCAGGGAAGGGAGCGGCATGTGAGGCGCAGGCTGGCGCTCTGGGGTACAGCACTGGGCAGGGGTCACAGCTGCCAGCCGCACAGACTGAGCGCCGGGGACAGGGGGCTTCTCCAGGGTGAGGCTCAGGCTTCTCCAGGCTGTCCTTACCAGGCACTCAGCAAACTTGAACAACTGCTCCTGCTTCAGAACCTGCTCGAGATCCCTCCTGTTTAGGAACACGGCCACACAATGCAGCGTTTCCCAAGAGGCCTGGAGAGCAGCAGAGATGTGAGATGACACCGCAGCCCAGGGCACCGGACCTGCGTCCCTGTGCTAAGGCCAGGAGGAGGCTGCAACCCAAGAGGCGCCAGGGCAGGAGGCAGCCGAGCCCCTCCCAGGGATGCACCAGCAACACACAAAACCTCACCTTCGCCACGCGCTGGTTCTCCTCATGGCAGTGCAAAAACAGTGGGAGCAGGCTCTGTCTCAGAATTCTCTTCAGGGGCTCTTTTCCCTCATCCACAACCAAGCCCATCACCTTTTGAAAAAGTTGAATGGAGAGAAGCTGCACATGGCTGTTGTCCTGAAGGACAGGAAGCAGAAAAGACTTCAGCACCAACTTCTCCAGCCCACCTGGGCAAAAGCCTAAAAATCCATAAGGTACAAAGTTTTTGGGCAGCAGCCAGTGCCCGTGGAACAGAGTCTTACATTTCCAAAGAGTGGCAGGAATGGCTCAGCCATCTTCGGAGTGGCACTGCTGGTTATGTGGATGTCTTTGTCCTCGAGCACATTCATGAGCACAGAGAGGGACACGTTGACCACCTCTCCATCTGCATCACCCAGCAGCTCCAGAAGGCTTCGAGACAGACTGCGTATACGTCTGGCCTGCGTAGAACACAAGGCTGTGCTGCGAACCCATGAACAGCTGCACCGCCAACACCACCCTGCCACTGCAACCCCACCCTGCTGCTGCGGGGTCCAGAGGGCTAAAGGCCTGTTCTGAAGCACTCGGGCAGCTGAGCTGGGAGACAGGAGAGCTGGGGGCAGCTGCCTTAACTCCTGAAGCCCAGCCAGCCAGAGTTGCCTGAAAAAGAAGCAGCCCGAGACAAAGCTCAGTGCTAAGATGTCTATGTGGCAAGGCCTGAGGGGGAGCAGCAGGCCTGGTGCCCCCTGAGCCTACGCATAGCCGGTGTTTCAGCCCAGCACCTGAGGCACGGAGAGGATGGAGAGTTGCTAGAGAGGCAACCCAGGAGGTGAGCAGAGGCCAGTTCCAGAAACTCACCGCCAGGGCAAAAATGTCCTTGTTGTCCCCATCGGAGATGAACATTCTGTGCAGAGGCCAATCCTTCATCACACAGACCAGTGCTGGCAGCACCTTCTCCACTGTCAGGCCCAACGAGCCTATGGCTCTCCGCATCCTTGCAGCAGCGCTGTGGGATCAGAGCCTTTGTGTCAGGGGGGTCTCAGTCACAGTACCATGCCCTGTGCAGCTGTGGAGGCCCAGGTGACAGAGCCCTAGTGCCCTGAGGGGAAGGGAGAGAGCATGGCAGCAAGCTGGGGAAACAGAGGGGCCCAAGGATCCTAGACCTCTCCACCTGTCTGGCAGACCCCGTTGGACAGGCTGTGCAGGGTAATGGACCCTAAAGGCTGGTGAGCCATGAGCTCTCAAGGCAGGCGGGCCCCGTACCTGTCACACGATGGGGCACAGCGCAGAAGGGTCAGCACCACATCAGCAGGGTGTTCTTCAGCCAGCCTCAGAATGTTCATGCACAGCCCAGCAGCCACAGTGGCATGGGACGCCAGTCTCTGATGAATGTTCTTCACCATGGCTGGCACCTGGAAGAGGCATGTGGAAGACTTGGAGCGCTGCCCCAGCTTCTCCCAAGAAGTGCCTCCCTTCCCACCACACTCTGCTGGCCTCAAAGTCTGAGGGAGCCCAGTGGCTGGGACTAGAGGGGGCACACAATCCTGGGAGGCCTCCAGCCCTTGCCCCAGGCTGCTTACCTGCTGCTGAGAACAAACAGCACTTTCCTTGAAAAACTCCATAGTGGGAGCATGTCACTATAATTCCATAGACAGGAGCATGAATCACAGTGGGAGTGGGCATGGCCTCAGTATTTGTGATGCCCTGAATCTCTCTGGTATTGGTGTTTGTAAAGGCCATGTCCTCAGTCATTGCCATGAGAACAGCCTCTGCCTGGCTATCAGTCATTGAGGTGTCAGAGTCTTCTGAGCACTCAGTCAAACCTGGGCTGACATCAGGCTCTGCCTGGAGCTCGGCCAGCCCAGAGTCAGGCTCGGCTGTGCCCTCAGTTGCTGTGGTGCTGGTCTTTCTATGTCAAATGGGCAGGAACCTCCGGAACATCTGCAGGAGAACCAAGGACAGGGAAGAGAGGGATGTTCCATGGAGTGCTCCAAGCATGGTGCTCGGCTGAGCAGTGACAGCAGGCCCAGGCCAGGTGGGCATGGCTGCAGGTACCTTCAGTGTTCTGCAGAAGTGGCCACGGGCAGAGTCCTGCTCTCGTGTCCGGTCCATGGGTGCATCTGGCAAAGAGCGAGCACAGCCAGAGCTGAGGGGCTGTGGGAGAGGCCAGAGAACACAGCCCAGCCCTGTGCTACCCAGGTAGGGACAGCCCCAGGATGCCCCAATGGATGGAGCATGGCCAAATTCATGTTACTATTAAATTACGTTTGGATTTTGTAATAAATATTATCTCTATTCCTCTTAACATCTTTAGCATTATATAAGATCCTAAAACTTTTTTGAGTATAAGGAACTGTTGGGCACTGCACTGTAGAGCTCGGTTTACTTTGCTTCAAAGTGTTTAATTTTAAATTTTGTTTTAAACATAACCCCAGTATTTTATACAGGTCTGCACAGACAAGATCCCAGAAGATGTTTTGGTACTCCTCATTTACAGTCTTTTTAGCAATCAAGTTATTCATCCTGTAGTGGATTATAACTATCTTGCAGGGGTTTTTTTGGTTTTGTTTCTGTTGTTGTTGTTTGTTTTGGTTTGGTGTGGTTTGTTTGTTTGTTTTCTTGGTTTTGATTTTTTGGTGGTTGATTTTTTTTTTGTTGTTTTTGGCTTTTTTTAGTTTTGGGTTGTTTTTTTGTTTGTTTGTTTGGGTGCTTCTTCTTTGTGAGGCTAAGGAAATTAAAACAAGAGAAAAAATGCTAAAATAATTTTTGAATATGTCAGAAAGATTAAAGTAAGACATCAGCTGTGCTAGGACAACTATGGAAGAGCATCCATACACAACTGTAATACAGATTTGGGACAGAGTTCAAATACAAGCCAAGCTCCACCCAAACCCATGTTTTACTGCCAGAAAAAAGAACACTAGACAAAAAGAAAAGAATAAAAAAATGAGCTGGAGCATAAACCATCACACAAACAGAATGAATGATCCAGATTCAGATGGCAGCAATCCAAGTTCAATTTTCATTAAGACCCAAAGCAAAGTGATAGAAAAGACACATCACAGGAAATTTAATAGTACATTTTGTGTAACAGTAAATTACTCATCATTACCTAAAGATTTAGAATGTGCCTACTGGGAAATGTCCCTTACTGCCACAGATATAAGTTTGAATATATTAATAATCATCCTGTTTTCCAGATCTGGGGTTACCCTCCCTTCCCTGCCTTTTTAAATCCATTCAAAGATTTTTGTATAGATTTCTGAAGAAGATCTGATGTGAGTTTTGATGCCATCTATTTGTTGTAATGAGAAATGCATTAAATAATAAAACATGAGTAGACAAAGGACAGGAAAAAATATTAAAACTGTTAATGTAAAGAGTTTCCAGGAATGCATGGGGATCTGAAAAGAGCAGCGTCTTTATTTCTAATATTTGTGTCTGTTTCAAGGCTGTCCTTTCTCAGGGATTTTGTTTATATATATGTAAATAATTAATAAATTTTATTTCTGCTTCAAAACATTGTAGGCTAAGAAACATTCAAGTATTTTCTCACTTACTGGCTGCAGTTTCAGTCTCTGCTACTGCTTGTTAGTCAGTCCACATTTTCAGTATTCTTCACTGTGCATTGATCAATGCACTGAATTGTGCTATGGGTCATACATAATTTTGTATTTAAATTATAAAACAAAGAAATATGCCTGCTAGCTGAATAACTAGCATTCATAGAACATTTTTGATCCATAAATTTTCACATATTTCACATTGATGATTGACACCACACAGCACGAATTCAAACAAGAAAACAGCATGACAGAGAATGACAGATTTACTTTGACATCATTTATCTTGCTTAATGTTGAAGTTTTCCATATAAGCAAATTCTGAGCAAGCAGAATCCTAAATGCTGATAGTTAATTTATATGTTCATTTCAAATACCTATTTTGATACTTGTTTTCATCTTCTAAATATACTTCAAAAAGTCAAAGTAATTTTTAAATTTTTAAGATATTGAACATTTAAACACAACCTAAGCACAAATACCAAATAAATACATCAACCAAAGCAGCGCCTAGACAAGTCACAGCTTCTCTGGAGCCAAAAGTCTTGTTTTTTCTTTGTAATTGATAAGGACTTCAGCATCCCTTAGAATCTAAACTGGAGCTTTTCTTGTGTAGAAGCTGTGATCTTATTCATTACTGCTGCAACTAGGACAGAAACCGTGACTGAACCAACATAGAGCATACTCAATTTGGAGTTCTCAGAAAATGCTTATATATGCAAGCATTATAGCAGAGTGTCAATAAGGAAAACACCAATGCATGGATATATAGTTTCTCAATTTTTCTTTCTCTTGTAAAACTGGACAACTGTGATTTAAATGTGGCATCTAAAGCCTTAAGAGCTTCATTGCTGTTTTCTGTCAAAACCCCATATTTTGTCCTGTAAATGAAAGACTGACGCGCTGCCTCTCTAAAACCACCGGCCGGGCTAGCTCCGAGCTCCCAAGGCAGCTGTCATGTGTGGCTGCACCCTTCAGAGCAGCTCCCTCAGAGCAGCAGGGGTGGCAGTGCTGGCTGTGAGCCCTCGCAGGGCACGCAGCACAGAAGTAAAACATCGAGAACAAGAGGCAAAAGAAGGCAGAAAGATGGATTACTCTGAGGTGGCAGCAACAAGGATGATCCTTATTCCATTGGAGGAGTCCTCAAAGTAACAAGGAACATTGGAATGAGAGGGGGTTATAAAGGGGGGTGGTCTCTAGGGGAGAGGAGATGCAACAACCAATCATAGGATCCCTGGGGAGGAGATAGGGGAGGGGATACAAATTGTATCTTCCAATGGGGAATAGGAGAGGAGGGGGCTTGGGTACAGCAGCTAATAGGGCTCCAAGGATAACATAAATGACAGGGAACATTCCAGAACATAGGCATGGGTTTGGGGAGGATTGACAACTCTGAAGGGCTGGGTTTAGAGATTGACAAGGAAGCTTCTAGAAAAAGGGGCAGGGTTTACATGAATGACAAGGAAGGAAAGGAGGGCAAACACCTTATGTGGGAGAACTTTGGGGAGGATACCTCTTAGGGAAAAACCTTTGGGAGATACAACATAGGGGTGAACAGGAACAAACCATTTGGGATTAAAGCAATTAAATAACAAATAAATAACAATTAAAACATACACCACAACAAATGATCCCTTTAGCTACCATAGTTTTTGGAGCCATTCCTGTGCATTTGAATGGCCTGCATCTTTGTCTGGAAAAACATCACCTCTGAATCTCAGGCAAAAATTATTTTATTTCAGTGTGACAGTGAAACTATAAAGAGCAGTGTCACTAATTATAAGCAGTGCCCTTTTATATCAGGATAAAGGGCAGTAGAAAAGTTGAGCCAGTTGATAAACATCAGACATAAAATACATTATAGAACGACACCTAATTCGTGTTAAGGTTTGTGATTTTATGTACTGCTTACTCATTATTCCTAGTATGTTTTTAAGTGCATCAAATTAACTCAATCAGGACTGGTTTCAGCTTACTGATAAGACATGCATAAAAATTCCTTAAGAAATAACTAGAGGTATCTATGTGTAACATCCTCAAGATTCATTAGGATGATTAGCTGTTAAAAATACAAAGACAATTATTAGAATGAAAAGGGTGTTAGCAGTTCATATCTTTAGTCTGAAGAAAAAAATTAATAATCAGCTACTGATTAATAAAATGTATTTCCTCACCATTTACTCTCATGCTTCCTAAAACCTACGTGACCAGCAAAGGCTAAACTTCCTGTATTGAACAGCACTTGAAGTCATAAAATGATGCATTAAGAGTATTCCAAACAAAATTAAACCCTTAGGTCAATGTAGTAGTATAACCCAACGTGGCAAACAAGACCCTTAGTGGTACTCATTCACTCATCCCTGAGAGTGAACAGGGTGGGGAGAGAATTAAAAGTGTAAAAGTAAGAAAATTTGTGGGTGGAGATAAGGACAGATTGATAGGTAAAGCAAAAGCTACATTCACAAGCAAAACAGAGCAAGGAATTCATTCACCTTGTCTCACTGATGGGCAGCCAGGTGTTCAGCAATCCCCAGGAAATGTCCCCCTGTCCTTCTCCTCCCCCAGCTTTATATACTTACCAATGCACCACATGCTATGGAATATCCCTTTGGCCAGCGGGGGTCAGCTGTCCCAGCTGTGTCCTCTCCTACCTCCTTGAGCACCTCCAGCTCCTTGCTGGTGGGACAGTGTGAGAAGCAGAAAAGTTCTTGACTCTATGCACGGCTCAGCAGTAACACCCCTGTGTTATCAATACTGTGTACAGCACATATTCAAAACTTTGATACCAACTCCTATGAAGAAAAGCGTCTTTATCCTGGCTGAAAGCAGCACAGCCAGGAACAGATTTTAGCTCTGTGTTGGTAAAAGAGGTCACATCCATTATTTGGGTATTACTACTACACACAACTCTAATGGAGAGGAGATCCTGTGAGGGGTTCAACATCCTTTTCCGGAAAACCTTCAAAATTCTCTCACCAGAATTTGCTTCTAATTGTACTGATACAATCCTTTCCTTTACAGGACCTTTGGAACAGTTACCTCTGGCATGTACAACCACTCTATACTCTTAGGAGTTTTTTAGGCCATGAGATGTTAGATAGTGTGGGACTGAACTAAGAATAGATAGATATAAGTCACTGTGACTAATGGAGCTCTAAGCAACATGGGCCCAATTTTGACAGTTTTTATGTTAAGCTGAGCTAACAAGAATAACTTATTCTGTAAAAAGCACTGGAGATTAAAAAAAAACAAACCATCTATCAAAGCCTTACATGAGCCATGGTTATTTAATAGCAGTATTATAAAAACTAGCTTTACTGAAGGTAGGTGTTTCTGTTCATTACACAAAGAAGTTGTTAGTTTAAGTAGGTGAAAAAAATTATAAAACTGGGCACAGAAATTCAAACCATGACAGCATTTCTCCTGTACTATACATTTGTTCACACAGAAGTACCTGTTTGTAGATACATCCCTAAAATGTAAGTTGTTGAAAAATACTTTTTTTTTCTTCAAAGATGAGCCAGTTGTCAGTGCTTTGTGATGCATTTTTTAAAATGCAGAAATGTAGCCTTATAAAATCCCAGTCATTTCCAAACAAAGTATCAGCCTACTAGCTATGGAAGTCACTTTCTGAAGCTTACATTATAAATGAGGAGTTTTGCTTGGTTGGTTTTTCTAGGAGTTAAATGTGTTTGTGTTAAACAGCACATAAACATTACATGGACCCCACGTAATACAATGAGCAGCTTTGCTCTTTATAGGCATGGGTGCTGTTTCCATGATGGTCAAGCATTTCTCTTGAAGATTTTATTCACTCAAAAGCTGGTGTCACTGCTTTATCAGGTTTCTCTTGAAATGTGAGATATCAGAGGTGAGAATGTGACCTGATCTTAACCTCTTTAAAAAAACCACATCCAGAGGCAATCAGAAACTGGTGTTTCAGAAAAACCTCATGTGACTTTTCTTATGAGAGAGGAGTGCATCCTGAAAGGTGCATGGCACATACCTTATATTTACAGTCTCTCTTTAGTCTGGGCTATAGAGGAAGTAATTAGCAATTCTGGGCCAAATCTTTAGAGATCTTAAGCATCTGCTAATTAGCCCAAGAGCTGTTAACAGCAGGAGACACTATAAAGTCTCAGCACATCCATAAAACATTGAATGAAAAGCCAGTGTTGCAGTTTATCATTTTATTGTAGAGTGTAATTTTGTAGTTTAGTATTTTCTTGCTTATTGTTGTACTTTTTGCTGACTGTTTTATGTAATATTTTATTTTTAACTGAAACCAAATAGTCCATCATTTCAAAAAACTCACATCCATAGAAAAAGAGGGGGGAGGGGGAATGAATAATATGACATAATCAGGATGCTGACAGTCATCAACTCTACTCATACTGTCTATGTACAAGTTCTCAGCTACTTCATTACTAGAAGCTATACGCTATAATTTTGAGCAATTTTTCTAGTATAGATAACACTTGAGGAGAACATTAAAAAAAAAACGTACCAAACCACATAAACAAGGGACATCTTAGTCAACTGCCAAATCTCAGCCCACACATTGAAATGAATGACTCATATGGTCATCTGATAACTTCTGCGAAACCCTTTCTTATACCTAAACTTAAGATCCTCTTCTAAGAAACATGTTGATTATTGATTATGTAATTTTGTCTAATTTTATTAGCATTCCCCTAATATCTCTACCTGTTTGTTTTATTGATTAAACTTCAATCAGGAAGTACCTTCAAGCATTTGATAAAATTTTATTCACATAGGAATTTTGGAGAAAATGTTATTCAATAAGATCACTTCATTTTTAAAAGTCTAATTAAAGACATCAGAAAGAAACTACCTGAGAGTAGAAAGAACAGTTAATGGATGTTTCACACAGGCATCCATTATTTGCCAATTCAGTCTGTGAGTAGGAGAAATACTTCCCCATATCTTGTAGTTATGAAGCTGCTACTCCTATGGTGACATGATATGTCATTACCTATTTGAGAAAGAAGCCCCTCTAAATTAGGAGAGCCCAGTTTTATGTATTCCCTAAATTCCATAAGTTAACCTCCTCTTTTCTCACCTCCAGCTTTTCTAGCAGATCTCACAGGCTTCCTTTAACTCCAGCAAGGAAAACATGATGAGAAGCCCTTCCTGATGGCAAGATACTGCACTCACCTGCTGTACATGCATCCCATGCTACGCCACAAACCTGGAAGATAACTGGGTCTTCTGAACAAGGAAGGCACTAACCTACTTGGTATTTATGACTTACTATGATAGTTTCAAGCAAAGGCCAACATTTAAAAATGTGAGCTTACTAATATCATATTTTGAAAGAAAATAATTACTCAAGGTTTGTTTTCAAAAAATATTTCAGTTCTGTATATGCTAAACACAGACAGCTCCTCACTCAAAGTTCTGAGTAACTTGTTTATACTCAAAGTAAGTTTTGGGTAAGATATAAATAATTGAATTGTCATACTAGATGTTTCTCTTCATCTCACAGGAGTTTGGGTTCATAATGGGATGCTTTCCACCATAGGACACCCAGCTGGTTTCTGCACTGATCTCTTGAAGACAGAGCTCTAAGTGCTGTTAGGGGAACATCCCCACTCAACCATCCAGGAGCCACTCTCACAGTCACACTCGCAGCACCTGAGCTGGGACCACACACTCATACAGTCAGACCAGGTTTCCTTACCAGCTCAGTCCTAGATTTCCTATAGCAGAGTCTCAGAAGTCTTGATCCTTTAATCTTGGTGCAAAATTGAGTAACAGCTTGAGTTGGTGCCTCTGAGGCAGGAGCCCAAAAAAAGAAAACCCTGGGATTTTATACCTTCAGTCTAAGGGGGCAAAAGTCTGGTATCCTTGGCTCCTGTTTTGTCCCTGAGTGTCCCCTGGCTGGGCCACAGGTCCCTGGTCCCTTTATTGTGCAAAGTGTCAGCACTTCAGCTTCCAACATCTGAAGCTGAACGTGCTCCCACTGCAGCTGCCCACCCTGAACGTGTCCCAGCAGTGTTTCCCATCACAGCACTGTCACCCTCAGCCAGCAAACTCCCAGTTTGCTCACGTGACTCCAGCAATATTTAGTGGCTGCCTTTCACAACAGGATTGCACTCAGAAGTGGTGGGACTCGGAACCCCTCAGGAAAGAGCTGGGTGGAATGAGGCAGACAGATCCATATGGAACCTCCCTCATCAGGTTCCTGGCTTCTCCTGGTGAGAGAAGCAAGGTATGAGAATGCTGCAGGCCAAGCTCATCACAAAGCAGCACTGAGCACTGCATGTTTCATCGGTCTTGAGGCTGTCAAGGCAATTCTGCACAAACGGGATTTAAAGCTAAAGCAAAAATGGAAATTCTGCAGAACAGAAACACTAAAGTGACAACAATTCAAGTATTTAAATAATAATCCAAGTCTCATAAGGAAACTTCATGTATAATTTTATGTATGATGTGGAGACTGGGTTTATTACTGGGTACCAATTAATCTTTCTGCAAGGTTTGTTAATTTTTTTTGCAATGCCCACTGGACAATGATAAATCATTGCAATTAAGATTGGGCTAAATTATTCTTGTGGCTTCATTTTATGTCTGTTCTATCTCACTTGGTTTTTATGATCAGCTTTTAAATTTGGGGTGATGGCAGCAAATAGGCAATGTCACAGCACAGCTAGAAATCTTGTATAATTATATATTGCTTTGAATGTCATTTGCAATGTGTGAATTCACTATGTTTGATTTCTTTTGCCTGATGATTCATCCCAAAAGCTACTTTTAGTCATACGAGAGACTTCTGAAACTTCATTACACTGGTTTAGTACTGATCTCTAGGAATCACTGACATCCAAGTAGAACTACCAGCCATTAATTCAGGGAGAGTAATCATACTGGCCATGGTATTGCTTCTGAAGATGCTTCTAGTCTCTTCCAGGGTCTCCATTCATGCAGTTGTGTCTCTTCCTTTGGTAACATTAGTCTGAGCTTATTAAGTGGAATAATGGCAGAGTTACCAGCCTGAAGACCTGGATACAAATCTTTTAACTGGCACCTTTTACATAGGATTGAGCATTTTCTTACCGTTTTTAGACTCTGTTGGATCTTCTCTCCAGTATGTGCATATGTGATCTATGCATCCATCTTCAGAGGTGTTACTGACACTTCAAAGGCTGTCCCAAAATTTCCTGAAGGCCTTATCTGTTTACATGTTGATTATTTTTATGGACTACAAAAAGCCATTAATATCTTATCAGTCATGACCTATTTGTTTACCATCTCCCACTAATAATTTGACAAATACAAAAACTAAGAATAGTCTTTTTCAAGCCTGCATTTTACCTTTTCTTTAGTAAAAATCACTGTTCCTTTTTGCTTATTTGTAGTCTATTGAAAAAAGCCTACGAAGAAGGCAAGCCTGTGTTTTTTTTAGTCTATTGTTCTGATACATATGCAAAAACTCCTCAGGTTTACAAAAGCTGGTATTGGCAAATCACAACCTGATAAAGCTCCCAAGACAACTTGCTTCACCCTAGAATAAAAATCAAAAAACATTCCATTCTGCTCATTCTTATTTTACATCTCTTTTTTCCCCATTCCTGTATTCTTGTACTGCATCTGCTTAATAATTCCAAGCAGTAGATACATATCAGTAAAGAATATATATCATCAGGATTTACAAGCAAATATTCCCAAACAGTTCAAAAATAGTCCAAGGTAAGAATATTGCATTATATATGTGGAGCACATCATCTGTGATCCATTTTATTAGCAATGTACTATGCTTGGTTCTTGTATAAAAACACCTTCTGGTCAATATGTAACACTCTCACGCTAGAAACAATTTTAATCCAAATTGTATTAAACTGAAAATTAATAGAAAAAGAAACCTCAAGCAAATCAGTTTTGCATAATGTCCATTGTTACCAAATCCTTTCTGCCTTGATGATCAGAAAAAACCACTCACTCCAAATCTCCCCTCAGTTAACTCTTTAGTAAACTATCAATACATAGAGTCAAAATCTTGAATGCCTATTGCTAATGTTCTTGTGTGGATGTCACACATCTACTGAGCAGCAAGACCAATGAATTTTAGAAGAGGCTGGCAAAATAATTCCTGAAAAAGCAAGGGTGGGAATAAAATGACAAAAAAAAAAAAAANGGTGACTTCTTTTCAGATTCTGAAGTGTTTCAGAATTTTTCAGCAGGTTTCCCATGAACTTTTTCTAAAGGATGTGTGACTCAATACACACAAAATCAAAGTCCAGTATGCCCATCAGTATCAGCAGTTATCCCAGAGCCAAGTGGTGTGAATGGACAAAGGAGATGAGTAGTTGTACACCTTATAACCTTTTGAAGACAGAATATGATAAATGAATAATAAAATGGTAAATAATACATGCACCAGCATATGGGTTAGTGATTTTGTAGCTTCTGGTGTATGTGTGTTTATGCATGTGTATACATAAATATATCTGCTGCTATTTTAGTTATGCTCATATAGGCAATAGCATCTTGACAGCTTATTAGTAGCAGGTTATGTGGTTTTGCCTCCCTAAATGTCACCATTTGGTATTTAATAAATACCAAGAAATCTCACCAGGTGTCAAGTGTGCTGAGGGGTAACTTTGCACTGGCTCTTTAACACATAATCTCTACTTTTTTGACTCTACTCTTGTCTAACCAAGACATTATCTATTTTTGATAAATTAGGAGAATGGTTGTTAAACTTTAGAAAGGCGTGACATGTCTAGACCACTCTGATACTAAGCAGTGGATTACATCCTTACTGAAAAATGGTCTACTGACTGAGAAAGCCTAATTTCTTAACCCTCAGCCATCTGCTTAAAGAAACTGTCCTAAAATGGAGTTATCACAAAATTTTAGAGCTAGCTTCTCAGTAAAATGTGACTTGAATCTAAATCAAATTTACACACCAAACATTGATCATGTTGAAATATAGAGCCTAAAGAACTAAACTTTGTGAATTAATAGTCTTACTCTTTGAACAAAAATGCAGCAGGAGGTCCCAGAACAACTGAGGGCCAATATGGGCAATTCTATGGGAGTGTCCAATTTAAATGAGTAGAATTTGATTTTAACTTCATTTCATTTTCTTTAACTGTATGTGTCAGTCTTGTCTAGACTGACCGAATACTAAAGTACCAGAGACTGGGCAGATTACTCATGGAAAGGTTACAGTTTCAAAGAACATCTCTCTAATGCTCTAGGCTAGTGGATCACAAAGCAAAAGCCTGCAAAATGCGTAATTTGGCTTGCAGCTCTCTGTGCAATGAAAAAAAATATTAACAGAGTTCATAGATGTGATTATGTCATACAGTTAGAAGCATTTTGAAGAGTTAATAAGGGTTCAATTTTTCAAAATCAGGGGAAAAGTGTATAAATATCTTTCTTAGATTATTGCTCCTCCAAACAATAGCCAAAAAAGAAAAAATCTAGCAAATATTAGACAATATTTTTAGTATATTGTTGGCTTCAATTCTGTTTATTCTGCTAGGAGTGTAAAAGAAACACAAAACCAAAGAAATAACAGATTGGTTAACCAGTCTGCTTCATTTATTATTGAGCAAGAGGCAATTTTCATTCGCATCTTTGTTAGAAGAAGGAATGTGTCTGCTTAGAGTACTCTGAGGAAGTCTCAAATCATTCAAGACAATTGCATTCATATTTGTTTAATTTATGTGAGCATTAAAAATGTTCCATTACTTGCCAGTTTTGTACAATAACCTGCAACATGCTTCAGAACTTATTGTTCTGTTTATTTAAAGGAAACAAGTATTTTATTTTGATGTATTTGCAAGAATGCATAAGCACACGATGTGCATTCTGTGACTGTTTCCTCATATATTTCTCAAGTTGCCTAAGTTACATCTGGCTTCTAGGATTTTCCTCTTTTTTTCCTCTTTTAATTGCTACTTTGGTTTTTCCTCTTTTAATTGCTGCTTTTGTTGCAGTAGGGAGAAGATCACCAATAATCAGTATTGGGCTGGAACTTGAAGTGAGAATTGGTGGGATTTTTTCTATGTTTTCTCTGAGGATTTTCTAAATGAATGTGCTCTTGTATTGAAAGGCCAATTTCTAGTTTTGACCATTCACATGTGTCAGGTGATAATGCTAGCCAAATACTGGAGATAAAATTGCTTAAAAGCAGATGAGAATTTCCACATTTAGAATCTTTGCCAGCAATTGTGATCCATATTTTTTCTATCTAATATCATTAGGACAAGTTTTCCTTTCTTGGCTATGGTTCCTTACTTCAAGGGAAATTTATTAGCATACATTAATCTCTTATATCTCTTCTGCATAGTTTAGCTGTAGCCTTATCTCCTTATTTGTATTTATTACCTGCTTTATTTATATAAGGTGAAGTATTGTGTTCATGGTATCCCCTCCTAGAATACTAATCACTTCCTATATTTTAGGCACTTATGCTTTTCAGTATTTAACTTAAAATAACTAAGAAAAGTGTTTTGTTGCTTCATCACTGACAGAAGGAGGCTCTGTGTGGATGCTCTGTGTTGAGCTGAAGGAAGAGAGTAAGGTCATTCAAATTCCAAGGTGACTTTTCCTTCTGTGGAAGTAGAAAACAAGCCAGAAGAGAAAAAGATCTGGAAAATCTTCTCCTGAGATCTGTGTACACTGATTAACCTAACATCAGAGAGTAATAATTTATGATACTCTGGGTGCAAACAGAGGATGATCCACGAATTTCATGCCATTATCCTTATTATTCTGCATTATTGATGAGAATTGTTTCAACCTCTCCCATGAGCAGGGTTAAATCTTAACACCTGTACACTTATACCATTAGAAGTTGTAATAACTTTTCTCTTATTCCCACTTCAGATAAGCGTTTCTCATTAAACTTTTAATTCTGTTTCATTCTACCAGTGAAATGAACATTTATATAGCTGACCCTCACTTCTGATACATTTCAAAACTCTATAGTCAATAAATAACAAATCTAGAAACCATATTTTATGCCACTGTAAAATTTAACTAACCAAATGGAAGTCTGTTGTAAATGGGTGTTCCTTTCTTTACTCTGCTTAAAGGAACATTGCACTGTTTTCCTTCCTTTCCACCCTTACTGGTGAAAATTATTTTGTAAGTATATCATCCAAGAGAGGCTATTGTAGCTAGGAGATCTTGTCCAAGGACTAATTATTTCACATGGAAACTCTTTTCTTTAACAGCTTCCTATTATACAGAATAAAGAGTCCTTGATTAAATTCATCCAGACTGGTTACTTGCAAAAAGCATACAAAGTAGAAGTGAAGGAGGACCCTTTATCAATTTTCCTAGGGAAAAAGGATAGCATGCAACTACCAGATTACAAAGAAAGATAAACTTGATGCCAGTCTAATGACTTTGTAGTAATATATGCTGATTTGTTGTGAGAATTTTAATTTTATCAGTTAATAAAATTTGAAATTGTGGTGTATAGTAGCAGAAGCTTCTTTACAAAATGTATCTGCAACTATTGCACATTGTCTCATAGGTTTTCCTTTTCTAATCTCTCTACAGGCCCTTCCCATACTGGTCATAGCAAATTACTCAGCATTCATACTCAGCAAATTTCAGCATTGCAGGCAGCTTTTAATTAATAATCTCAGGTATTTCCACTCCACAGAGTGTACCTGGTGGCATGATCTCCTGCATGAGAGGACTGAGGAGTTCTCTCCCACAAGGAACAACTTGAACTACGTGAGGAATAAGGAATATCTATGCAATTTTCCTTGTGCCAGACCTTGTTGATGTTTTCCGTGGACAGGCTCTATCTCCATGGAAAGGAGAACAGTATCTCCTTTTCACTCTTTCTTTACATCAGATGATTGTCTTTTCTCAAGATGTCAACTTCCCTGGGCAGGGTTCCATTCCCCCTTTGGGAGAAGCGTGGGCTGGAGTAGCTTTGTGGTTACTGGGGCTGCGACGGGAACGGACTCAGCAGTGGTGGGATGGATGGAGGACAGATGTGTCCAAAAGCAGCAGCTGCCATGAGACAGCAGCCAGAGATGCCCTTCTTGCCATGCTGATGGTAGGCTGACAGTGAATGAATGATATGGACACAAGCTGTCGAGAGGGGTGCAAACAGACAAAGTATTGATTGAATAATGGTGATACTCACAGCACCCTGCAGTGAGTCCTCGTATAGATAAATAACCAGATATGGGGGTTGACAGATGGCAAATGACTCTTATATAATTGAAAAGTACATTTGAAGCCTGCTGAGAATGTTCCAGCAGCAATTTTATGATTTCATTCAGTTTTGAGGAGCAATGAATGACTGGGGGTTTTCATAAGTTTCACATTTGCTTGTGCATTTTTCACATGAATATTATAGATGTCATTGTGTATAATTCACAGTTACTTCTTCCTAAAATAATTTTCATATTCTCTATTAAACCTATTTTTTGGAAATATCATCACTATATTTTGTGAGAGTATAAATCTTTGCAATGATCATATTTTTAAACATAACATGAAAATAAAATTTAAAAGAAATAACATTGCAGTTTTCAAAAGATACTTCCATTTCCCCCAAACATTCTGCCAACCATTAAAAAAAAAGACAGAAAAAACAGAGCATTTCCTAATCAACAACAAGAGAAATTATACTATCCATTTTGTTTAGGGCAGTTAAACAAATCAATATCAGCTTATCAAGATACTTGGATCTAACAGCCTTCTAGATTAAATGTATTATAAATATTAAAATACTTGCTTAAACAAGCTCTGAAAATTATACGCTAGCTTTTTCCCTAAGAAGTTATTCATGCAATTGCAGTACGCAAGTAAAAATGTGTACTACAGAATCAGAGGGGATTTGATGTGAACAAAAGAATAGAAAAGGGTTCGTATTATTCAAGGCCAATGAAGGATATTTTTTTTAATAAACATCAATATTTTTCAATATATGAGTAGAGAAGGAGAATCTAGTGTTCACCTTGTAATGGAGGGCTTACACAAGGCTAATGCAATGACCAGGGGCAGAACAACTTACTAAGAATTGGTTTTATTTGGGTAGTTACCATTCTGTGGTAATGATCATGTTTTGTTTAATCTTGGATCTTCAGTCTATGCAGACCTGATCCATCTGCCAAAATTGCAGATTTTTTTCTATTGCTTTACAGGAACTCCTGTGCTTACACCATTTCTCATCCAGCAGGAAAAATGTCCCTGACATGGCTCAGAACAGCCCTCGTCCTCTCCCCCATTCATGCATTTCATTTACACAGTTGTATTTTTCATTAATAGCTTCTCATGCACTAAACGTGTGAGCAGATTTTTTAAGACTGCTTTGGAAACCATCTTTAAGTATGTAAATAAAAAGATAACTTTAATACACTCTTTTTACTGTTGTGCGTATTTGTCCATCTTTATCTAATGAGAAATATATTTTCCTGTCCCCGGGATTCACTTAGTTACTGTGCCTGTCTGCAAATTTCTAGATATTGCTGAATAAATCTTACAGGCCAGACTTCACTAAGAATGTGCTAAATACAGTATCCAAAAGACCGCTTTAAATTGTATGTTTTCCCAAAACTATAGAGTCGAGCATGAAGTCAACTAAGGGCCAGGTCCTGGCAACAAGGACCTTCCTCCTTGTGAGAAAAGGAGAAGGATTAAATAAATAAATCAACAAACCAACCAACGGAGTTTAAAGAGTATAATACTTTAGGAAAGCACATGTAAGATCATCAGTGGTTTTTATTATGGTCTTTTGATCAGATTGAGTGGAATGTAGTGATAAACATGAATAGAAACCCACACAATAAGTGTTTTACATAGAGCAGATTGTGCTTCCAGCAGATATCTGAATGGGGTATCTGATTTATAATCAGAGTTCTATACCTTGCCAAGCAGTAAAATATGATTCAATTGAATTATATAGTTTCAAACTGAATGAAAAAAATTAATGCTAAGGTTATGTATTAGCAGGCGAGAAATCAATGTCCATTTGTGTAGCCATTCATAGAGTATTCACACATTTTTGCACATGCAAAGAGAAGCACAGTATATACAGTTGTGCTAATGAAAGAAAACCATTCACCCTCAGATAAGTAAGAATATTAGTAAGCATAAACTAACTACTTGTGCTATGTAACTTTGATATATTTCTACCCTAATGTTTTAATATCTTAACCATTATAGGTGAGGAAAATACAAAGATTTTGTTATTAACAACTAAAATGTGAATGTTATTTCTTTCTCATTCAGTCCATAAGCATCTACATTACAAATGCCAGAACTCCCATGAATATTTGTAGTGAGAAAGAGAAATCATAGAACTGTAAAGAGTGCCTTGCTCCTTAAGAACCTCACAAAACCAAACCTTTCTCTCTGGCCTGGAGGTCAGAGCATTTACAGGAAAGATAGTGAGGACTTTCAGCCAGAAAATTGCTGAACTTTACCTAACAGGTAACAGTGAGTCTCACAAATGGAACTTTACCCAAGACCAGTCTGAAGAGGAAAGGCCAAAGGAGAGCCACAAGGATGGTGAAGGACCTTGAGGGGAAGCCTAGTGAGGAGCAGCTGAGGTCACTTGGTCTGTTCAGCCTGGAGAAAAGGAAACTGAGGGGAAACCACATTGCAGTTACAGCTCCCTCGTTGTGGGGGAAGAGGAAGGGCAGGCACTGTGGTGACCAGTGACAAGACCGCGGAAAGAGCATGAAGCTGAGCTGGGTTTCAGGAACAGGTTCTTCACCCAGAGGGTGGCTGGGCATTACAAAAGGCTCCCCAGGGAAGTGCTCACAGCTGCAAGCCTGGCAGAGCTCAAGAAGTGTTTGGACAATGGTCTCAGGCACATGATGTGATTCCTGGGGTGTCCTGCACCAGGAGTTGGAACTCGATTCCTTCCAACTCAGCATGTACTGTGATTTTTATGATTTGTCCAACTGAACCAATCTCTGCTCCCAGAATAATGTTTTTCACAAAGCCTCTCAGTCCTAAATTCACAAGTCCAGCATGTATCTTACATTCTTCTCTCCACAGGAATCTCTTTAAGGGCAGAGGGATGCATTCAATGAGCTGCTTTTTATGTCTCAGTTTTGAAATTTGCGTTCTACTTTTCTCAGTCACATCCCTTACCAATTTGGTTCTCTTATCTGAGAAGACATGGTTTTCAGTTAACCACCTTACTTTCTACTGTAATGCTGGGTATGTGATATGATCTGCTTGGAGATCTGCAGCTTTCTCAATCACACAATACTTTTGATCACATTAAATTTCTGTGTTGTTAATATAAGTGACCAAGATTTTGCTTAATCTCCCAAAATAATGCATTTTCTGTAAGTAGCCAGGGTCCACATCTCTCATTTTCCATGGCCATGATAAAAATGTTAATTTCTTGTGGCATGAGAAAAAATACCTTCCTTCAAACTTGTAAGTCCGCATTCATGGACTGGAGGCTTCCAGTGACCTTCCTTTTCAGTGAAATGTAGGATGTATTTAAGTACAGATGGTATTCAGCAGGCTAGCAAGTGAAGGCAGGATAATGTCTAGAGGAAAATTACTATGTTTAAAAACAAGACAGATTTAAAAATATTTCTAATTATAATTAATTTTTGCCAAATTGATAGAACTCCATTTACATCTTTTAGAACTCCATTTACATCTGCATACGTAAAACGTGTGTGGGCATGTATATGGAGAGATAGATGCATATCCTAAATTACCAGATAGCATCCTCTAACATAGAATCAGCTTCAATTCCCATCCATCTATAGATGCCACAGTATATTAATCACTGAAATTGAAAAGAGCTATCATATCTATAATGGGACATCTGGCATAATAGACAAGCAGGCGTATTTTCATTCAGCCAGTGAGGCCTCAGCAAATTATCTGAAGCTTTGGATTTTGAAAGTACTTTTGTTTAAATGGAGCCAGTTTTGGTAATAATTATATGTTAAAGCATAATAAAGGAGTGTCTTTATAGTTCCAATAGGGAAGCAAAGTATACTATGTGGAAACATTAGAAGTATTCATCTCTAAATGTCACTCAGCTACAAAGTTTGACAATTGCACAGACTAGCCCAAATGGGAACTTGGGGAGCAATACAAAATCCTGATATTGGACAGATTTTGAAAGGCATGTGGGGACAACAAAACCACATTTTAAGTACTGTCTGACTCTCTTCACACAGTAATTGTAGAGCTCCTTGGAACAGTAAAAGAAAGAAAATTAAAATATGATGCGTTTGTTCAAACAAATACAAGTTCAGAAAAGCACAAATGGTAGGCTGCTTCTCCAAAATGTAATTATTTACAAATCCACAGTCATATGGAGAAAAAGACAAAGCTTTTGAAGGACATTTGCATTAAATATTTGGGTAGTTACATATTTTGTATATTTCAACTGATCAAGCAAAAACTCTTTTTACACATCCTTAGTTTTATACTTGAATGAACCATCATTTGACTTCTACTGACTTTACTCATACAACTGAAGTTAAGGATACACAGATATGCTTTTCTGGATTCTTTATTCAAGTCCTGATCCTTATCATAGGCCTCTGTATGTAAACTGATTTTTTTTTCTATTGGATTTAAACAAGGCAACTAAAGTAGCAAAGCAACAACCTCATCATTATAGCTGCCATTGTTATCAGTTGTTTCTCCCATTTTTCATACAAACGTCTCTTATTGATGCTCAGTATCAATATTCCATGACCATGCATTACTAAGATTTAATGCGAGTTCTGCTATTGATTTCAGCAAGTGAAGACCCCTGGTGAGAAAGGAAAACAAAAAAGAGTAGAGTGTTCTGTAGGTACCAGACCAAATTTCATGCTGAAATCAATAAGTTTATAGGTAGTGTAAAGCCAATACAGAATTTAGACTGAATAATCTTGAGCAATTAGATGTACCCAGACTTGCATGGCTTCAGTCTTCTATTGATTTTGTCATTGCCTTACAACGTGTGTTTTAGTAGCAATTATACTTTCTGGCAAACTTTTTTTTCTCTCTCAGCATCTAAATTATTGCTTCTTAATTAATCAATAGGAAAAATCAATGCCCTATCCATTGCACTTCCAAGCTTTAATTCAATTACCATCTGTGAACTAATCAAACTTCATCTAGCTATGTCAATAGGCAGAAGGCAAATTTTTTTACACCACTATATTTCCTTGTCATTAAAGGTTACATTTTAGTTCATTTATCACAAGTCTAAATATTTAGTGTAGTTTAAAAAAAATCTCCTCTCAATTTTAATTTACTTTAATTAAAAACTCATAAGACCTGTTATGTCCTTTTGCCTATTTTCTGTCATTCGTTCTATACTAGTGAAGGGTTGTTTTGCAAACAAAAGTCCAAAGTACTTTTTCCAGGGTGATTTTAATAGACTGAAATAAGAAATAACAATTCCTTTTCATTTTTGTCAGAAATTACTGTCCATCATTTCAATTCTATTGCCACTGCCTTCCTCCTCTCTTAACAGCTGTTCTGTCTATTCATTTAAGGAAAAAGGGCTCTATTTTTTTAAAATTATTAAATCCCTAGTAAGTATTTTTTTTCTTCCATGAGTTTCCCTGTCACTGTTTATACAATTTTACTTACTATATGTCTCCAAATAAATATCAAATAATTTTATCGGAAAACAGGTACCAGCAGTTTTGAGAAAAGGTGGGGTTGAGCTCTTATTTACTGTCTCTGTGGAAGCAATTACCAAAAGGTAACTCCACTATTTTTATTGCCCAGCCCTAGGGCTATTATGGTTGAAAGAAGTAAAATAATCATAATGATCAACATTAGCCCTAGTAATATTATAACATTAAAAAGTGAAAATTTAAAATAAAATAGACAACAGAAAAACAAAAACCCACAAAACAAACAAAAAAGAATTCCAGAGCCCTTTCATACCTTGGATTAAAGACTTAAAAACCAGAGAAGTGTCTGCCTTAAGGGGAGAGGGACCTTACTGCCTTGCCTGCTATATAAGCAATCACTAAAAATAACTAAAGAAGTAAATAAGTAAACCTCCTTTATGGCAGTTAGCTTTGCCTTAGGGAGACTAGATACCCTGAATATCTTTTAACAGGTCTAGAGGCTGTAGCCTAAAAATAATTCCAAAAAACCCAAAGATAATAGCCAAGTAAATTCCCTAGAAAAGGCACATAAGGCACCTAAGAAGTTAAGGCAAGTCTTTGAAGAGCAGGAGTCCTGAATTGTCCAGTCCCTTTCTTTCCACCAAATCTTGGCTTATGCCTCTGCTCTGAGCTCACGTGATCACTGAACAACCTGGTGCTTCACAGGACTGCTTTCACTGCTATACTACAACTTCATGTCAGCTTTACCTTAGTGTTTTAAAATTAGTCTTTAGGAGTGATTAAAACATTTTTTTCCCAAAATTCCAGATGCATTTTAAGTATTAGCTGTATATTTTTTTTTCCTTTACTCATCTAATATTCTGTGCAAGCTGTCTCATTTGGGCTTAACAAGTGCTTATTTTTATTTTATTAAAAAAACCTCAACTATTAGATTCTGATATAAATCATCTCAAATTCTGAAACAGTATTAACATCCTCTGGAAAGAGTGCTCTGGCCTTGCTGTGCTTGGAAGGAATTTGCTTAAGTGTTGCCAGGTAATTACTTTCTCCGGTTGGTATCAATATTCTTATATTAATAACTAGTTGTATTATCAAATGACCTCAATATATATTTCATAAATCATGTAATTATTCATCCACAAGAGTATTAAGAAATTATTACATAAAGGTTATATAAAGATACAGAGCATTTACAACGTGCCTTAAAAGGCACTTATCATCTTAGCCATAAAGAAGAGCCAAAATTTATTATACTGTGAGGAAATATGAGTCAAATAAAAGCTAACCAATGCTTTTACTATGTTCTTTTATTGAAAATACTTTTCTATGAATCACTTGTAAAAGGAATAGAAGCAAGTTCATTTTGTAACAACATTTACAACTCTAATGAGAATCTCAATGCCATTATGTTCACATGTTCCTCAGCAGAATACCCTTACATTGTTCTACATGAAATATATTTCAAAATCAATCTCAACCTGATTTTTCCAGCCAAAAATAATTCCAATATTCCAATTCAATTCTCCTAAATGGTCCAGTTTCTGAGAAAATGTTGCTAAATGGCTTTAGAGTTTTTGAGTATTTATGACTTGCAATTACAGAAAACTCACAATAATCAATATTTATTCTTCATTAGAACATAAAATAATATTGAGAATTAAAGGGGCATGTAAATTATGAAAATCTACATTTTGAGGTCTGTACAAAGTATGGTGTTTTATGGTCTTGAATTGCACCTTCTGGACATTGCTTTAGCTATATACTAGGACTCCAGTAACTATTGGTGTGTTCTAAACCAGTAAAGTGATAACATGAACAGTAGAAACAAAAATCTACACTAGTATATCAGAGTTTAATTTCCAGACAGTGGGAATATGCAGATCTATCTCTCTTCAGCATTAAAAAGACTCAGAGAAGAGTGCAATTACCTATTACACAATAAATACTAGTAGTTGTATTAAAAATCCAGTCTCATACTTCAAAATAGCTCTGTGCTATTTTGAGTATCTTCAGAAAATCAAAAGAAGTTACTGAAACTCCAGTACCTTTCTGTGTCACTTTGTTCAGTACCTCCCCAATCTCAATGAAAAACGTTTTTCACATGTAAAAGTACAAACTTGTCATCTTGCTTCTGTGGTGACCGTGATTATTTATTTCACTGTACTTGTCTGAAAAGCCTGGTCACAGCTCTTCCTTAGCTCCTAAGTGCTAGGGGAAAACTAGCTGTTACTACTTTTTTTTTCCAGGCTAAACAAATCCCTGTCCAGAATCAAGTAGCCCAAAACTGAACAAGCTATACTGGTGTAGCAAAAGGAAACGCAAGCAAAAGGGAATATTCATAGCACTTAACCTCTAGCTACTGTCCTTCTAATACAGCTCAACTGCTGTTAGCATTCCTCTACCCCAAAGGAGCATGGGTGACACATTTGTGAGATTCTAATTACATTTTACACCTTCATCCACAAAACATCCCAACTGCAGCAGTCTGTGGGATAAAGGAAACAGAAGAGAGCGCTTACACAGGTGGAGTTGCTAAACTCAAAGGTTAGTCCATGCTTAAATGCCTCTTGGAATGGGACTATATTTAAACATTGATGTATGTGTCTTCCTGAGCAGGCATCCCCAGGCATTAATAGTCGAGGCAGGTTCTATTAAATATAACCTGCCTGACCCTTCATGCAGAAGAATTGAGCATATTTCCACTTGTTACACTGAGAAAAAATTCTGAGAGTACTCTTCTATTCTTAGGCCTATCCAAGTAACTATGGGAGCTGAGTGGCACTGCCACCAACCAGAGCTCTGTCCTGCATTTGCTGCTCAATCCTGATTGCTTGCCCTAATGCAATCCCATTAAAATCAATGTGCAGAAGGAAGCCCAGCATGATCATTTCCCTACATGACACTTAATACATTTCAAAGCAATTCCTGCAGAATTTGCAGTCATAGGATATAACTCTCCCTTTTAGATTTTTCAGTTAGGATTAAATTGAAATTTTAATTTGTTTTATAATTCTGTTGAATCAGCAAAAATTTCTCAAATCAACATTATGTTATTAATTTTATGACTTTTTCAGAACATTCAATGTTTCACTCTTACTCTGTTGATCATTGACTAATATGATCGATTGCTCCAGTCCTTGTTGAGTCACAGGATAATGTTGTTTTTAGTTCTTGGGCTTTAAATTTTCATATGCAATGCTGACCTTTTTGCTTAGTTGCTCTTTCTTAAAGCACATTTTGTGGGAAAAATTTACACTTTCTTTCATGCCAGCTACAAATAATGAGATTTTTCCTGTTATAATTTTTGTAATAGTGCAGCACACTCACCTCCCGCCAGGCAGCTTATACAAATTACTACAAACATAACAGTAAATGTTATTTTAACATTTGTTTTGGACTCCAACACAGAAATATATTACATATTTTATTAGCTCATTTACCACATACTAAGTTATATTATTAGCTAATTCATTGAACATGATAAGTGTTGGGCATATTTGGTTACCACTTTAAAGGGACTCTTCTCTGAGTCAGGTCTGTGCTTTTCTGAATCCACAGAATTTATTATATTTGTGTGTTTATAAGTGAAAAAAAACCCTGAGAGATGTAGGAAGGTACAAAATGAATGGGTAGGATGTGCCTCTGTCTCACACACCATACCTTATTATAATAAGTAATTGATTTCTCATTGCCATTGTTCAATAGCTCTGATTCACACCCCATTAAGGTTAATGAAAGAAAAAGACTCATGAGTGAAACCTGAACTTCATTTAAGTACTTGTTAACACTTACAGTGGCTCTATAGGATTGGGAATTTGGTAAATGTCAAAGTGGCAGAATATCAGAAAAATCCCTTTGGTCTCAAATTTTGGTGGGACCCATAATCCAAAATTCCCAAGTTCTGTTGAAAATCCTCATCATAAAAGAGAGATCAACAAAGACTTTTAATAGCCTAGCCCTACTGAGAATTATTAAAACCTTGTGTTTGTATAAGCCTGCTACAGTTCAGGTTGTCAGCAGCGAGTCATGCATGTTACAATTAATACATAGAGATTTTAGCAATTGTCACCTTTGAAAGCTGGTTCTGTCTTAACAAAGAGCTCATTCTATTAATGTACTACATATATATCATGTGAAAAGAATTTGGGGTGGGCTTTTTTGCTGTATCTTAGATAAAGATTTTTTCTTATAATTTGACATAGCTTTTCTCATAATATATAGCAAATATGCTTTTTAATAGCATTGTAGTCCACAAACCCTTCAGACACTTCATGGCTCTAACCAGACTTTAGAAACCTCCTGAGGATCTTAATACTATTAAAAGTGTGCAGCGAAATGCCATGGTGACTGGAGTGAGAATAGAAAATGAGGAGCATTAGTCAGGGTAGGAAAGAACAAAAAACATATCAGAGAGAGATGTTGCAATAGCCACCATCCAGAAAAAGGATTCTGCAGTTTTACAGCAAGAGGTAAAGACAATCCCATGCCATAAAGGAGAGTCAGCTTAATGAATGACACCAGGTCAAAAATAATAGGAAAAAACCCATAAGAAAAAAATTGAAAGCAGAAGGCTGAGGAGCCAAACTGTGAAAAAGTCCCATAGTAGAAAGAAGGGAATTTGTTGATAAAGTAGAGAGAGGTTGAAGATAAGGTAAGTAAAAAGTATTGCTTACCTAATATAAAAAAGAGGGATCATACCTCTGAATGCATGGTGTCTCTTACAGTAGCAAAACTAAAGAATGAAGAAATAAAAGAATGGGAATCACACAGATAAGAGACAGAAGGGAAGAAATTTGCAAACAGAAAAATAAAAGCAGAAAATATAAGAATGGACTGAGGAGCAATAGGAGAAATCCACCAACATTCTACCCCCTCACCTCGCACCCCAACCCTGTGGTAATGAGAAAAAAACAAAACTGAGAAAAGCAAAGAATTCCTATCTGTAATTCTGTCTCTCATGTCTGAGCTTTGTCCCATATGGAGGACTGAAATTAGGCTTAAGAGCTCCAGATAAACTCTTGTGTGACACAGCATCATCCTTTTCTCTTTCAAAACACAGAGAATTAGTACTTTAGCATTTTCAACTCTCCTATGAATTTAGCAAAGGGTTGGAAGAAATCAAAGGTCCTGTGGATATTATTTTTCTCTAATAACAATGCTAATCAATAGTTACAGAAAATAAGGAAAACAGAAAAACAATATTCAAGAAGATAACTCAGCCCTAGAGTTCACCCACCTATACTTGAAGGGTGGCCACTTGTAGTTCATGGAATAAAATGTGCTTCAAATGCTGTCTTGTAGTATCATTGACAGCCTCCAGCTTCTCAGAATAATGCTTCTGTCATGACTATCCTGCACATTAAAATCTAAAAAATCAACGTGACAAAGGGAGATACTCAGGAGTTTTACGTGCAAGCTGGACTCTTGTATTTCCAATACTGCTCCAAGAGGCTGAAGGTTTGCCAGCTATGTTGCTCAAAAATTCTAATTAGAGAGATTTTGAGCCTTCAGTATAGGCTGTGGCCATGGAGAAACCCAAATTCTTCATGGTGGATTTTCAACAAACCCACTTGGAACTATGAAAGAGGGCTGGGCTAACCTTTTCTTAATTAGCAGCTTATATTTAGTATTAGTTGTAGAAATAGTATTGTAGCAATAGTCATTATATGGGACCAACCTGATGTTTACTCAGCTGGTTTGTGTTCATTTAACAACATTCCACACTTAGCACTTACCTTTTGCTTTGACAGAACTGGGTCAGGGATAGGGCTGAGAGAGCCAATGGGTATACTTCAAAGCTTTCTTCATGCAAAAAGAATTAATTCCTGCTTTTTGCTAGAATTTACCCATTTGTTTTGTGGAACACAGCAGAGTGTATTAGTGTGACCTGTTAGCTATCAGTGCCAAGAAAGCTTTACTTTTCTGTTTGGCTCTCTTGGCATGCAATCAAGGCCAATTGCCTTTTTGCCTCATAGCTCTTCCTACAGAGATGAACGTGAAGCCTTACTGACACACACAGGATGGCAGTCTGATCACTGAAACAGCTTCAATCTATTGGTACAGGCATGATTAAGCTTCTCTCTTGTCATTTCCCTTAATGCATGCCAATTTGGCCTTGTCAGTCATTTTATTCAGTTTGACAGGAGCTTTCATCCAAAGAACATCTCCAGAAGCAATCAAAAAGCACTATCAGTAGGGCTGGACTGGAAGTACTTTTCCTGTACTGAGCGCTCCTTTTGTTCAATTAAAAAAATATGAAGCATTCTCCATTAGTGAATTGTAAAATCAATTTTAAATTTCAGAAGTGATCAGCATGTCCAAAGTACAGTAAAAATAAAAAATAAATAATAAAAAGGCAGTATCAGAGCTAGCCTCCTAGTCTTTAAAAAACCCCCTAGATTTCCTTTAAATTCCAGGTGAAAAAAGAAAATTATTGGGGCTTTTTGGCCAACAAGTTGATCAGAAGTGTTCATCTTGCTTCTGCAACAGCCAGTCCCTGATCATTCTCTGCAGTGCAGCACTATTTGTCTGTGAAGTATTTTTGCCATATTGTTAACTGATCATCAGTGCATTCTGCTGGATGTCACTTTGATAAAGATATAACTTGATTGATGTACCATCAAGCAAATCTGTCTTTAGGTCTGTCCCTTCATTTGTCTGCATCAAAGCTTTATGTATAGAGGGGAAAGTAAAAGTAGGAAAAACCACCAGAAAGACAGTTAAGAATGAGAGTGCTTTTTGGGTCAGTTTTTCTGATGTTTAATATTGCATAGGCAATCTGCAAAAACTGGTCTTTTTGCTGTTCTTTTTCAAGGGGCTTAAGTTAACTGGAAGACTCTACAATTTATTTTCTCATTCATCCAAATGTTTTCCATTCATGAGGGAAACTTTTGGGAGTCCAGGTTATTGAGCATCAGGAAATCCTGCCTTAGATCTCTTGAAGATGAAAAATGCCTTTAATGCTTTTTTTTTTTTCAAATTAATTTTTAAATTTAATTCAAATAGGATTAACAAAGGTTGTGAAAAATCTTAGGACTTTTTCATATTGGGAATATCATACTGCCATAAATATTCTCTTTCCTTTTTTCTGTATTTTAAAAAAATGAGAAGTTATTTAAAGGATAAGTATCACAGCTGAAGCTGATCTTTGTCTCCTAATGCTTACTGCGGACGCAGGCTGAAGACTTGAAGAGGCACTCAATTGTCTGAACCTGTTTCACTGCACAAGACAACTGAAGATATATTTCAGGGTTAATGACTTCCTGTTTGAAAGAGAAAGAAAAATAACTCATGAATCAGAAAGTGACCCCTTCAGGGAATAAAACAGGTTGGATAGTAGATATGTTTTCTGTTTCTTTTTACATTTTCCAGAGTAAATCTTAAGCAACTCTGAATCTAGCGTTTATAAAACACCCCTGGGATTCTGAATGAAATACAGAGGGCAATGATTAGATAGCTGAGATGAAGAATTAGTCATAACTGAGTCTATTGTGGAGGACTAACAAGTATTGTGGAGGACTAGAAAGCAGTTGAAGTAAAATGAATATTTTTCTTGCAGGATATGAAATGTTTACTGATAATAGCATAGATTTACTTAGTCCGCTAATCCCTGTGACATTCTTGGTAATAAATAAGGCTGAAAATGCTGATGACATGTCCTCCCTTTTGTGTTTATGGATATGCAGGAATATCATACTTACTATGCTTGCAAAGCAACTAAAATACTAAAAAGCCCTGGAGGGATCCTTCCTCTTTTTAACTTACAGAGGAAGATAACATAACAAGCTCGATTTGGAAAGGAGCCTGAAGTTTTGAATCTTTTGCTCAGTGTCACACATATGGCTCCTGCTAAGAAGATAACTTTGAATATCTGAACTTTTCATTATCTTTAATTATTACTATAGTTATACATAGGACAATTTCTTGGCTGTTTTTTTTTTATAAACAGGCAAGCGTGTCCAACATCCCAGAGCATGTACTGATGTGCCTTCCAAAACTGAGTGGCAGATGCTGTACTTGACTTTGTTTCTTTTTCTTAAAAGTAGGCTTTGCCAGCTGAGCTTTCTAATAGGAAAACCTGAACAACATTATTTTGGCTGGTACTATCTGTCAGTTATAGATCAACTGTGCTATCTTCTCCTGAGTTATATATTTTTGCAATTCTCCTACACCTTTAACAAGTCCCAGCTAGATGAAAACATATTTAAATAGATTCAAATATTTGTAAGTCTTCTTCTGTAAAGCTCACATGGTCAATGTAAAACAAAGTATTATTTACACTTCAATGGAATCAGAATACTTAGGAGGAAAAAAAGGATTGCAAAACAAGTAATGTACACATTGCTTTGCCATTCCCAGTGGTTGCCTAAGCAAGAATAGATAAGGTTTTTCTTGTCAATGTTGCAAGGCATCTACAGAGTAGATGATTTAAGCACAATACTACTGCTGGAAAGTAAGATAAGAAAGCATCTGCACTGGTTTGACAAAGAGCCAGCTGGGGTCCAAAGGATTACAACTGTACACAAACAGAAATGCAGACACTCTTGTAGAATCCTCCCAGCAGAGTTCATAAACATGTGGCTACTGCATGAAGCCATGATTAAACCATACTCTGCCCCTGAGCCATCGCAGCTGTGAGGATCACACAGTTCAATGCATTACACCTTGCAAATATCTGCACCAATGGCTCACTTCTTTGGAGGGTGTCCTCCCTTTCAAATTCACCAGAGTTCCTTTGATGATCCATGATCCTGGCTTTTATTTATTTGACTTGTCTCTTGCCAAATCTCCAGCACCCACTGATGGATTTTCCATAAACTAAATCCATTTTTGCAGGTAACAGGCATTCCACAGGTAGCACCCATTATATTGCTACAAGGTGGCTCCAGGTCTTCTCATCACCTGCTGCTGCAGCTCTCTATCTCACCTGCAATAGGTAACCTCAGTCACAATATTCTCCATAACTCAGAAACAGAGCTGGGTGCCCATGGATTGAAATGGAAGAGCCTTGTCTGAGGGTTTCTGGCATCTGCCAACGTTCCACATAGCAAAGGGTTTGTTTTTTTTTCCCGAGACACCATTATTAATGAAGAAAACTATAAATCCTGTTTCTGCCTTCAAAGGAATATCAAGAGTCGAACCTACAAATTAAAAGTCTCTTCCACTGAAGTAGCACTGCTAGCACAGTTTAAATTAGGCTATGGCTGGTAGAGAAGAAAATGTGCATATCTATTTATTCTATCATCTAGATACTCCTACAGTACCTGGTAGCTAATTCACTGAAAATACTAAAAGGATCATAACAAAATAGTTACATAAAGTTTTCAGGCAAACAAGGGGTCTTCAGAGGTCTTGAGGTCTATTTGGTTTTGATCAAATGTGCAAAGCTTTAGTTCTGTAATGGATATGCAATAAAGAAGATATTGTGTGTATCATGCATTCAAGAGAGATTAATGGTCACATTAACCTTTTTAAAAATGATGAAACAGATATATCCCTTTGCAATTGGTGTGACAAGGCAATAAAAGCATAGTAAAATAGAACAGCATTCATGTCTTCTGACCATCAAATAAACAAGTAAAATAATCAAAGATTTACAGCATGAACACGTGCATATAATATTTGACATTTCATCTAAGCAATGGAGAGGCATAATTAGAGAGATGATAATTAGCTGTTCTAAAAAGTGCTTGAAAATTTTTCCAAAACTAATTTCAGCATCAGAAACATTGGTGCCATTACCTTTAATAAAATGCATAGACACATCCAAATCAATCTCTTGGAAGGTACTAAACTAAGAAACATTTTTCATCATGTTAGGAATGGCCTTTTATGCTTGGCACTATTTACAAAAAGTCAAAGTAAGCTATAATGTGAAAGAAACTGACCAGAAATAAAAATCAAAACTGCCACATTTATGAATATTTTTGCAATTGTCATAGAAGTCAATGCTTATCTGTAGAATTTCATGATGTTTAAAAGCTGGCCTCTTTTTTAGGTAAATATTATTATTATTATGGCCAGCTTGAAGATACTATTTTCTTTTTGATGTAAGTAACTTTGTAAAAACAAAAAAGTCATCAAATATTGTTTATAAATCAATTTCTTTGAAAAAATCATGCCAGGACAATATCTTAAACTTATAAAAAATCACCTTATGAATAGCACTGTCAAAACCAAATGCTTAGAAAAGATGAGATCAGAAATGGCACTTCAGCTTTATGTACATTGCTACCTACCATGAATAATGTCTCTGTCAGACAGACTAAAATAATCTGGTCAGGAGAGCAGCTGCCTGGTCTGTTCACCTTCACCTGTTTCACCCATTTTTACTGAGACTGATTTCCACGGGACTGGACTTTCAATCAGGGGAGCTCAAACTTACAAAGAAATCTCTTCATAGCTGAATTCTTACGGACTGCATAGAATAGACCAACTTGGAAACCAAAGGTCTGAAAGGCCACAAGGATGCAAGTTACGTGCAGTGCCTGGGAGACGTTTCACTGAAATTTTGATGACTGAAGGTCAAACGTCTGGTTGAAAGTGGTTGTCTCGGCTCTTCTATAGAAAATAAAAGACACAATGACCTAGAAAATGTGATTCCCCACTCTGTGAGTGTTGACTTAGCCTTTTGCATCAAGTCCCGTCATAACTTTCAATGAACAGGAGTGCATATGAAGGACAGTTGTTGATTTTGGGAATTAAAGCAACAAAAATGATCATTTATTTGTAAAAGTAGCTGTAGTGGCTTGACCCTGCCAAGCACCCACCAAAGAATGCCTCAGCTTGACCCTTGGCTGAATGCCAAGCACCCACCAAATCCTTTCTGTGACTCCCCTCTGCAAATGAAGAGGGGAGAGAAAATATAACAAAAGGTTCATGACTTGAGATCAGGACCAGGAGAAATCACTCACCAAATACTATCACTGGTAAAACAGACTCAGCTTGGGGATATTAATTGAATTTTTACTAAAAAAACCAGAGCAGAATAATGAGAAGCAACCTAAGGCCCCAAAAACACCTTTCCCTCACCCCTCTCTCCTTACCAGCACCTAAAGGCAAAATGAAAACCAGATCACCAAAACCAATGTTTACATAGCAATGTATGTGGATTAGAACAAAACTGATTTTTCTTTATAACTTTATAACAGTGTTGCTACACTGGAATGTTAAAACAATGAGTAAAATATTTTCACCACTATTTCTTGCAGAATTACACACAGAGTTGAAGTCTGTGTGTTAAAGATCAGCACTGCATTTCAGTACCTCTCTGTTGCAATTAAATCTCACAAAAAGGACCTTGTAGAAGGTGATGAAAACAAGAAACAGACTAAGTAACTGTAGAGGATTGCATGAGATATTCCTAACAAAAGGGCTCTTTTCCACAGCGCATGCTCCTGTTTTGTGTTCTACAAAACCTCTGAAAATTTCCAAAAGCATCAACATATTTTTTTACATATTTTAAGAAATAGTCTAAAGTGTCTTCTTTCTTATGTCCCTTTGGGGTAAAAACAAACAGTGCTATAAAAAGCAATATGCTATTAAAACAAAAACAACTTTAGAAACTCCATCATAAACTTGCAGTATCATGTAAGTATATTCAAGTCAACATTTTATAACATCAGGGACTACCTATGGTTCCTTTCTGCTGATGGTATTGTCAGTAAAATGTGCATTAGTATTGATCAGTTATTCTACCATGATCTTCTTGCAGCTAAGTCAGCAGGAAGACAGGCCAGAGTGAAACATACCTTTTCTGAGAACATCACAGATAAAATAGGCAAGAACTGCTCATGTGAAATATTGTATTAAATCCACTGTAAACATTTCCTAGCTCTTGAAAATAATTAATATATATATTTATATACTTATATTCCTTAAAAAGCTAGCGAATAGCAATTTGCTAACTGTCAAAACTATTATGCACATCATATGCTGGGAAAAAAATTAAAGATGTACCATATTTTGCGCATTCATTTTATGTTAGCTGATTACTTTCAAAATTTTAAATTAAAATTTCTCTAAATTAAACAATTTCACAAATTTTAGATCACTTCCATCGGATGATTTCTGTTCCTAACTAATTTCACCTGGATGTTTAACATGCAATAACCACTCATTCTCCTAGCTATTATTCAGATTGTTGAAAAGCTAAAATATTTCCTTAGAAGTATAGAAAGTAAGGAAGAAAATAAGAAGTTAATATGAGAAGAGTAGGATCAACAAAAATCATAAGAAATTTAGGAAAGGCCTGCTAGGGGAAGAGATGAAAATCCCAAATGCAGGATGGTTTTGCCTCAAGCAGAATCCCTGGCAGGTATGTCGTGCATGCAGGAAATGAGGAGTCTGACAAAACTAGCACTGTCCTGAAAACAGCACAGGGTGTTGCAGCATAATTTCAGTACACATGGGCTTTAGAAGAGGATGCATACTTCTTGGAGCATCCAGTTGACTATCTTCTGTCACAGATGAATGATAACTTGATATCATTCTTTGAACAAAGGCGCTGTATTGAAAAGTTCCACAGAAGCTAACTTCCCACTAAGACTTTTTAACCGATATTGATATTTCAAAGTCTTTTGAAAGAGTTTATGACTACCTGAAGCAAACACCTGCTGTCTAAACCCATAGTTTACATTATAGGCAGCACTTAATTTTCTGAAACACATCAGGGAAGAAATTTAGCTACTGCACAAAATATTAATTAAAGATTTTTTTCTCACAAGCACAACTTACCAGAAAAGCGAAGTCTTTCTATTCCTCTGTCCCAAGTCCTGGGAGTTTGTACATTGCACTTTGCACATGGAGGAGTCACAGGAGGATGCAACTTGTAATATGGCAGAGGAACATTTTGTCTCAAAAAGAACACAGAAAAGGTAACAATGACAATAGACACACTCACATAAACCCCTGTCAAATGTGTATTTTTAAGCAGTGGGTTGACCCTGGCTGGACACCAGACACCCACCAAAACCTCTCAGTCACTTGCCTCTGCAACTGGACAGAGAAAATATAACGGAGGGTTCATGAGTTAAGAACAGAGAGTTCATTGCCCAGATACCTTCACAGGCAGGACAGACTCAAATTTGGGATGTTCATGGAACTTATTACTAAAAAAATGAGAGCAGGATAATGAAATGTAAAATATATCTTAAAAACACTTCCCCCCAGTCCTCCCTCCTTCCTGGGCTCTACTTCCTTCTCCTCAGCGAGCAAGGAGACAGGGAATGGAAGTTGTGGTCACTTCATTCCACGCAGGTTCCCCTTCGCCAGGGTGGGGTCTCTCCTACAGGAGACAGCTCTCCAAGAATTTCTCCAGTGTGAGTCCATCCCATGGGCAGCAGTTCTTCACAAACTGCTCCACTGTGGGTGACTCTTCCATGGGGTGCAGTTCTTCAGGCACAGCCTGCTCTCAGATGGGTTCCCCACACAGTCACAAATCCTATTAGGCAACCTGCTCCAGCATGGGCTCCTCTTTCCATGGGTCTGCAGGTCCCTGCCAGAGCCTGCTCCAGCACAGGCCTCCCACAGGATCACAGCCTTGTCTCAGGCATCCACCGGCTCTGGCGCGGGGCTCCTCCATGGGCTGCAGGTGGATCTCTGCATCCCTGTGTCCCAGGGCACAGCTGCTTCACCATGGTCTTCACCACAGGCTGCAGAGAATCTCAGCTCTGGTGCCTGGAGCACCTCCTGCCCCTCCTCCACTGACCTTGGTGTCTGCACAGTTGCTCCTCTCATATATTTTTACCCCACTTGTCTTTGACCACAATTATATCTGTGCAATAAATTTTTTGGGGTTTTATCCTTATTAAATATGTTATCACAGAGGGGTTTTCATCATTTCTAATTGGCCCAGCCTTGAGCAGTGGCACATCAGTCCTGGAGCTGGCTGGCACTGGCTCTGTTGGACATGGAGGAAGCTTCTGGCAGCTTCTCACAGGAACTGTTGCCTGGAATCAAGAGACAAAACCTTCCCAAACAATATTAAGAGGGATAAGATAAAAAGTAATTCTTTAATTTAAAGCTTTCCAGTGTGCACAAATATGGCTGTATGCACACATAGCTAAACTGTGAGAGAGGACAGGAAAAGTACTTGAAGCTATGCAACTATATATTAAAAATCTACAAAGCTACAAATATAAAAAAGGCTAAAAATCTTTAGGCATCAAAATCACCTCTGTAGTTTCCCCTGCTACCAAAACCTGGCCATGCAACCCCAATACAACTTCCTTCAGCATTTATTATATTTGATAGTTACATGATTAATACTGTACATTATATGGTTACTGATCAATAAGATTACTTGGCTCTCTCAAGTAAGATCACTAAAGCGTAAAAAAAAAAGTGCTGGAAACATTCACCCTGCTTTAACCCCTCTGGGCACTGTCCAAATTCATACTGTTTAAATGTTCTAGAATGGTTGGCTTGGAAGTGGCTTTCAGGATCATCAAGTTCCAACCCCTCTGCCACGGGCAAGGACACCTTCCACTACACCAGGCTGTTCAGAGCCCCTTCCAGCCTGGCCTTGAACACTTTCAGGGATGGGGTAACCACAGCTTCTCTCAACAATCTGTTCCAGTGCCTCACCATCCTCACAGTACAGAATTTCTTCTTATTATCTAATCCAAACCTACTGCCTTTCAGTTTGAAGCCATTGTTCTGTCACTACATTCCCTTGTAAATAGTCTGTCTCCATCTTTCTCAAAGGCTCCTTTCAGGTACTGGAAGGCTGAAATCATCTCACAGCCTTCTCTACTCCTGGTTGAGCAATCCAAATTCTCTCAGCCTTTCCCCATGGGAGGGGTGCTCCAGCTCTGTGATCATCTTGGTGTCCCTCTGCTGGACTTGCTCCAACAGGTCAGTGTCCTTCCTGTGCTGGAGCCCCAAGAGCTGGATGCAGTTTTCTAGGTGAGGTCTCACCAGAGTGGGGCAGAGGGGCAGAATCCCTTCTGTTGTCCTGCTGGCCACACTACTCTGGATGCAGCCACGGATACAATTTTGTTTCTGGAACACAAGTGCACGTTCCCTGCTCATGTCCAACCTCTCATCCACCCAAGTCCTTCTCGTCATGGCTGTTCTTCATCTGTATCAAGACCTCTCAATTGCCAATGTGAGAATGTCCATGGCTATCACAGATTTTTTCTTCACAGCTTAGAGCTGGTAGAGAGATCAAAAGTCCTTGTGATTGAACAGATCCACACTATGACTCTTTTTTAAAAATACATAAAAGCAGCTGTTTGATCAGTCCTCTATCTTGAGCCAATGACTCATTGTGAGTAATCTGTAGTACAAATGAATGGAACTTCATGAGACTAAAAGAATTACAGGAAAAAACACAGAATGTGAAAAGTGCAAAAAATGAACTTGGGGCGAAAGGAAATGTGTCATTTGAAGAGAAAGAGGTTCTCAGAGTGCAAACTTGCTGTATACAAATACCTAAGTTAAAGGACTGTTTAAAGACATAGCGCAAGATTTGTGATGAATTGTTGAGAATGAACGTCTCTGCAAATCTCCAAGAAAGAAGAAAAATGGTAGAAAAGCGAGTGAGCTTAAAGATCTGTGAGGCTATTGGACATTTCTGGCACATCTCCTGGTGTGTTTGCATCATGGCCAGTTTGTTCCCTGGTGTCTGCACAGTGAACCTTATCTCCCTGTTCTCTCCATGGTTTCCTAATCCTCTTGTCTCATCCATAAGCTGGAACAGAAGGCAAAGAGCAGAAGATAATGCTATTATGAACATTTTAAGCTGCCACGTTTTTTCCCACTGGCTATCCCCAAAAAACTGCCCTCTTTTCCTCTACACACTGCCCTTTTATAGCTTCCCTTTCCACTGCCAAGTATTTGGGGATGCTTATGTCTTTGCTGTGCCTGGAGCATACAGTGAAGACGTGAATAGTTTATCAGCTATTTTGATAAATATTTAGAAGTATGATTAATTGGACAGACTATATCACCAAAAAAGGCCTAGGAGTTGTGGAGAGAGGTATAGAAGAATTTTCTAAGAACTTAGAGAAGCTGGGAAGGTGCTTGGATAGGATCTTTGAAGCAAGTAGGGAAGGAGGACAAAGAAAGCAAATTCAACTGTCAAGTAGTTGCAGGGTCAGGTATATTTTTATGAGCCAGTTCTACATAAATAGTCCAAATAATCTTGAACAACATGCAGAGTCATCAGTTTCAACAAAGACCTTAAATAATTGTTGAGAGTTTTCTTCACAGAAAGCTAAAAGATACAATGTAAGAGAAATGAAGCTGACAATTTACTACTGATGTATTTAGTTGGTTCTATAGGAATAATTTTTTCTAAATGGTTATGCACATTAATGCATCTTTATATTTTTGAATAATGTTTCCTTTAAATAATTACCATCTTTTTTTGAATTTTCCTATTAATTTCTTTTTTTCTGTATTAAGTCAGGTGTTTATAGATTAGCTGGGTTTTTTTTACTAAGTGTACTGCTCCTTCCCTATCTGTAAAGTGAGATGAGAGCTTGATGTTTATGTGGTTAAACACGATTTGTGCTTCCTGCCTTTGAGGCACAGCCATAGATCATGCTGTGTTATTTATCTTGCTTACTCTAGCTTTTTGTGATGAATTATTAAAATGTGCCTGGAAGCATGGAGCCATTTGGAAGAAGGGTCTTGCTGGAGAGTAGAAACAGATAAAAGCACTGAGATAAAACAAGCAACCCTGTCACCAGCAGATGCAAGCAATATTGCAGAGAAGAAAGAGACCATTTTATTGGTCAAATTCTGCTCACAGCCACACTAGTGAAACTTCATCTCCTTCAGTGAATACAGCTGGCTGCTTGAATTCATCAGCTGCTTAGAAAACAGGATAGTGACTATCCAAAGGCAAAACTGCCACGTGAAGCATGGAAATGTAGTTTACATTGTTAGTATACCTGCAGCAAGGCTGAAAGATGACTGTAACGAGAGACCAGTCCAGGGGGAAAAAAAAAGGTCCTTCTGTCTCTGAAGTCTTTAACAGTTTCTTTTTCATCTCAAGAGAGGTAAAGCACTACAGGATCTTTCTCCCAGGGGAAGCACTTGAATATTGAACTGGTATTGTGTTGGGTGAAACTATGCCTGGCTTATTTGAAATAATCAGGAAAGAATTTCTTTGTCAAATATTGTTACCTCTAAGTTTTAAATTCTCCTTTATTTTATTTCACTAACTACAACTAATTTTGAAAAACTTAAAGCAATGCGTCAAACTTTTGCAAGCAATATGTCTCAGATTTTTAGACAAATCTCAGGCAAAAATGTTCTATTATTTTTAGGAAACATGTTTTTATGCCCTATTAAACTCTTAAAGCCAATTCACATAGAAGCCCTAAAGCCTGCAGAAGACATGAAACTTGGAAGAGGATTGACAAGAGATAAAGATCTGCCTTTTCCATATTTTGTAAAGATCTTCCTCTATTATACAGCTATTAAAATGAAGTTTGCATATGCTGAAGTAACATGGGTCAGAATTTAGCAGTGAATTCTGCAAAGATTTGCCTTCCCTGACTGTATTCCTGTACTGTGCAGGATATGCACAACCATTGCATTCACCACATTCATGGTACTGTGCTCTCTTAAAGCGAAGGGAGATGCTTTTTCTCCCCCAGGTTCTCCAAGTCACTTCTGGACTGCAGCTGCCAGGAGAAAACTTGATGCCTATCCATAATTAAAACATGCCTGGAGAGAAAGAACAGAGGCAGAGGCTAGAGCATGAAGAACAAAAAACTGCAGATCATCAGATTAGGACAAGCTAGTGTAGAATCAAGAAGTAGAAGACAGCTTGGGAAAGAAAAATAAATATAGGAAGAAAATAGAATGAATAAAGGTAGGGGAAAGAACTGAGGAAATTACCTGGAGTTGTTGGTTTGGTTTTTCCCCCCCTGGTGATAGTTGACCATTCCTATATTTTACATGAAGATGAGTTCTGAATAGGTCTGAGGAGGACATGGGTATTTTTCCTGATTGAGCAATCAGGTGAGTTGGACAGGAAGATATCACTGTCAAGATAGAAGAAGATTTTCCATGAAGTTGAAACTGGAGCCCATTTACAGTTCAGATCCCCTTGGGATTAGGCAATAGCTCAGCAGGGTTTCCAGGACCACAGTTTTGGATTTAACTGTTCAAGTGCTGTTTAAATGGCCTTTCAATATCTGCAAACTTCAGCCTAGCCCAACAAACCTTTTCCATTCACCTCCTCCATAGATCTGATAAAATTAAGAAAGCCATGAAATTTTGAGTGTGAGTCATAGTACATCACATAGAAATGCAGGAAGAATAATAACAGGACAGAATTCTCTCAGGATAAAAGTTTAGAAAGCCTTCAAAGCCCAACAATACTATCAAAAAAATAGCTCCTTTTCAATAACTGAATGCGAATACGAAAATAATTTTTGGTGGTAGTACCTTAACACTCATGTGAACTGCACCTTGATGTGCTGTAACACGTGCAGTGTGTTACACTGGTTTCAGCTTAGTGAATCATACATATTTATCTTCTGTCAAAAGTAATAGGAAGACCAGGCAACTAATTCTGTACAAGAATTCTGTTAAGGCCTTACTACACAGCCTTACATACTACAGATTTTAGATACAATGAGGTACCCGCATTCAGATATTTAACCACCTTGCTAAGTCCTAAAAGTTTGGTGTGTCTCTTTATAACACCAGCTTATAAGGAGTGCAGCTGGAGCTTGTTTGGAATGCAAAAATAAAGAGAAAACTGACAAGTAAATTAAACACATGCAGGTGTTAAACAGAGAGACAATAACAACTTGGTCACAGTGTGGCTTTCAGAAGCTACACATGAACTCAAGGTGCTCTTGCTAAACTAATGTTTTCTAAGTGAAATGCCCTGGAACCCAATAAATGCATTGCAAATTTTTCGGTATATTACAGGCAAGTCAGTTAGCATAGACATTTAGTTCAATTAGCTAAATTCTACAGTTTATAAATACAGACAAAAAACCTCGGCATAATTTCTCTGTGCGGTTCACTGCAAAAATATGAATAATGAAAGCTAAGCAATTAGATTCGCAATTTAATATATTGCATGCAAAGCTTCAGGTGTATACAGATACGTAAGTAATGCTGCTTCTATGTAGCTAAGCTTCAAACATTTAAATACTCCTTCCTAGGGTGTGTTTGCTGCCACTATGATATTCCTCAAAAATGTGCCTTGAATTTCAGTCTAAAACCTATTAACATTCTAAAGAGGTTGCAAACAGATCACATCTCAGAACGAGTATTAGTAATAGTGTCCAACACCCTGAATTCACCGCAGTGTTTTTAGCAATAGTATTTTTCAGTAAGCTTATGTAAAGTTGTGCAAATGTAGAACTTCATAATTTTGATGATGGAGTTCTGAGGGGTTACCTTTACTAAGCTGGAAAAATCATCAGTAAGATGAAGAAATCTGTCTGTCAGCAGAATATCTACTTATTCAAAAAAGGTGCATCCATTCTTGATTTATTCAAGTTTGATGCTGCTCTTTTGCCTGAATGAAACGGAGACAGAAGAAATGGGGTGAAGCAGAAGAAATGGGGTGCAGATAAGAGGGGCAGGGAGGGAAAAAAGGCTCCATATGGATTGGACAGGAAATTTAACATAAACTTTGCCAATAGGCATTCTCTCCAAGGAGGACAACCTAAGATACAAGAAATGATGTGTGTAAGCAGGATCTCATGAGGAAATCAGGTCAGGATTCCCAGCTCATGAGAGAAACTATTACAATTTTTTCTCAAATATCCAGTTTAAACTTGGTTTCTTTTGCTTTAACAGTGGTGTTCTTCTATGTTGTCTATGCTGGGAAATGTAAATGGACATTTTTTGTTGCATCTTTCCTAGGCAAAAACCCTACAGATAATTTCAAGATGATGATTTCCCTCTTCCAAACATATTGAGAGACTAAAAATAGCAGTCCCAGAGCCCAGTGTCACAGCTCTGACAGAAAGGTCCAGTGTATCAAAGAAGACTATGATTTTTTTTTTAATAGAAAGTCTATTGGATTATATCTTTTATTAAAGGGAGCAGGAAAGAAGTGGGGTCAGTCACTGTCACAAAAGTTTTCTGACCTACAGTTAAATGTTTGAACCCTGAAGGTTCAAATAAAGTTAAGTGATTTGTTTAAAACAAACCTTTTCTGAATCTTTTATGTGTTTATATTTACTGAGAGATAACCCGGAGCTCTTGATTTATGTTGTGTTTGTCAAGGTAAGGAGAGATTTCAACTTTTCAGGATTTTATTTCTACCCTGTTTTGTGGCAGGCAGAAGTGCATTCAAACAAGCAACATTTAATTCAGTCACTTTCTGCAAAAGATGGGTTTGATGCCATATACAGGACTGAGTGAATAATTAGTTGTTCACATTTTTCCCTAAACATTACAGGACATGAATAGAGCAAAGCTGTAAAGTTAGTCTCTCTTGCCTGCCATTAAAATGTTTTTGTTTGAAAGAACAAGTTATCTCATCACTAATTATATACTTCTACGTATCTTGGAAACAAGTTACACAGAAAATAATTATTGTGAATTAATAAATGCATAATTTTATATATTATTTGCCACCCTTTTACACTCTAATATTTGTATAAAGGATGCAATTGGAAGAGGGTTTGGGGGGTTTTTTGAGTTTTTGTCTTCTGCACTGTTAAAGATAAAATCCAAATTATAGGCATTTTCATCACCTAATAAGATCCTGACTTTGCTGGAAGGAGAAATCTTTATTCTGGAAATCCATAACCATTGCTTTAGTATTATTCCCTCTGGATGTTGCTTCCTCTCAGTATACTTGCAGTTAGAGTTACAACACAAAGTAATACCAAAAAGAAGTCACCAGACATATTTTTTTTCCTTCTTTTCCTTCAAAGGATAGATTGCATCTAAGAAAATAGCTTCATACTTCTAAGCTGCATGTGTATGTCTGTATTTTCATTATCTAATTTGAAAAACATAACCATAACTCTTCTGACTAAAGACAACATGAGAACATTTTGGGCATTTATTCCCAGACATATTGGGGATATACATTTCACAGAAAGGGTGTGGCCTTTTTAAAAGGAAATAAAAAAGTAATAAGCAGATTGAGCCAAACACTTTAATGAAAGAGTATTAAAGAACACAGCTGTCCTACAAACCAGTAAGCTCTAGTTACTATACAAGTTGTGTGTAATTATATTTCTTGCAGACAACTATACCAGAAAAATAGGATTTCCTCTGTGAGTAACTGAACTATTTTACATAAGACCAGTTATGTTGAAAGACCAATTTTAATTTTTTTTTTAATGAGGAGTAGCATTTGGTTCTATAGAGTCTTCATTTGATGGCTTCTGCAACCTTACTGGAATGTTATGGTTTCTACCAAAGCAGAACGAGGATTTGTGGCATTTCCATTGGCTTTTCCAGGAATGGGGGATTGAACATGAACCTTTTCAAAGAAATAGACACACTAAATTATCTTTGCTTTAGACTCCAAGGTATACAGCAGAGCACATTACACTTAAGTTTGTATTGTAATCCAACATCGTTGCTCAAACTGCTAATTTTTATTGGACAAGAACAAGAAAAAGCAATCTGACAGTGGGCTGAGCAAAAAACTTGGATTTCCTGGAATGACAGGGCCAAATATTCTGTGGTATTTGAATATTTGTTACTGTTTGGGTTGCAATACAGGTATTCAACTTGCTAAATAAATTCCCTACCTACTGATAGGACTCTCAACTCTTTTTTTTTTTGAGCAAAGAAACCTTAATAAGCATTTAAAAATGTTTTTTCCAGGAAAGCATGGAAAAAATTTTCTATGTGCAAACATGTACATATATGTAAATTTCTCCAAACAATTAGCTGAGCAAAAGAGTGGAGCCAAGCTTTATAGACTGGCACTTAAAAACTTTTTTTCTAAATAAATCCTTGTCCAGTGGAGATTTTTGACTGAAGATTTACTGGTGCTAAGCCATGTGCTGAAGTTTACAACCATATAAATGGTCCAAATTCATTTCCGCAGGGAACCTTGATCCTCACAGGAAACTGTCCAAAGAAGACAAAGAGCAAGAGGCACATCATACCTGTAACAAATGGCTCAGCTCCCAAACAGTTTCATATGCTGGCTGTTTGTAACTCCTGCCTTGCTCAGATTGAAAAAAGGCATGGTCAGAGAACTGCTGACGTTGCACATTAAAAGGAATAAAAGTATAATATGTCACTACCAAAAAAGTCCTCACAGTATTCTGGGTGCTTTTCTGAGAGCATGATCCAGTACATAGCCCAGTCTGCATGAACATACTCAAATGCCCTGTGGAAACTGAAATAAATAATTTTTAAAACAATTCATTAAAATTATAAATGAAATCTACATCTCAAAGAAGAACCACGTGTGGTTCATACCAACTTTTAATGCATTCCATCCATCAAAGCTTAAGAAATGGTTTCCCTGCTCGATCACAGCACAAATTCTTTGTTTCTTTTTCATCACTGCTGGTTTTTTTTTTTTCATTCCATCAAGAAAGCTTAATTCCAGCTTGTGCCATTTGATTTTTTTCTTACTATCTTTAAACCTCTGTTGTAATGGAATCAACAGAAGTACTATCTAATCATATTGTTCTGCTATTTATGAAGGTTTATAAATCTCTCTGCAAGTAAATTAGTGTCATATCAAACTGCTGAGCCTGAATTTTGCTGGCAGAGACAGATATAGGGCACTTTTTTTTAGCAGGGAACAGCAAATCCTGTTTTAAAAATAATTCCTCTCTCTTCCCTCCTAATCCAGTGTATTCAGGAGTAGGACTCTTATGTGGGTCAGCTACTACTAAGATGAAGTCCTCTAAGCTGCTGTTTCACAAAGTATATGTCAACTATTCATTTTAACATATTCATTACTGCTAATTTAAAAACTGAAGCATTTAAACTCCTGCTAATATAATTATATTAAATCTTACTGCTTTTTATACACACAAAAATCCCCCAAAACTCTTAAATTACATTCAACAGAAATCAGCTTCAGCGGAAGAACATTTAGTGATACCAAAACAACGGCAAATCAAAATCTTTCCTTACACAGTGAAACCCATAAAGGAATGTGCAATCCCAGACCAAAAGACAAATTTGCAGAAGTGCTCACTGGGCCACTTTCCATCCTTTCCCAGCAGCGCTGGCTAATTGGAGAGGCCCTGGTCAACTAAAACTACACAAATGTGATCCCCATCTACAAGAAATGTTGGAAGAACAAGGTGAGAAAGTATAATCCTGTCAACCTGACCTCAGAGCCGGGGAAGCAGATCATGATGCCATCTCAGTATTCCCAGGATAATCAGGAGATCAGGCCTGGACAGCAGGGGTTTATGGAAGGCAGGTCCTGCATGATCAACCTGATCTTTTTGTGACAAGGTCACCCACTTAGTGGATGAGAAAAGGTTGTGGATACTTGTGGTTACTTGTCTCCTGGGCTTTGGTAAAACCTTGGATGCTGTTTCCCACAGCATTCTCCTCAAAGTAGCTGAGTCACCATCTGGTTTAGTGGTGAACCTGGCAGTGCTGGGTTAATGGTGGGAATCAATGGTCCTTAAGGTCTTTTCCAACCTAAACAACCCTGTGACCTAGGATTCCATAAGCTACTTTTAAACAATTCTTTAAACTTGCTATTTACACATAAGTACTAAGTATTTGCTGTCCAAACTCAATCTTAGAACTTTTTTTTATGTGATATGCAGACAATTAACTCTAAAATAATATGTTCTCAGACATGCAATACATACCATCAATCTCAAGCTACTACTGAAGTTACAAATTCACTTGGTTGTTTTAGGAAAATAATAAGCTTCAATGGACTGGTTTTGCAAAGAAATAAAATGTTTAGATGTAGGTTGGGTTTTAGTTCTGAGTCTTCATATTTGTTTTGTTCCAGTATGTTTTGAGTTGTTTGACTTTATATCAAATTATGAAAACTCTACAGTCATTTCTAAAAATACTTTGCCAGCCCTCACATGGTTTATGTTTCTAATGTTTTGCCACTGTGCTGTTGTAATAGGCAGTCCTGCTTTATGTGGCTTTATAAATACCTTGAAACAGTTGCTGTTTTACAGGATACTTGAGAATTTTTCAGAGTACTCAGGTCCTGTGACGTTAAAGCTTTAGTGAAATTTTGGCATTCTTTCAACATATGATCAAGAGAGATTAGTCAGAACAAGACTGTTTATGACTATTTCAAAACAGGCGCTAGAGGACAAATATGTTTTCAAGAGACTAGATTGGCAGGATTGAATGAAGTCTACTGAAAAGTAATTAAACCCCTCCTGGTTGAGAGGGAAAGACTAGAACGACTACCATTTCTATTTATAAACTGTAAACTTCCAGCCTAGATTTGACTAAGTTACAGATTAATTTGCCTGACATGTTAAGTTCTGTTGACAAGGTTTACTAACAAATAAAATGCTTCTTTTCCCCCAAAAATAATATTTGCACAAAAATTGTTTTAAGTTGTGTACTATGCTGTTCAATCACAATAATAGTCCAAAGATTTTCTTTCAAGTAATTCCTGCTGACAATAAATATTCTTCTAGCACTTATCTTCAGGGATGCTTTATATTTCATATATTTCTCTGTTACTGAAAAGATATTCCAGATAATTTTCTTTCACTTCTCTTCATAAAGCCCTTTACTAACACAGTACTGCATGTCTAAGTTTTCTAATCTGATCATTCAGCTGATTATTCCACATACTAACACTAAGGGATGTTCATCATATGGAGAGAAATAAATCAGTTTATGCGTATTAATAATAAATTCTTTATACAGCTAATCTCAGGGGTTTTTTACCTCAGTTAAAGCCATTTCTTTAAATAAAGGACCCTGGTAATAATTTCCTTCATTCTGAGCTTAACTAGGCTATCACAGGAGAGAGTTAATGAAAATAATGCCATTGACTTAAGCAGAAGTACGGCCAGGCATTGTATATTTAAAATGAAACAAAAAAATATCTCACAACACTACAAATTATACCCTGGGGAAGACTGCATCTGAAATTTATAAGCAATGAATTCCACTTTATATTCCAGCCATTAAAGTTATGCTGATTAATAAAAAAAATAAAATAAAAAAGTTTGAATCTTTCTACAAAAACTTCAGCATTTCAATTACTCCTTCTCTAAGTGTTTATGTGAAAGATGCACAATACTTTTGTTTTTGTTCTGTTTGATGTTGGTGTGTTACTCTCCTCCTAGATCCCTGAGGGAGATTTCAAGTTTTGAGGTAACAAACTTCACCACTCTGTGCCTGCCACCCACCTCAGTTGGTGGGAAGCAATTCTATATGCTACATTTACTTTAATGATTATGAATTCTTAATAATATGAAAATCTATTCTATTTAGGAAAAGAGGTGATTATATGCAAACCCAATGCATTAAATGTTTGTAATTCTAGAAAGCAAAACCATTCCTTCAGTGTACAGGTCCTAAAACATTTTTTTAAAAACACACACCATCTGTTTTTTCTGCCTGTAATGCCAGGGAATGGCCCTGCTTAATCCCTTCAGTTTTGTTAGTCCTGAAGAAAAAGACCTATTTTCAAAAATATGAGCAACGAATTTTTATCACAAGAAATTTTCTTTTGAAAAGTATTGGATCTACAATGACTTAGGTACTTTTGAGGCATTACACCCAAGGGCTACCTTTTACAATAAGGTCACCAAATCTGAAGAAAATAATACTGCTAAACTATACTAAAGCAGCTATAGATTTTCATATAGTTGAGAAAAACAGACACAGTAGAACCAGCTCTTCCATTCAGAAATTCAAAATGGCTAGACTGGTAACCAGGAAAGCTAACAGGTAAAGTTTCTGTGTTACCTGACCATCCAAAGCACCACAGTTTCTGGTACTGAGAAATAGATTGTTAAGTGCAGTTGAAGAGCTGATCCAAGACTACTAAATATTACAAATTAAGAAGGAAAAATGAGAAGTACAACTAATATGAGAGATAATTGATAATGATAACAAAACAGGGCACATAGCAACAAAGGTGCAGTTGATCTGAGCTACTGGAAATGATGTGTTATAAGCATGGTTAATATAAACTGGGATAGGGCCATCAATTGAAAGAATAATACTAAAATTCAGTAATGACTGTCATGAAGTCTCTTCCTTCAAGACCAGAGTAGTTACTATAACACACTGAGGCAAAAGTGTGGAAAATTAAAGTCTGGGAAATTAAATAATCTCTTCATAGCAACCTGTCCACTAGTTGGGCTCTTCTCATATTGAGGGGTGGACAGCATAATGGGAAGATGAAGGTGAACAGTCATTGCTTTTTCTACCAGTCCTGTAAGCCTAAGGAGCAGGACAGTCAGGTCACCTGCTAGAGTACTATTCAGGCTATTGGGAAGGAGACAGGTGGGAAACAATCTGACCTTTCATCTTCCACTGATTATATTATTGATTATTCAGTGAATTCCATTACTGTACTAGAATGTTCAGATATTTCAGAAAATGCACACAATCAGAATAGCTCTTTCTTTGTGTCTACTTGCTCAACTTGTGTGAGAGTGGAAAGCGCTGCTCTTTGATTCTATACCATGAGTGCCTGTCTCAGGTTTCTGGATGGGTTGGATGCTCTCAGTTACTCAGGTATCAGTGCTGCTGGTCAGTGGCAGGAGTTGTCACAAACCAAAGTTCCTTTTGCTAGAACTGTCATTCATCTCAAGTAACATGGCTGTGAAAGCCAGGAGACCATGCAGTGCAGGCTCATCTAGGACAGCTACGCTGCTTCTGGTAGCCAGTCTGCCACACCATCCAGCTTTTCCTCAAAGGTTTTACCCAGAACAAGGGTCACAGTGCAAACTAAATAAAAACTGACATTTTCTTGCAGAAAAAGCAAACAAACTAAACAAAACAAACCCCACAAACAACAAAAAACTCCCAAAAAACCAAAACAACAAGAAAACCCAACAAACAAAACCCAACAAAACAAAACTAAAAAAACCTAACACTGACCAAGAAATTATGTCTGTTGTTTGCCAGTTTCAAAAGGTTTTTTCCCATAGTGCAGTGTATATTACATTTTGCTTACTTATGAGGACATGTTATAAAAAACACAGCTGCTAATTTGCAATACATACTGATATCATGGAAAGTGGCAAACATTCACCATCTTTCCATATTCATGTTGTGTCACTTAATAGTTTTGAAACTGAGATATAACAAACAAATAAGAGATTACAGCAATAAAACTTTATAACCTGGCTTCAATGAGAAAAAACAAATAAACTGAGCATAAGGGACTAGGGTATTTTAAGTTTTAGATTGCTGTTTACAATACTGAAAACAGAAAAAAATGTAGCAACATTTCAATTCATTGCATTTCAGAAGTTTTAGTTCCACAGAACTTTAAAAGCAATACTTTATCTTGAAGCTTACCCACATTGATACAAATCTGAATTCACATGTGACCTCATCCTTCACTTTCCCTTTGAGTCTTCTATTACAAAAATTGTATTCAATAAGCATAAACAAATTACTGTCCTTTCAGGTTGGTTTTATTGTATCTTATCAAGCCTTTATTATTTATTTGGTTGCGGAAGTTTTATTTTACAATATTTCTTTCAACTGCAACTATAGAAAAATTTTCTGAAATTTGCCTCTGATTTCCTTTTAAAAAGTAACAATTCCTTTACTGTTTTTCATTTTGGTCAGCTAATTTTTAAACTTTTGTGAACTTGAGCTTCATTTCTTAAAAATAATCCCATCATATATGATATGCAATTTATTCAGTAGCAAAGTATGTTCTGCCTTTTTCAATCTGATGACTTAACTGAAAGTAAAGCAGTAATCCTAAATCGGTTCTGTATTTAACCTCTCAAGTACATACAGTCACACCTTTCTGAAAACAGATACTGTGTGCAAAACTAGGGAAATACTAACTCACAATAAATTCTACTCTTTGTTAAAAAATTAGGCCTACATTAAACTGTTCAAAAAATGTAGTTTAAATGTCTTTCTCTTGCAGATGAAACAGACTTTAAATCATCTTTGCATATGGGGAGTTCAGCAGTTGCAAGGGGCCGTGGATGTTAGATTGTCACAGCTCTTCAAAGCTGCACTGATCAGAGCCTCTGAAGGAATTTATCCATGCCCTGCTGATTCCAGGAGCAACCAGCTCAATACGCATCTCTTTTCCATGTTTGTATGTCAAGATCTACAAGAGGGTCTCTAAATCAGAGTAATCCTCCCTTGTCTTTACTCAGGGCATCTGACAACAGTTCAGATAGTATCTTTTATCTTAAACTCATTCTCCTGCTGCATAGATAGAAAAGACTATGGTCACCCTCAGTCAGTAGTGAAAGGTGCGTTTGGGGTTGGGGATTTTGTCTTCCACAAGTATGTAAATGTTGCTCTGTTACACTGAAAGTCACTGCTCTCGCATAACAAGGTTTTTCAGTGAGATATAAAATTCTTCTCTCTCCCACTGAAGAACCCTTGCTCTTCCTAAATGTTCTTTCTCTGAAGTTTCTGTTCCTGAATAGTTTATTATTGCAGCCCAAACACAGCAGCAAGCTGCTAGGTGAACAACTGGGTGCTAATTGATCTTTGCAATATTATTTTTTTAGGCAAATCACAAGGGATAAAAAAAAAACCCAAAAGGGGTTTTTTCCTTTCCAAAAGGAAACCGAAACATGCTAAGGAAGATACATGCAAATTCAAATGTTACTGACTTAAGATTTATAGGTAATTGTAATTAAATTAATAGCCCTGCAGTAACAATGACAACATATACCTGTCAATCAGGTTTTACTCAGAAACAATGCACATACATTATGATCAGGTTGGATTGCCACTTCATTTTACTTTATTTAGCTCTGGAGCAAAACACCACTATATCAGAAATATCTAACAACTTCAGTGGCAACAATCCAAATGTAGAGTTTGACCTACAATGATCAAGTGTGTTTACCTCAACCTTCAGCATATGCTCAGAGCTCCATGATGCCTTTCAGATTCACAATGCACATGTGACCTGGAAATGTACTGCGAGTGCTGTCACTCATACTTTGAATAAAGTGGAAAAATCCCAAGACTTTTTTAATGTCGAGGTAAAAATTATTTTAATGCTTCCCAATTCTGTCAAAATGTTTCAGGAAGAAACTACTGCTGAGAGTGACAAATGCATTGATGCTGTCACACACACTGGAAAAGAAATCTGTAGAAGTTTCCTGTCCTTCAGTAGTTTGTAGGTGAAGACTGTTAATCTTGAAAATTTAAAGTACTGTATTTGATGGAGTGAGCAGAATAGATATAGAACTGTCTCCTGAGAGTTTCCTACCTTTGCAGTTTAAAGCACAGTTAAAATCTTGCAGAGCACTCCATTTTGGCTCAAATAGTCTCTTATCTTACAGCTTTTCAAAGTTTAACTGACTAACAATAACCTTACAGAGTTTAAGGCAGCGAACACACTCATCGCTTCTTTTGACAGTAAAATGCCAAGCCAAAAATCAACTGTCAGTGCAGTTTCACTGACTGCCAGGCATGCATTTGATAAGCTGTAAAATGCCAGAATGGAGCTAAGTTCTCTCATGATTTTTAAAGGTTTAGCTTTTAATATTGTTACTCAAATTTTCTTACCTTTTTCCTCATTAGTCATATAATGTGCTAAAGGTCTCAAAGCACGGTTATTTCATGACAACCTTTATATAGGAGGCAAACATTATATCAATAAATTAAAGCAAAAGTTGTCCTCAGGCTCAAGATGTCCCTTGCTGCAGCTCTGGAAGAAGATGCTCCTGATTCATACCTTTTGCACTGCCACTAGGTGGGATAAAGCAATGTAGAGGGACTAGACTTGCTCTGCCAAGAAGATGGCCAGATGCTGTCACAGATGTGGGATATCAGACTGTTGTATCCACTGTTAAACCTGGCAGCCAAGCAAAAAGTAAAAGCCAGTTTAATCTCTCATATGGTCCCAACTGCATGACCCTGCAGTCCATGTAAGTGCAAGGGTGGCACAAAACAAAGGAAAAAGAACTCATAAATCAGACAGGCAGGTTTATTTGGACTTGGCACTTAGACTGATCACTGTAAGAATTTCCATACACAACAAATCCTGGTTTTAACTCTTTAAGTCTGCTTCTAGTATTTCTCCTCATCTTTGCATTACACCTATTTAATCTGAAATACCCACTTAATAGTACTTTATAGAATGGTTTTAGCATTGCTTGTGATGCTCCAAAACTTTCCTTGACAATGACTGCTGCTGTTCCCTTGGTATAAGAAATTATTGCTTTATTTATGTGCTCAACATACATTTGTATCATTTGAACACAAAACAGTAGTAAATAGCAGAACATACCTGAACAGCAGACATTGGCCATGAAGGACAGACACTTGTAAGTTGCTAGCAGAAGCAAAAAATGAAAATTAAGAGAACCAAGTCCAGCAGAATACCTGCAAAGAACAGACAGAGCTGTTGTCAAACAAGCTGCAGTACTAAAACCACACAGAAAACAGCTTCATGTAATACTTTGAATTCAGCCATTCACGTTTCTCTCATCACTTTACTGACAATAGATCTAAATGCTTATTAACCGTTTATCACAGAAAAAAAAAGTGGGAAAAGTTGTTCTTGAGAAAAAAGGTGGAGAAAAGTTTGTTTTATGAGAGATCATGAGCCCCAGTATACAGCTGGTAAATTAATGCATAACCATAAATTCATACAATCCCTTTTAAAGAAATATTTTAAAGTTACCACATTTGAAATGCAATAAACAAGTAATTTTCAGTACTTTGATACATATAATGAAATACTATAGTAGAAGTAATTTATAGACACTTTTCTTCAGCTTTTGACTTGCTCCTTTTCTGATGGATCTGGATCTAAAGGCCACAGTTACTAGCCCTGACAGTGTTGTACCCATAACTGCAAGAGAATAATCTAGGGACATTTCACAGAAACCTTAAAAGAAAGGCCAAAAGGTTTGTAAAGAACCTTAACTGAAAAAAAGATCAGAATCTCACTTAAGGAATTAAACTGATACCTTCAGGATGAGTTACAGTAAAATGCCATTGATTCTAACTGTGTGGCACTGCCTTTGATTTGCAGATTAATTACATATCTTTCTGTAGCTGGAGCTATGTATTTGCACACCCAGACTTTTGCTGGAAGTGAGAGTACTGAAAAATTACCTATGTGACATTTGCAGTAGGAAACTCATTTATTACATCAGGGTCCTAGAGATAAAACCTCATATTCTGAGGTGCTGAATAATGTATTTTATTTAATTTCATCATCTTAAGGAAACAAATAACAAAGAACATTAACTCCAGACATGAGAGACTGAAGGTAGTAGGGTGAAAAATAATACACAGCGTGGACTGAAGGGAATTATGTATAATGAATACAATGAAAGATAAAAGGAAAGTATAAAGTTTGAATACATGGCATTAAAAACATAATTTACAGAGCTTGAATTTTGACAAAGTGGACTGTAGAATATGCACATGGCTTTCTTTATTTTTATTAAATTAATTTTTAGACAGTGATATTACTATAAAATAACTGTCTTGAAAACATTAAAATATGATTTTGAAAGTTGCTAGGGCTCAACATGATGCTAAATGTTTGAACTCCGAGACAATTTTTCTCCCTGTTACACTTTTAAAGGAAGAGGAAAGCTTCTTCTCTTGTAAAACAATCAATTCTAGTACTCTAGACTATCTTGTTCTGCATCATACCCTGCTGGGATGAACAGAGGATGTTCTAGTCAATCACATGTCACTTGAACCCTAGAGGAAATTTCTGTCTTTATGAATCAAAGGATTAGTGAAGCCAGTAAGGACACCAAGAAACACAGATGTGAGGGGAGAAATGCAATTCTCAGTAGACATAATCCACTCGACTCAGAACTTGAATTCGAGCTTGCAGTCCTTTCAATGAATAACATATATTTGATATGTCTATTAGATTGTCAGATTTTTTTCTAGAAACTTTCTTTCATGGGCATTTTTTCTTGTTTTGAAGAATCTATATGGATAGATTATGATGAATAGGATGAGATACAATGAACAAAGGCTCCAGTTAGATGTTCCAATTTGATTAATACTTCCGTCACTCAATCAGAGTCCAAGGCATTTTAAAGCTATTAAAGAAGACAAATGGGTTTCTCAGGAGTCTGAGATCCTAAAAGCAGGATTTTAAAGTGTACAAGTTTCTGCCTATTTTTCTGATGATAAAATCCCACTGAGCCTGTAAACTTTGAGCAGGCTGCTTTCTTCAAAAATATTTTTCTTTTTATTTAGATCAGCCAGAATATAGATGTATACTCTTCAGTCTTCCACCCCTTATTCATTTCCTAAGTTTTTTCACATTCCAATTTGCAATGAATGCTTATATTTCATATACTTTTCAATTCAAAAGTTATCACATCTTTCTTTCTCTTAACTAGCTTTAAATGTAACTCAACATTGATGCATTAGAGTAGCTAAGACTCCCTGGACCAAAATGCAGGTAAGAGTTCTACCTCAGGCCCCCAGTGTGACATTGGAGGGCCAACCCTGTCCTGGGGGGCATCAGGCACAGCATCACACCTGGGCAAGGGAGGGGATTGTCCTGCTCTGCTCTGCTCTGGGGCAGCCTCACCTTAAATCCTGTGTGCAATTTTGGGTGCCACGACATAAGAAAGACATTAAACTGTTAGAGAGTGTCCAAAGGAGGGCAACAAAGATGGTGAACGATCTGGAGGGGAAGCTGTATGAGGAGTGGCTGAGGTCACTTGGTCTGTTCAGCCTGGCAAAAAGGAGGCTGAGGGGAGAGCTCATTGCAGTCTGCAGCTGAGAGTCCACAGAAGGCAGAGGGACAGGCACTGATCCTCTCTCTGTGGTGACCACATCTATAGTGCAGAAAAATAAATATGCAGTTAAAGAAGGAAAGAAAGTTCATTAGATAGGAAAATCAGATCTACCAAAGGAAGCAGAAAAAATGGGAAGGAGAAGCATCACAATATAAAGAGTCAACAAAAGTTAGGAATCTGTACATCACAAAAAAATTTCCATCAATCAAGTTTTACTCCTACAGAGACCATTAGAAGCTTTGATCCAGACAGATGAGAAATCATAATTTTTGGATGAGATCCTCATAGTGTGTCATTATTTGCTAGATATGCAAATTAAGGAATCAAATTATATTATTGACAGATTCATCCTTCTGTTGCTTATCTTAATATTTGTTTTGATAGCACATTTGAAGTATGTCAAAGGAATGAAAACTTGAGATTTCTTAAACAGCTACCAACTTTATTCACATGCAAATTAAATATTTTAAAAAAAGCTTATATCTGAAAAACAAAATACCATGACTGATAAATTGGTAGTGTTAATTCAGTACCCTTTGGATTTCAGCAGGAAAATTAGTCTTTCTAAATAAGAAGTCCTCCTTCTATCACACCTTGGATAGAAAGGAAAAATATTCAGACAGAAGAAATTAGAGTTACTTATCCATCCATGACAGCAGCAATGTGTTAAGTTGATTTTAGCATTTGTCAAAAGAATGAAAATAGGATAGCACCATTCTCCAAAGCTGATGATCTGAAAACTACTAGTGGATCTCCCTGGCTGATCACCCAAGACATAAATACACTCTAAAAAATAATCTATCAAATATAAGTGGACCTTAAAGAACAGACTGCAATGACTTACACCAGAGATTTTAAAAAGAAATATGTGCTCATGTTGCATTTATGCATTACGTGCTTTATGCATTACTAGAAGGATGAATGTACTATGGGATTACATTAAACCAATACCTTATAATAAGAACAAAACAGAGCACAATATTCCCCATGTTTCTGTTGTCCACAGAGTAATTTTTGTGGCAAACTGATAATTATGCACTAGTGATTTTTCCCCTTATCTCTACCCGCATTTAAAAAGTTATGTTGCTTTATTTATATTAGTACTCAATTATAATTGCATGTAGTAATGTCAGCTGGTGCCTGAGATGATCTTTCTACTGAGATGGAATCTACATTAGAAAAGATTTTAAACCACTATTGCTAATAGTGTGCAAACAATGGCAAAAGAATAAGACCCCAAAGACTCCTGGCACACCATTCTATCTGTAGGTTTCTGTATCCTGTAAACAACTACAAGGTGTTCTTTGGTAAATAATATTTTCACAGAAAGACTTGACAAATAAGAGCTTATTTTTGCTTAAGCCCTTGTCTGTGGTAATTAACTGTGAAAACTTGCCACCTTTAGAAGTTCTGCTGACAAAATATGGCAGAGAGAGGCTCTAAACCTCTTCCTAGTCGGTGCTGTCTTTAGATTGAAAAATACATATTTTCCTGTTTCCATCAGTCAAAGTGACAAGCAGTGAAAATAAAATCAGACTTAACATTGCTAAGATGCCATTCCATAGTTGCTCATGCTCAGGTAATGTATTCCAGAGAGAAAGACTAAGATTAGAGAGATATTTATATTTCTCTCCTGACTGCCCCCCAGGAGTAGATATAGTAGACAAAAGATGATGAAATTCTATCAATTACAGGAAACTATATAAGCCAACCTTACTCATACAAAAAAGGGTATTTTCAAGGAATTATAACTTTTCTTTCTAACATATGAACTGAGATGAATAGCTATAATAATACTCTGGACCTGGCTGAGATAGATTGCCTAACTTTTTTCATTTGAATTTTATCTAGCACATAAATATTGATCATTTTAATATGTGCTCAATTACAATGCCTCTTAATAACTCTTTCTATGTTCTAGATTATGCTGCACAATATCTTATCTGTTGTATATAGCTATGAAATATTTCACAACCTTTCCTTCAGAATACTTCAGGTTGGACAGGCTTCTCAAAGCTTATCTCTGATTCAAGGTTTGTCAAGGGGAAAGCTATATTGAGCCATTTTTTAGTGCATTTCTGAATTTTTTTTACCAAATACTGTGTTTCCCACCAAGTCATAAGTTACCAGAAGAAACATCAGTCTAAATGTGACAGCAGAGCGGAAATGTAAAGTTCTTTCACCAAACTGCTTCTTAAGGACCAGCCTGTAGAGAAGTTGATAATAAAATGTATTAAGCTTTTGTGAAAAACACAGAATCAGCTCTATCGATCATCCTCAGTGATTTAGAGCTGCTTATTTGGATTCACATCGGTCATGTCCCAATATTATCTTCTTTTTTTATGCTACATATTTTAATAAATGTTCATAGAAACATATGAGCAAGTTGCCCAGTAAACACAGCGGTGCCTTCACACAGATAAAAGATAAGCTTTTTAGTCCAAACAGGTTGAGTTAGCTGAGATCAAAGAATATAAAAAGTAAATGAAAAGGGTATAGATGGGATTCTATCCTCTATTAAAAGACTCCAGGAAACTGTTTCTGTCAGAATAAAATGAATTACTTGAACTGCAGGCTGAACTGAACCAAAAAGGCCAGTTCACCCATCCTTATCTGAAGAGACTTGTTTGCAAGCGTTTGAACCTCTGGTGAACAGCCTGATGCAGTACTAATCAAAAGGTGCGTGGTTTCCTTAGATGTGAAAGAAGGAGTTTTTGCTGAAACTGTCTAATATTCATTTCAGCCTCAAACTGCCAGTAATAGATTGCCACTAGCCAGTAAAAAGTTCACTATAAAGAATTATATGTCCTTTCTGTCCTTGGTCACAGTTACTGTGTTATCTACAGTAGGCAATTTTCTCATGTGTTCTTCAGAAGGTCATTCAAAACTCTCTTACTTGGCAAGACGATGGGGATCTAAAAATATTATGATCTCCAGGCATTTAGCTTTAGTTAAATTTCCCAGTGTTCAAAATAAGATGAAAGTCAACAAGAAAGGTTAAATTCAAACAATCCGGTGCTTATAATTTACATGATATAACCAGAGTCCAATTCTGTGATTTTGTCAGGAGTTTGAACAGTCATTGTTAATAGAAGTACCAAGGATACAATACATGCTGCCCAATAAATTCCAATGTATACACTCCAAGACTATAAATGCCTTTTAGATACATAGAATTCTGACTCAAATGCTTATAGTTTGTACTTTCTAGCTTAATTTTTCAGTAACCAAAAAAACAAATAGCCTGGAAAGTTGAGTATTTACATTTCATCTCTAAAAAGATGGCCTCATTATCTACAAATCCTACTGCTTATGAAGCATACACAATAACCTTGAAAAATTACATACAGAAAAAAAGCCCCAACAAACATCCAGGAATATTTATAGAAAAATATCTCAAGCTGTGCAAGGTTTTTATGAAAGGTTTGGTGAACTTTTTGAATTGGTGTTTGGGTTTTACGGACCATGACTACAATATACGTATGGTACAAAAATTTCAACAGCTGTCACCTTCGTATTCATTCACGGCTTCTTTTAAATAAATATTTCAAATTATCCCTTGATAAATCAGTTAGTGTATTTCCTTATTTGCACAGAAATGGCTTACATTCAGCTTCCTTTTGAGCACACGATTGTTGAGAGCAACAGCTCTGTACACAAGTTACAAACTTACAACTTTACTACTTCTCATCATAAGGCCAGCATAAAAAAAATACCATAAATACCATAGAGAAGAAAGTCTTACAAAGACTTTCTTCAGCTAACAAGGACTACAAGAAAATGAGAAGGAAGGATTTGCTTTTTCCCAGAGTCATCTGCCTCTTTTTTTGGCCATGAATGCTCTCCTGAAAGGAAGGTTTTACAAAGATATAGTATTTGGGTGGTTTATACCTCATACAAAAAATATGAAGGGAGAGAAAAGATAAGAAACACTATTAGAAGTAAAAATCTTTTCAGGTGTAGCATATATAGCTGTCGCTCAGCTATCACCAGCTATTATACATCCATCCTCTAATTTGGCCTCTTGGATTACAGTCAGTCTTTAATCTTCAGGAAATAAGTGTCTGAAATTTGTCTGACTGGAGATTTTAGGGTGTTATTGGTCTATAATTTGCTGCTTAGTTGCAGGGCAAGGTTTATTATCTATCTAATAGGCCCTCATGAAGCAGAAAACCTGGTAACCTCCTAAAGCTCATCTTATAAAAGGATTATAGACTGATGCACTATCTTTAATGAAGCTCAAGAGCACCAAAGCCTTACTTTCTATGGTGAAAATTGTGCTTGGGCAGGGAACAGAGCCCTGCACTATCCAGCCTCTGGCACTTAGTGATGGACAAGTGGAGAGACCAGGCTATCCAATGTGCTCATGAAACAACTGCTGTAGAAAAAAGAAGATGCTTGCAGGTTTTGACCAATTTATAATTCCTCTGGCAGCATCAGTTGAAGACTCAGCCCCTATTAAATATCACTGCTGTGAAACTGAACGCTGTCATATTTCTCCCATAATTATCATAATGCTGATGTAAAAACAGCACCATAGTATAAAATTTTCAGCACCAACTATTTTAAGGAATTCAGTTTTACTGAAGTTTATAGATGAACTTTTAAGTCGTGCATAATATAAAACATGCCTAGAAATACTTCCTTTCCTCAGGCCATTCACTCTAAGAAACAAAGGAAGAGTTAAGATACAGGAAAATTCCCAAATGCAGTCAAATTCAGCTGTTTATGGCTGGGCTTCTGAGTTACATACTACTAGCTCCACTTCCCCAAATGAGCATACAAAGTTGAAAAGCACTCTATTGCTAGATGAAATACACTCAGCTTTGACTAAAGCAGGTGAAAAAAATGAGGAGACAGTGGGAAAAGGGAAATAAAAAATCCCCTGATTACTGACTGAGCATCATCCTTATCCAGTTCTCCCCGTTTTCACTCTTCACGTCTGTTCTGCTCAAATAATTGCTAAGGCAAAGCACACTTTCAAGTATTGGTAAAATAAATCTGTTGCAGCAGCTCCCCAATGTCTTTCATGCATTCTATGCCACTAAGATCACCACAGTGAACCATACAATCACCCTATTCAGAGAGCATTGCCATAGTTCACTTTATTTAGGGACATATTGTGAAAATAGTAGTCAGGATTCTCTGTCTGCATTTCATCCAGCTGCCTGCTGCGTCACTGAGCCAAGTGACTGCAAGTGTATTCCTCAAGTGCCAGTCTTTCCAGGGATTCTCAGTGCTTTTCTATTCTCAATTCAAAGTTTTAATTCTCCAAGTGATCCATGGCTCAGGGTTTTAGCTACTCAGTGATAGTGATTTCAGTGAAGCTTTTAGCTTTGTGATCAATGATACAATATGAGCTTTAGTCTGAAATTTTGGATTAAGCACAGTAATAAAAAGCAACAACAATAAAGTGGTCTTCTGTCTTAAAAGGACATGAAGCCTTACAGTCCTTCCTAAGGAAATGAACTAACTCATATTGTAGAAGAAACAATTTTGGTAAAAGTGTAGAACTATAAAAATTAAGGGATTCTTGTAAACTGTCAAGTATGTATTAGCACAGGAAGACTGTAACAGAATGCCAAAATTCACAGAAAAATAATATAAATATAATATTTGTGACAAATATGTTTAAAAGGGGAAGAGAAAAAAAGAAACCCAAACTTTCTCATTTGAAGAAAAACATTAGCACTATTTTGTTGGGTAATTGTAGATAAAACAAAAGGCTTTGATGTATTTTGATGTATTCTTATCTTTTAAATATCCTAATCACACACAAGAAAAACTTTAAAGAAAGAAGTTCAAGTACTTTCTATAGTTTAGCAAAGCGTCAATAAACAAAATATGTATGAGTAAACTAAATGCTTCCTTCTTCAAGTCCAGCTTCACAATTCTTAACAGCAAAGACGGGCAATTTGCTGAATCATTTAATAGGAAATTAAGGAAAAGAAAAAGATATTTCATTTTCTCAAATAGGATTGCAAAAAATGAAATTAATTCATTCTCACCTATTTTCTTTCTACTCTACTTCAGGTATCTAAACATGAGATAACTAAGACAATAAATAAGAGAGCTGCTAGTGTGTGCAATGAATGTTTCCCATTAAAATAATGAGGAAAAGAGTATGCCTCAAACCCTGAAGCTTGAAGTGTAAGAATCCCTGGGTCATGATAAATGGTTTGTAGGTGGTCTCTCAAATGGCATTAAACACACAAAAGTTCAGATCTAAAAACAGTAACTATATACATTCATGAAATTTGGGAGGCTTACTTATGTCAAGAGGAAATGCACTTACAAGGAGTCAACTGAAAGAACACTCCAATATTTTAGGAGGAAAGGATCCTGCTTTGCAGTTTCTAGATGACTGAAGTGTGTCTCACTAGGAACATGAGTGATATGGAGTAGAGTTAAAATAACTGGATAGAGTACAATGATCACAAAATTATGCAGAGTGGAAGAATAATAATTTTTTCAGGTCATACTCATTAATGCTTTCTAAGCATTCCCCTTGAAACAAAGGGCCATTGTCTGTGAGCTTACATTCCAAATGCAGATCTCCAGCATTCCATTAAGGTCTCACAAGTTTCTCCTACAGGTGGAAAACATCTTTCATGAGGAGTTTTCAAAAGGCTTCCAGGGGTTTTATAGCAATTAAACCCACCATTCCTTTTCGTTTTATTCTCCAAGATAAGATGGTTTTTATTGTATTGTATTTGGTTAAAGCTATTAGTATTCAAACATGGAAATTACAACTAGGTGAATCTTCATTATATTCTCTGTACCTCTACACTTCAAACAAAAATTCAGTGTTTTTCAAGCTTTAATCAACTGCATTTCACACCATTCTCTTGAGATACATAAGGAATAAACAAAGAATTATGAAGCACAATCATAAGGGTGATCGTAACCACAAATATGATCAACATACACAAGTTATACATGAACTTTTGTTCAAAAGAAGAAACAGTGAACTGCAGCACTATTTCAGGCAAACGATTTTTTTCAGTTTTGGGTTTACTTTTTTAAAAAAATCTTTGTATTAGTTTCTTAATTTGATGGAAGGTACTCAATGAGTGAAAAATTCCTCAGATCAGCATCCCAGAGATATTCTTAGAGACTCTGATGACCTTAACTCTGATATTATTTATATCAATGCAAGTCCCAAACATAACACCTAGAGCTAATAAAATCATACTAAGGAATAAGGCAATTAGGCTCCACAGAATTCACTGAAAGTATGTAAAGACTGAATCTGTCCTGTAAGTAGTTTTTTTTCTATTTGTCATAATGAGACGGACCAACTTGCTCCTATGTTTGGTGTATCTTAATGTGAGAAATGCCTAGCTTTATAGAAGAAACCAAGGAAAACACAAGGAGCACAAAGCAGAAATACTTTCACCAGAGAGACAACATATAGAACAATAAGAAGTAGTTCTGCTGCTTGGAGTAGTTGATTGGAAAAGTTCTAGGAAAGCCAAAAGCATCTTATCAAACTCCAGTCACAAACAGTTTGTCTACTCAAACTGGAACCAAAATCATCAAATTCACTATATTCCATAACTGTAGTTATTTTTGAATAATTTTGAAATTTTCTGCCTTACAAGACCCCCCCAAAAAAAAACCAAAAAAGAAAAATCTCTTACCTTTAGTAAAAGAAGAAATTATGTGTTAAGCAGAGGCATTACTTGCTAATTAAAACCATAATTAATTGCTTTCAAAATCTATTTTTCTGCTACAAAACCTGGAACACCTTTTCTCAGAGTTATTAATAGGCAATATCAACTGGAAGTCAAGGAAAGACACCTATCAGTGGTATAGGCTGTACTAACTAAACATTTAGGCCTCAAAAAACCAAATAAGGAATGATTCATCTTATGATTCATCTTATCATGTAACTCCATATGCTGTAGAAATTAATTTTTATTGGATTCTATGATGAGACACCTAGTCAAATAACTAACCTATGAGTGTCTTCAAAGATGATTCCTCCTATCCCAGTCAAAGTATATTTAAAATTATTTATTATTAATCAATGGAGCAACAATCTCTCGCTAGCTCTTTTAGTTGTAACTTCACATCCTTCGAAAGTTAGAAAAAAGGATTTAAATTTATCATTGCTCATTAAACCTGCAAAAGGCTGTGTTAATTGGATGTCACCCTAATTCACTTACATGTTTCCTGACAATAAAGACCATATGATTTAAGTTCAACTGATTCTAAAGTCATTATTTACTGACTTCACTGAAGTTCACAGCCTGAAGTTGAATCAACAGTGGTAAGAACTATCCCTGAGAAAGGAAAAGGATCAAAGAAACACAATTAGTCTACATTAGGAGGAGAGGGAAAAAAAATAAAAGGAAGTGTAGAACATACACTAATACCTTTAGTATTTTTAAAGCCATAATCCAATGTCATCACAAATAAAACTCATGCAATATTCAGTAAATTACTTCAGAGCCAAGGATAATGGGAGATATTACTAATAAAATATTACCTAACAGTGTAGAATTATTTGGGGAACGCAGTAGTGCAATATAAGGTTAGAAAAAACCGGACCATTAGGTGTGAAAATGATTGCTTAAAGCAAGCTTAAAACATGAAGAAAAAATACTAATAGGGGGAAATATGTGCCGTGCTTCTGGAGATTTTACTGAAATTATCTTAAAAACTGGATCTCTCTCCTGCACAAAGCTGACTGTTAAAAATCACACCACAAAAATGACTCATGGTTTAAAGCTAAGCTAACTTCTCAGTGGGTTAGCACTGCAGTTGACAAGATCTATTCTCTCTCTTTTTCTCTGCTCTTGGCAGGAAGAAAAACCTCAGAATTCACTTGCATATATATATATGGCAAACCATGGACTTCATGTTGCTCATCTCCTGAGCATCAGTAATGCTGAAGACTTTGGATTATGTTATTGAAAAGAAATCATTCAATCATTGTTTTGTTTCACATTCAAATTTACTTAATCTGTGATATTAGATATGCTATGCCTGAAATAAACAGTAAAATGGACAATAATCCTTTGACTACCTGAATTTCTGTAAGAGAAATTCGAGCTTTCCTTTCCACTCATGTCCTCTGTCAAGAGTAATTTTTTTTTGTTGTTGTTGCTTTATAGAATAAATTCAACACATGATTAATAAATTTATAATTGCTCTATTTTGAATCTGGTCACCAAAACAAGAAAGGACAGACATCACAACAAGCACAAAATTTTGTATGATTCCACTCACTCTGGGTTACACAATGAAAACAGCTGAGTTTTGCTGTCTCCAGACCATAGTTCATTTTTCCTATCTCAGCATAGTCCTTTATGGACTTGGTTTTCATACTTTGAAGAATACTAAATATGTGGACACTCAGTGATTAAAACAGACCAGGAAATAATATGACAATTTAAGGGACCCTAAATGAAAACAATGTGTTCTTAGAAAATAAGTGCCATTTGGAAAGCCTTCTTTATGATACTTGCCACGGGCCTCTTGGTACTAAAAGCAGCAATTGTGGACCCTTCTGATATAAACACGGTATTTTGCACTGTTTTGTTCACACATACACATCCAGCCCTTCTCCTGGAAGTGAGCTGGGGGAAGGTGAGAGGCAGGGACTGAGCAGGTGGAGCAGGATGTTGGCTCAGAGCAGTGATGTCCCACCTATGCTGGACCCTCTCTTCTGCTCAAACCTTTCCTGTCACAAGTCAGAACATTTGAGACAAAACATGCTTAGATCTGGTCCTCTACAGGCTAATTGTGTTACTGACCAAGTATGTTCATTACAAAATGAGTTACTGATCTGACATGTTAGAAGCTCTACAAAGCAAACCAAACTATTTCTAATTCACTTTTGAAACAAAATATTTGGAAGTATTAGTAATATTTTCATTTTAGCAGCCCTGTGTTACAGAGATCATGCAAAACTGTTCTTAGATTAAGACACACTGGAATCTTGACCAGAACACCATAGAACATTTATGTGACAAAGAGTGTGACCAATGAAAGAACAGTTTCCAGTGTGAGAAAGATATTGAGAGATTATGCTGTATGCACTGCACTACAAAACAAGTCTATCAGAGGCAGCTGGGATATGATGCAAATGCATTGTAATTGTTTGTGGGTATGTGAGTGACAGATGGCTGCATTGAGTGGAGGGATAGTAATAGTGTATTCTATTCAGGGGTAAAGGGAATACAATAAAAACAGAAGTGTAATTTTTTGCAGCTGCAAAGGCTTTTTGACAGCAATTTGCTTCCAATCACTTTCACGTAACACATGACTAGGACAGTAAACATCATTAAAATAATTGACTAGTCATCAGGAATAATAAATTAATAGAATAATTTATTGTTCACACCCATCTATGCCTAATGTAGACACCTAAAATATGTGGCTAGAGACAGCATTCTGAATGCTAATGTGTCAGATGTGATACTGAAATCCATTCTTTAGTGTGTGGCTTAGACAAGGATTTTCAGACAAGAAATGGTACTGGGAAGAGCAGTGACTGGAATAATTTCAGTGGTATTTCTCAACCATTTGCCAATAAATTTCATCAACACACTGTTGCTAAAATGAACTTTAGAATTAATAAATTAAATCTGATGTTAACTTGAGGTACTGCAAGCATGTTATGAAAGAACGTAGACCTTTACGGACAACCTGTATATTAAAAGGAAAACACCTGTAGAAAAAGGCTTAAATCTAATATTTGTCCTTCCAAGGACATTTAATACATGGCTGCTGATCTCTCAGAGAACTCCTTAGTCCATTTTAAACACTTTAATAGAGTAACAATTTCATACATGAACCAATCTGTATTCACAGGGCAGTGGTTGTGACTGAAGTACCAGTGCAGTACTTCTCCCTCCCGTCACAGTGGCTCCTGCATACAGATGTGCACAGGATGATCTTTGGTAGCAGTCTATAAACCTGTCCAGCCCAAGGGACCCTTAAATCCAGGCTGTTGCCTTTTTCTGTACAGTGAAAAAAGTGAATGCTGCTTGAGAAGAAAATGCTTCAGGACAGTGGCATGACTCTGAGGTTGACCATGGACCCCCTCACAGCTTTTTTTGCTTCTGCAGTGGCTCCTTTAGCACCAGTTGCCCACCTCTGGTGCTCAAAAACAAAACCAGCAGCAACAGGCCGTGCAAATCCACTCTTGTGCTTTTCCCATGCAGATTTAAAACTACATCTAACCAGATAACTGAGATTACCATAAAGGGATCAACTTTTCCCCAGCCTATTGAAGAAAATAAATTTGCATAATAATATCTGCATATGTTTATAAACAAAGTCTGGCTAGATACAGTGCTGATCAGCTATGTTATAAACCCTCAATAACAACAATAAGATCAGCATGGCTTTTGGGGCTGCTAAAGAATCATTAGCAAGCATCACAATGAACTTCAAGCATTCAGGAGTTCAAAGCCTACACTTTACACAGATCATTGCAAAACCCAGTCACTGAATTCAAAGGATGGATGATTTAATAAAGGAAATTAAAAAGTTTTAGGGACCTCTGTATTTTATTCTATCTTGTCAAAGGTTTTGGTTTTTTGTGTGCAAGAAGAAGAAAACATTGGCAGTGTCACTTTCTCATTATCTTTTTTTAATCTTTAACCTTATTTAATTAATTACCTAAAATGGAACTAAAATTTAAGAACATATAAGCAAAGCCAAAGAACAAGTAAGGCATTATGCCTACTTTGTAAATCTGTCTTGATTTCAAAATGCATACTTTGAGTACCTTGCTCTCCAGTGGAATCCTGCCTGCCCATATCCTGAATTTAAAGCGGAAATTTAATTGTACATTTAATTGTCTAGCATCAGGTGGCCTTGTGGAGCTTTACCACAGCAAGAGTATTGCTTCCATTGTGAAAAACTGTGTTGGCATTTTTTATTACAGAGGAACATCAACCCCCAGACATGAAATTCTCCTTTTTACATACATCTCAGAAGAGGTAACGAATTTATTCAAATAAATGAAACACTATACTCATTCTGCCTTATTTAAGAATATTTTTCTTCTACATGGCTCAATGATTTATATTCCCAATACTGTGACACAAATACAAGAAAAATCTTTAATATTTGGAAACTATTTTTTTTAATTATCAAGCAATGATAATGAGTGAATCAAAAAGTAAAAATACAGTCTTAAATAATTTTATCCAATTAGTTGTCAAATATACCATAATGTTGCTCTCTATTTTTTCACCTGAAAGAAAAAAACACCAACCCAAAAACCAGAAAAATACTTTTTTTTGTCAGTTTGTACTTAGGAAGCATGAACAGAGGTCTGAAATTATTGTAACTGTTTTTTTACATTCTTAACAAGTGATTGAAGAGCAAAACAGACTTTCCTAGCCATTAGGGTGGTCACTGTTTATAAGTAATTTTTTTTTTTAATGTTACTTCTGTATGTATAAATAAATATGCAGCACAGTTCTTTTTGGGTGTTAAAGTGAGCAAATATTAACTAATACTGCAGAAAGGTATACTATAAATTATCTAGTGACTGTTCAAAGTTTCACTGTTACTTTTAATACAAATCAAATCACTTTGAGCATAATCCTCTGATTAAAAGACAGTATCACCATGAAATTAGTTTTTGTCGTACAAGTAAATCAGGTCAGTTATTTTTACATTCTCATGCTTTATTACTAATTTGAAATCTTCAGTGTTTTAGAGATTTTGCTAAAGCACTTTTGGTAAATGTCAGTTAGTGGGATTACAATGAGAATTTGAGAAAATAATAATTCTACTTAAGAAAAAGAGAATAAGAGTCAAAGACTAACTTATTAAGATTCCAAAGCTTTGCCTGTTTCAAATTCAAAACACAGAAAACAAAAACATGTTCTGTTTCATATCAGGAAATTCATCTTAGAACACTAAGTATCCAATACCTAAATCATAATTAAAATATCAATTGGATTGGAAACAAAAATAATGGAGATTAGGACAGATATTGCTATAATTATCAGCAAAGTTTACTATTTAGGAAATCTGTGTCTGTGGACACAAAATTAAAATAAAACTCAATATAAGACCAATTTTATCCGAATAACAAATCCAGGTTAAGGGCTAACATAACAGATTGAGATTCTTGGGACATACTATCTTTATTTCTCAATCGGTATAGACAAAAGAAAGCCACATGACTAATTAAGGGGATGTTCTCTAATCCTCTCCTGTACAGAAAATATAATTTAATCAAAACATTCATATGAGCACAGGATACATTCCTTGCAGGACTGTTGTGCTTCTAGATATTTGTTTGATATTGTATCTGGCCATCACAGGCATTTTCCTAATCTTCTTAAACCTCAAAATCCCTGTGAAACACAAGGCAATTAGGGCTCAAGTCATTTACAATACACAGGCATGAAATGCCATCAGAAATGCATCCAGACACCTTAGACAACCTCCCCTATCAGCTCCTGAAGTCAACAGCTCTCCTACAGGTGCTATTTCACATTTACCAGCTACATCTAGACGTCCTAGAAGATCTCAGATGACACTTCTGAGCTGGCAAGAAAAGAACAGCATGTTACTGCACTCAAGAAGCATGAAGCCTTCCTGCAGCATTAATGTATCAGATATAAATGCTGCCAACACTCTGCTCAGCACGTTTGAGGGGATTCTCTGCTCCCCAGAACAAGACCAGGTCTCAGAGAATAAGCAAGTATAATAACTCATACAATTTCTCGTTAAAGTTTTAAATCATATTCATACAATAAATATGAGCCTGTCCTCAGCTGCTGTCATGACTTTTTTTACATCCATGACAGAGAGGCTGTCCAGTGATATGGAAGAACACACTCAAGGAAGGTGAATCTCACAGCAGAGACTGAGGAGCAGAGGGTGGTCTCCTCAGCCTTCTCTTTTGTCAGCAAGCATATGAGCCACCAACTAACTGAACAAGGTACCAGGTGCTGTCCCAGCAATCTTAGGAAGAAATGAGCGTGGGCATCCAGGACCTCAAAGTCTTGCCGCTCTTTGTCCTAAACAGCCACCAATTCAAATAAACATCAAAGTTCTGCCCATTAATTCCAGATTTTCCAGATTTTACCTCGGTATCATATTAAACCAAGCTTCATGTAATAATGTCAAAGAGTTGTCATAGCTTGTTTTCTGAAAAAAACCCAGTAGCAAACACAAACAATGGACATACAAACAATTATCTTCTTTGACAAAAGTTCTTTTGCCTTCATTGGTACTTTGTGAAACACACTCAGAGTGCAGCAGCTTAAGACTGCACATTAAGACTATCAGATGGAAAGGGCTTTGATCTCATTAAATTCTAGGTCTGACGTAATACAAGATAGATGAGAGCATACAGTGAACTTTATATTACAACTGTTTAACATGTAGACATTTAATATTTTGAATTAGAGTTCTCTGTGCTGCAGAAGAGGACCATGATGTCTCTGGAATTCCAGTTGGTCATCCCAAAGGTATTGGTTGTGTATGAATGTCCAAAGTGAACCTTAGGCCTAATTGATTATGAAAACTCATTTTTCATTGAATTTATGAGGCAGGACCACAGACTGAATAGGTACATTCAGTGTATACATCAAAGCCCCTGACACTTCAAATGCCTCATTTTCACTATTTGTAATGCACAGGTACCACAATTTCCTACAGTGAGCACTACAGTTGGGTGTGCCACATCATTTTGTAATAGTGGCTTGCAAAGTGCCCATGCCTCTGAGTTTTTTCTAATTTAGCTCTGTTTTCTTGTCTTCTGCGAGCCCACACAAGTCAGTTTCTCATGTGCAATCCAGACACTGCCAATGCACACACCCTGGAAGATTTGGTGATGTAACCCAGAGAATATCTGAGAATGGATCTTCCAAACAAACCTGAAAGGGCTTTTGGAGGAGTTTACAATAGACAATGTTTCACCTGAATGATGGATTTAGCTGCCTTTAAAGAACAGTGTAGACAGAAACTATCAATAAGAACAGAAGACAGCAACTGCATGGGAGAGTAACCCCTGAATAAAGCAGAAAGAAGGTCAAATCAAAAAAGAAGCCAAGGCAAGACAAGGTCATGAATCAGATCATTGGAGATCTGCAAATGGAGCCCAATGGCTTCAATTTACATATCTAGGTCATGCCACTTCTGAGGCAGTGAACAGATAAACCAATTATAGTTTATTTTTCAGGATTTTGAATCATTAATTAAGGGATCCAGAATATAAAATCCATTTTCCTCAAGTAGAAATGTCACATGAGAAGTGGCCTACACTTTCCTTGCAATTACATCACTAAAATACACTGTGTCTCAAGACCCTGACATTCTTTCCCAATTTAGAAGGGGAACACTTTTCATACAAAAGTATTCAGCTTCAGATATGCTACTTGTATTTAAAATAAATTAAATTTTATTCTGTAAATAAAGCATTTTTTCACAGTTGCTACCTGAATTGTCCTGTCTCATGATTTATCACCTACTGCCTTTGTATTTGTCATACTATTCTTTGTTACTAAAATACAAATGACCATCATCTCTGCATCAATAAGGCTAATACCCATGGTTTTTCAGCCCTTAGAAATGACAGATTTATCAATCAATGTTTTGCTCACTAATATATATCCTTTATTCACTACTTTTTCAAAATAAATATTGTTGGTCTCAATAGTTCTTGCTAAGATTTATTAGTTTATCTTTCTTTTCCTATTTGTAGCATGATTCGTTTTTGTGTGGATGAGGATTAAACAGCAAACACATTTGTCCAAATATCTTTACAGAGCCAATCATCTCTCTCAAAGCATACACAGCTTACATTGTTTATATGTTAGTGGTCAGGGTCACACTGCCAACACATTTTTAAGTTCTCACTCTCTAAAAGAAAAAAAATTGAAGCATTAAATAATTCAGATATAATTGAAGAGAAATTGGAAGACTTGTTGGGCAAATATCAAAGTAATCTAAGGTTGGTATGTGTAGAAGACACACTCTGCAATGACATGAGCAGAGTTATTATTTTGGGAACACTTCTGCTTGCACTGCAAAGTTTAATAGGCCACTGAATGTGAAATGAGATGTCTTCCACTTACAGTTTTCTTCCTTCCACCTCTTTGTAATTCTGAACCTTCCTCTTTTGATTAAAATTTCTTAATTATTATTTGGCTTTACTAGCCTCCCAAGTGAAATTAAACAAAATTAATACAAATTCAAAGATAGATAAGCATTCAAATGATGTTCAAAAACAATGGACAAATTTGGTGAGAACAAATTGCTCAAGAACCCTGTACTTAAGAGGCAGTGCATGCTTACTTGTAAAACAGCATGGTATAGTCCAAAAGACAATATTTCAAGTCTGAAAAAAGGCCAGGAAGGAGAACAGCAATACTGTAATATAAAATCTTTTTTTTTTTTCTCATAAAAGATCATTCTTGATGGTTTTTAATGACAACCTTATTAGCTGCAAATTTAAATTTTCTTAGGGGAGGTATGGGGGGAACTAAGAAAAGAAAGCAAGTAATTTTTTATTATTTTACTCTCAGAATTTTGCAGAGCCTGACCTCAAGAGGAGACACTCTCCTCTCCTTCTCTATGGCATGTCACTCGGAGTGCTCATGTGTTACTTTGCCTTCACCAAACCTTAACGCAGAGTCTTTGACTTCACCAGTGCAAAAAAAAAGACACAGTTCAGGATATACAACTTAACAATTTTACTTTCCAGTTCTGTATGATAGAACAGATTGTGATAGAAGCGACCTCAAAGACAATCTAGTTCCCATCCTCCTGCCATGGGCAGGGACACCTGCCAGTAGATCAGGTTGTTCAAAGCCCCATCCAACATGACCTTGAGCACTTCTAAGGATGCAGCATCCATAACTGGTGCTTTCGGTGCCTCACCACCCTCAGAATAAAGAATTTCTTCCTATTATCTACCTAAACCTACTCTCTTTCAGTTTGCAACCATTTCCCCTTGTCACTGCAAGGCCCTGTAAGAAGTCACCTCCAGCTCTCTGGCAGGCCCTCTTCAGGTACTGGAAGGCTGCTCTAAGATCTGCCTGCAGCCTGCTCTTCTCCAGGCTGAACAACCCCAACTCTCCCAGCCTGTCCTCATACAGGAGGTGCTCTAGGCCCCTGATTATCTTTGTGGGCATCTTCCAGAGCCAGTCAAGCAGCACCATCCCTTTCACATGCTTTCTCATATCTTCATGTTCTGTTTGCCTGAATGATCTGATCACCAGTTTCAAGACCAAAGGCAATTGGAGGCCAATTTAACTATTGGCTCAGACCAATACAAGGGCTAATGTTTAGATTCTCCACTATTCAGTGATATTCATGAGCCAAAGGAAAGCATTTGATCTTCTCACTGCATAGAAGAGTTTAGGTAGTATTAATAAATAAGACTCACAAAACAGAATGAAGAATGACTTGCTGCTTAAGCATCCGCCAGAACTGATGAAATTCAGAGCCCTTAAAAAAACCAATCAACCAACCGACCAAAAAAAACCAAAATAAACCCCCAAAATCAAAACAGATATATTTGCAGGGTAACTCTTTCCAGATACATCTCAGGACTGACACACAGAAACTCCATATTGTGTCTACATTAAGTAAATAACAGTATTTTTGTAACAAAAAAGGAGGAATTGTGACATATCCTATCCTAGTCATACTTTTATTCTCTATACACATGCACAGAATTGTTTCTGAAGTAGGTGGGATAACAAGATTGAAACTCCTCTCCTATTTTTCTGGATTTAAACCAAAAAATTCTCTAAACCTTGCATTAAAGGGAAACCTGGACTCAAACACTTCTTGGTACTTCTGTTGGAGGTGTTGCTTATGCAAACATAGCACAGGTATTCAATAGCCCTGCACAGCAGGCCAAAGAGATAAGCATGCTTTCCCTTTGGAGGCACTCCAGCTTTTCAGCTTTCCAGGCTGCAACGCCACAGATTAGCACAAGACAACCTTCTATGTGTAAAGCAGAACAGCAACCTCTCATATCCCCCAAAAGTTTCCTCAAGACACTAAAAGAAAGGCCAGCTGGTGATGCTAAGTGTTGTGAGTTCAATAAACTGTACACTTCAGGAAATTACTTCACTAAAATGGATGGTTTTCTGCTCCTAATGCTGACCATATCAAAAAGGAAAATGTTAGTAGTCCTGTCTCATCAGTTTTGTAATGAAATTGCTTGCTTTGGTAACCTTTAGCCTTACAAAGAGCTTCAAAAATATCTCTCCCATGTTTTCTCTTCAATAATAAATCTGACAACAATAAATGGGCCCTGTTTGCTGTCCAGAGTCTTTTAAATCACAGTCCTAAATAAAACAAAATGTTAGGCTAAGGAAATAAGATTCACAGAATGAAGTGAGTCTCATTTTAAAATTAGGTTACCGTAGTTAGAATTCCTTTTCTTAATGTAGTGGAAGGCTCCAGCACACTATGGGAGAGCAAAATAATCATAAATACTTACACCATTTCTCCAAAGCCTTATAACTCCTCTGTTTGCAGCAGTCCTTTGAAAATTATGCAGCAAAAAAGAGAATAATAATGAACCTTTTACTCCATATTTATTTCTAACTTTCAGGTATAGAGGGTTGGTGCAGTATTCAGGTGACAGTTTTTTTAAGCTACGCTAATGCATGGTCTCACAGTTCTAAGGATATGACCCTGAGCTTTTCATTTTTCTGAATAACCGCATATTTCCCCTTCCATACCTGGCTCCCAACCTCTACACTGAATTTATTATTTCAGTTTGGGGACATCTAATTCCAGATACTTTGAGTCCCAGTATTTTTTGCTTACTGTGTGTGAGTTGGGGGGGGAAGACAAAGTCATATTTTAGAGTTATAACTTAATTGCACTTGGCCACCATCTGCCTGCCTGCAGTAAGTACTTCAAGCCTAACAGTAGCACCTCTTTCCTTTAGTCTAAGTCAAGTTGAATGTCTGAAAATGAAGTTTTAACCGCTTATTCCAGTATAAATTCATGTAAGACCAGGCATCTCACCAGCCTATATTGTTTCCAGCCACTCATATCTTGTATTGCATTCCAGTAAATGGAAGACAAATATAAAACTTTAACAAACTTTCCTCCGCTTTATCATCTTTTCTATTTCCTGTGAGAAAAGGCAAAGGCTTCACATCTTTAAGGATTTAATACGTGAACACAGACATTTACAAACCAGGCTTCACTTGTACAACCTGTGAATTTCAGCATCTTTACCATCAGTTTGTAGTGTCAGCCAGCCTAACCCTGAGCCCTCCACCCTCCTCTCTTCATCCTCTCTACTCCCAAGTTACTGACTGCTTTCCTCTACAAAAGCATTAATGCACTCATTACTGGGGAGACTTTTGCCACCTTGCATTCTGCCCAGAACTTATACCCAAATAAGCCCTCTGTCAGCTTTAGAACTACCAAAAATTAGAGTTCTCACTATTCATTCTCTAAAACTTTCAATCTATTTTATCAATACAAAACTCTATCATCTTTGCAACGACAATGAAAATCCATTTAAAAAACCCTAAATAGTGCACTGCAGCATGCAAAGAAGATCCAGATCCATGCAGGTTCCCTCTGCATGGTAAAGAAATTTTTGCATTGCTGTAAGACACACCAAGTAAAAGATTTCATAAAATTACTCAGTATTTAACATGATGGAAAGCTATGCTGATAAATCTGTACTCTAAAATAGTAGAATAATTGAAGAGTAAAATCCATATCTCTAACTTCACACCAAGAAGAAAATCAGCTCAGTTTAGACCTACAGAAAAGTAGAAGAAATGTTAAGGCTGCATTCTAATTTAGTACAGCTACCCTTATGCGCTATAGGACCAATAATACTGCACATAGTTAAGATTGTAATAACCATTAATAAATTATGAAGTATTTCAAATCAAAACTATATGCATCAGAAGTCCAATATCCTTCTTCTTCACTGGTCATAATGATGCTTTCACCATTGCATCATCATTTCCTAGATTTATTTTTCTTTTTAATAAGGAATGAGTCAATTTCTCTGTAGCAGAGATACTGGAACAAAGAGAAAGAGCAGTTCTGCTAACCTTTATAGAAATAAGGTGTATTACACTTAACTTTTCACGTAAGAACCCCTATTACTATAGAAAGAACATTCTGGGAATAAAACAAGGATCAAGATTTTGGTAGTTTGCTAAAATTAACAAGATCAGAGAAAGGCATCCATTTACAATCTGAAAAAGTAGGGGAATGAGATGCAGATTGTTTTTGGAATGTTTCTCAGTGTCTGGCCAAAAAGGAAAGTAATAGCACAGGAGAAAGTTGTCCATATTCCAGATCCAGGGTGAACACACTATAATTGCTAATGAATTAAATATAAACCTGTGAGAAATTGCTACACAGTTTAGGATTTTCTCTGAGAAGTAACTGGCATTTTAACATATGGTTTTTGAAAAGTGATTTAAACAAGAAAAATAAAACCAGCTTGCATGTCTTCTAAAAGGGAGAGGAGGGGAAGCTATAAATACCTTCCTTTGGTTTGTGATTATTGTTGCTCTGCTGTTTAAAAAGTGAAATTAAGTCTTTTTAATCAAGTCACTTGTTTCATACACATCTACAGATTCAAAGGATCATTAGGAACCCCCAAACATTGAGCAAGTCAAGATCACGTTAGAAAGATCATAGATGTGACATATTTGTTTTTCCATTTATATTATTTGCTGCAGAATGACTAATTCAAGAGTTTGCACATCCATGTTTTCATTTTACACTCATGAATGTAACCAACCTGTACCATTAATTGCACATCAGTTGTTCAGGGTACCTGCCAAGAAGAGGCCACAAAAAGATATTAATTACTTTTTGCTCTAATTTGCACTTATGCCATCTAACAGTAATGCCTTGCACTTCATAGATTATAACATCTTTAATTTACTCATTCAGTTACAGTAACTCATTTAGTAACATTAAGCACTATGCAGGAGAATTAATGTGTTAATGTTTCATAAAAACGTGGTTAATTAGGAATTTATTGCTTTAGGGATGGAGTTTTTCTGGTTTCATCTCTGTGTGCAGGCTGTGAGCAATGGTTCCTGGGAACCACTCTCACTGCCATGTAGCATGGGCAGAGCAATACTGGATAGTGTGATGGTTTTGATGTTTATATAAAGCAGCTAGACCAAGTGGTAATGTGACTGTCTTCTAATCATATGTACCCACACACATGGATTACAACATTTAAGCACGATGAAGGGTATGAGCTAAGTAAAGCTGCCACTCTTACACATGACTGACTACATTTGCATTCACCAAACTGCTCCCTGATGCTTACTTGTCATAGGGTAAGCCTAGAGAGCCCCAGACTGTGGTTACAGAAGTCACCTGCCACACCCATCCTAGCAGGAATTACTGGCTGTGCATGTCAGTGATGCTGGGCAGAAAGAGAAACCTCCCCCTTAGCTGTGCAAACACAGCTCAACCACTTTGTAAAACACTGACAGAAGCTTCAGCAAAGAGCAGCTAAGAGCTGCAGTGAGGTCCATAAACCAGGAATACCCAAGAGTCTTCTAAGACTCTGTTACCAGGGTCACAGTCCCTTACACAGACTGCTGACATCACTTAAGAATATGCTGCCTCTTTAAAACAAATAGCTGATTTAGTAGTCCTCTGATTTTTCCTTGCAACTTGTTTTCACTTGCTTATTCATGCACTGTGAAAGTATGAGATCTCCATTAAAGCCATCATGAACAACATTTTTAGCCCCATTAATGAGCTCTGCATTCATGCAAAGGATTGTTAGGTGGTAGTGGTTTATCAGGAAGAATAAAAAAGTGATTGCTTTAATGGTTCTACAATCCAGCACAAAGAAATGCTGGTGAAGTTTTTCTCCAAAGTTAGACTATTTAAAAACCCAAAACTATAACAAAAGGCATTTCTGTGTTTATGCCTGTGTGCATATTTGTATGCAAGGGTAGCAGTAGGAAATACTCTCAAGTACTGAAATATACATATCTAGCATGCATAAATTAATGTTATAGAGCTTTTGTGTACATGCCAAGAGTGGTACAAGCAGGAAAAATGACATTAATATGTTTTATTTGATTAGTATTGGCATAAAAACATCACATTACCATTTGTTTGCTTTATGAAACCCAAGACTTAAGTGGAAATCTAACATAATATATTTACATCCAAGGAAAGTAAATATGCAAGTTAGCACTAAAATAACAGTTACAATAAAAATTATAAGAAAATACCTTTTAGTTTGAACTACTATCTACAGGAAGAATATTTTTAGGGAAAATATGCAAAAAAGGAAAACATGCTTTCTGATGATAACCATTAGTTTAATCTTATCTGTTTCTGCAAGATGTCAAAAAAGTTATTATACTTGAAAGAGGAATATCATTATTATATTATAATATTCCATAATTATTCTATTACTTTTTTCCTACTCTGTGTACCATTATGACATTTAGATATATATTAGATGATTTTAAGCACAACTATTATTTCATACACAATTTTTATTTAATGCAATACAGAACTCAAAATGCAACATTTCCTCCAAGTATCTTCTGAAAAGCCACTGTAATATCACATTAATATTCACAGCTCTGACATTCCGTATTCAATCATTTATATCCCTGCTTCCTTTTCAAAAGCCAGACACAGGCTCTTGCTATCTTGCTGTAACACCTTGAACCCACAGTAACCTCCCTTCGCTCACATGCCACCACTCCACATGACCACTGCAGTTTGTTTGCTGCTGCTTCTCTCCTGTGCACTGGGCATCCTGCCAGCCTGGCTACTCACCTTTCCAAAGGCTGCAAAACCTCACCCACCAGACTAAGAAAAACTAAGAAAAACCTGGCATACACTACATTTGCAGTTCTTCAGATGATTCAGGTTGTCTTGCATGTAGGATTTTCTGCATGCAAGTTTAGCTTATCAAGAGAGCTCAAGAAGTTTAGTGGAAAACTCCTTCTCTTCCATGACATATGAAAGAATAAATAAAAATGCTCAATACTTTTAAAAAGTGTAGTCTATATACTAAAACTCAGCAGGATTTCAGCCACCTATTTTATACCTTTATACTGTTGTTAATGAGAATTTGAATAGAGAAAACAAGAGAGGCTCATATTTTTAGCCAATTAGCATCTGAGAGATAACACGGTAGGAATTCAGTTTGTGGCCCTAAATTGTAGCAAAGTACTTTTGACATCAACATCCCTAAATAAGCCTGAAGGCAAAGTTAATTTTTAAGCATAGTTGAATCAGATGCTAATATATAACACAGTGCATGGCAGACATTGTTTTTATTATTTTAATCAAGCTACTGTCCTGACAAAAAGCCTGATTAGTAAACAAGGTTTGTGGTTTAGAAATTCTAATTTTTAAAAGTGTACTTGTTATACAGTGTATTTTAAATTCCTTTCAGTTCTGCTGGCTAATAAATACAGGACCCAGTATCAACAAATTCTTTCTACAGGTTGGACAATTCATTTTTCCCAGAAAAACTAAGAAATGACAAGCGACAGAGTACAGACCTATATTACTCAGCTAAATAAGACACATTAAAAGTAATGACATATCAGATGCTTTTATACACAGAATTATTCTAAAATAGTGCTCTCAGCTAAGGTGAAGCAGGGGGGAGGAGGGAAAGAGGAAGATGAGAACATCAAAACTTCAAGCATTTCCATTTCAAGAGAGTAATTCTTTTAGAGGATACTATAAACACTCCAAAATCCAATACACACAGGTTATATACACTAAGAAAAAAACACCATGTAAAACTACCCAAAACATCGGGCTCATATACAAACTCTGATTTATACATTAGATCTCAATGGTCGCGAAATTATTTTCTCTGGGATCAGAGGCAGTGTTTTCATTAGAAAGTCAATACTTTCTGTTTTCTACTTTTAAAATGGTCCAATCAAGTCTGTATTGGGTTTGCATGGCCAAGCTATGGTAGCAGGAGGCTACAGGGGTGCCTTCTGAGGGAAACTGCCAGAAGCTTTGTCACCCCACTCTTCTCTGGCTGCAATCACCTCTGTGCAATAACTTTCTTTTCCTTCTTAAATCTGTTGTCACAGAGGAGCTACTCTCATTCCTGACTGGCTTGGCCTTGGCCAGCAGTGGGTCTGTCCTGGAGCCAGCTGACATCAGCTCTGCTGGACATGGAGGAAGCTTCTGGCAGCTTCTCACATAAGCCACCCCTGTAGCCTCCTGCTACCAAAACCTGGCCATAAAAACCAATACAACTTATAAGAGGAAAACGGAAACAAGATAAAGGTTTGGATACGCCATTAAAATGTTTCCAAGAAACACAGGCTTTAGAAACATCTGATAGCTCAGCTCACCCGTTTTCCATTTTCCCCCATGTCTCCCTTCATTTTAGGGTAAATCAATAAATTATCTTCAGCTAGAATACTATTCCTGCGAAGCAGAAATCTTAAAGCCTTGAACATGTATAATAAAACTAAAATAATAAAACTAAGTCTATATCATACCTGAAAATGCAATTTTCAAGAGCTCCCAGCTTGTTTTCTCAACATGCAGAAACAATTTTTATCCATTCTTATTCCTAACCACATTTTCAAGAGATACACAACCTGTCCACAGCTCAGTTCTACTATTATGATAGAGCATCACACAGTGTCATTTTATACCAGCAGCTGAGATCATGTGTTTTCACTTAAATGCTTAATTAGAAGTCCCATCACTGTCCAGGAAGAGTGTTGGCTTATGAGAGAGTTATACAGTGAGTAAGTGAAGTCTAAAAACAAACACTTTGCTTATTTGAGTAGGACTCTAGAGCAGTTTTTTATTTTTAATAACAAAAAGAAGTGTGCTTGATGGGTAATTCATTCTCACAGCTCTAGATTTATAGCTCTCTCTGTTTATTATCCTGTTAATAAGACCACTGCAGAAATGGTCAATGTTTTATTTGAATTAGGCAGCCCTTCTCAGTGAGATATACCTCCCAATAATATCATCTGTACTTCATTCAGCTGGTCTCTCAAAGGAGAAGTCATTCTCAGAAAAAGTTCAGGAATATTTCCTTAGCAGCTTATTTTCAAGGTACAGTCATAAAACTTGATGAGTACATTTATAACAAAACTATGGATATTGTGGTCACAGATATAATCCCCTATACAGTGTCTCTATAAACATTCTATGTCCCATTCTGACTAAGAAGCTTACAGTGTTTTGTCACATTTCAGTATTCTTTATTTGAAAAAGAATAATATCATTAAATATAGCTTCTAAATACTTATGGAAAACACAAACACTCTGGGATAGAACAAGCAAGAGAGGCGAAAGCTTAGGAATAAACATTGCATCTTACAGTCACAACAAACATAAACAGGCTGCTATATTCTGCAAATTCCATTAAGTTTATATGCTTTTAATTGCTAAACAAAATAAAAGCATCTAAGAATATATGCTGGAAAGGTTCATGCAGGCTATAGATTAAATATTTTGCTTCAAGCATTGCCGTTCCAACTGGTGGCTATGGGATCTCCTGCTGGTCATGTATGAAAATAGTGAGGAGAATGTTAGAGAATATAAGCAGCCTGACATATACCTAAACTACTGAAACAGTGAAATAATTCCCTTTAAAGTAGGGACAGTTCTGAAAAACTGTTTCTTAGATGTTAGACATTCCCTCATGACAACAATGTTCATACACAACAGACATGTATGAATTACACATTTAGTTCACCAGAGACCCGAGTGAAGCAAATCTCTGCCTTAACTGGGCTGTCCTCAACATAGGGCACTAAAAAGCTGAAGAATGTGATAATGGAATCCAAGAGAAGTAGTTCTTGAACAACAAACAGAAAAGAAGCCCACTGTTGTTGAATTTTCCTTTGCCATTTTCCAGTATTTGAATATTTTGTGGTCAAAGGTTTGTCTCCAAGACTTTTGAAATGGCAAGTTTCACTTCCATTAAGCTCTTTGAAAAAAATGGTGTGTTAAGTGTCATTAAATTACATTAACAATATGTACAGTGAATGCAGATATCAAAACACTAACAGAAAATTACATAAGAAAGATTTTTACTTGCCTTCTTCAACATTGGAATGTGTTTCCTTAAAGACATATCTTCATTTTACAGACCATACTGGATATAGTAGTAAACATCTATATACTGCCCTTACATCCATTCCCTTCTTGCCAATTCCACCAAACTGTTCAAGGAAATATGCAATATAAGCAAGTTATATTAAGCTTCATCTTGCCAGGCAAAGCCCTTGCTCACAGGTATAGATGTGTATGTTGAAAGAAAGAAACAAGATTGTCTTGGAACTATTCCTTATCTCATGCTGCCAGAGCTACAGTTAAGATGATTTTGGTAGTATTTTTTTCTTTAAAAAAAAAAGTAAGATGAGAGTCTGAAATTAACTTTGTGGATTACTGTAGGTTTAATTTTTTTTCTCTTTACTGAGCTGTTATGTGAAATGCAACAGCACAAAATTCCTGAGGTTTGCACATCATGATAAACCACAGAAGAGGTTTTCTTGAAATAAGTCTTAGTTTGAGAGGACAAACTGAGGTTGGCTAATGCTTGAGCACATGTTTCTTCTGTTGCAGTCAATAACTGCAGGTGTCAGTGTAGTCCTAGCAACAGCAGCTGCTGATTTCTCCGTAAGAAGCCACAAATGCAGCAGAGCAGAACAGGCCAAAGCCAAAAACTGACTATAGCTTTAATTCTACCTTTACATGCCTCTAGTAATAGCAGAAGTTCTCAAACAGACCTGTAAGTAGTGGAGTATCAGTAGCCCTGACTAGCAAGAGTGCAGCCCACTGATCAAGGCAGAGTGGCTCTTCCCCTGCGCTCAGCCCTCGCGAGGACACAGAGGAGATGGAGACAGATCCTTCTTGGTAAGAATGGTGGGAGGACAAGGGGCAATGGTCACAGGCTGAAGCACATGTTAGGTTTCCCAGACAGGTTATGCAATCTCCATCTCTGGAGATAGCCAAAACTAGAAAACAGGGCCCTGAGAAGCATGATCTGATCAGACATGGGTTGGACTAGACGATCTCCAGAAGAGGCTCCTCCAGCCTAAACTTTGATTCTGTGCAATTTGCTAGCAAAAAGCATGAAGACACATCAATGGTGAAGCAAATCATTGCCTAGTAAAGGGAAACACAAGATAGAACAAAGATGATTGATTGGGAACATACAGACATGTTATCAAAGATCGTGTTGGGCAAGACAACATTATGTGAAAGCAGGAGAGAGAAAGGCAGTTACCACCAAAACAAGAATGATGTTAACACACTGTTCAAAGAGAATATTTAAATACAAATGTAGGTAAGTTCTTGTAGAGACCAATATGGAGAAAACAAAGTAGACAACAGTGGAAAAACCTGGTTCAAAGCTCTCTGCTTTTGCACTTCTGTAGTGATGCTGAAATAAGAATGCTTGTTGTTTATAACCATCCTGTGACCAAGTGTGAGTTTGACAATTTACTGCTAAAAAATAATTTTATATTTGCTAGCATCTTTCCTTTAAACTTATTTGCCACACAATTATTCATATTTTTCAATTTGGGGGCAAAATTAGACATTTTAAAATTCAGATGAATTCAGGTTATGTGTTTCACTTTTTTTTTTCCACTTTTGTCCATCTGTACATCTTCATCACTTATTCAGCATCCTCAAATAAAAATAGTAACTTCAGTCAAGCAAAAATTTTTAAAGGGAAAAGAAAATCAAGAATTAAGAATGAAGAAGAAATTGTTGACAACAAAAATATAAAGGTTTCTAAAGCATTTTTTATCTTCTATTTTTTAAAAATTTTTAATTCTTAACATTTTCATAAGCCATTTCTAACTCAACTTCCTAAGCAGCTTTTACTACGGTGTTATGAGTTTGTCTGTTTATCCCTCCTACACAATGTTTTGAGTCTATCAGTAAATTTCAGTCATATTTGCAGTAAAGCACTTAGGGCTGGATTCCTATGACATTTTCCACAGCTCAGGTCTCCATGGCCACGTAAAGCTGTGGAGCCTTCTGAGAAGCTGAGATTGCAGCGTGCTCTGCTGAGTGGTAGCCAAAAGGTGGGAGCCAGTTTGTGCCAGCACACCCACATGAAGTAATGAAGACCCACTCATTTATGGTCTGCCAGCAACAGAAGCTAGGGAACAAGATGCTTGGACTAGCCTCAATTTCAGGAGTGAAATTTTACTTCTTGACTAGCCATTTATGAGCCTAAGTATCCAAAATATCTGCAATTTGAACAGCAGCACCTTAGCTCTTTTGTACTAAGAGAAGTCATTATTAGGAATCTGTCTGTCTCCCAAACTCTGAAAAGAAAAATTACCAAAACCAGTCCATTCGTTACTGGAATTTCTGCTGTCTGTACATAAAACATAATATTCAATCTTATAATTCCTTAAATTATGTACCTTGAATCTTCTCTTTCCATGGACACAAACTGTGATTATAACTGGGCAGCAGAATTGAAAATGTACTTCCTTTACAATTTGCTGTAGATTTTAAACAGTATTATCAGAAAATTTAAGTCTGCCTGGACTTCAATTAGACCATATCTACCTCTGAAAATATTATTATTATGATGTGTAAGATTATGCAATCAAGTCAATTATAATTACATTGGAGAATAATAGCAGATGGCAATTTTAATACCAATAGTATTTCAAAAGCATCCATAATAAATTTCTAGACATAATCCAACTGATTTCCTGTCTTTGAAATAGGATTTTCTTCTTTTCTGAAGGTGAAAAACCTATTTCTATTTTTTTAGGTTCAAAACTGAGTTAGACTGTATTTTTAATGTAATTTGTTTTCTAAGTATAATTAAAACTATTACTATCTTCCTATAAATGCATTAACAATGCAAAATGAGAGATTTATTAAGATCTTTATCTCCAATTATATTTTTCCAGCCACAGTTTTTCCCCTTCTAAGCCATCTGTGAAGAAAATATATTCAATTGCATTTTAAAATGCCTCCAGGGCTGGTGTAAGTACTGAGGATCCTATTGACAAAAACCAAACCTTTCTGTACATCTGCTTATTTTAAGATCATGTGTATTGAATTACTCCAGTCCTAGAACATTAATGACTTGTTAATGATAGTCTTCTTTTGGCTTCCACTCCACTCCCATCTTTCTGAATTCAGGCCATCAACAGCCAACACTTTGCCTGCATGAAGAGCTCTCCATATAGAGAATCAGGAAAAAAGAATCAGTGACAATGACTTTGTGCTGGTTTTGGCTGGGGAAGAGTTAATTTTCCTCATAGAAGCTGGTATGGAACTGTGTTTTGGATTTGTGCAGGAAACAGCATGGATAACACAGGGATATTTTCATTATTGCTGAGCAGTGCTCCTCTCACCCAGCCAGCAAGAAGGCTGGAGATGTGTGCACAAGGATTTGGGAGAGGACACTGCTGGGACAGCTGACCTGTGCTGAACAAAGGATATTCCATAGCATATGGTGTCAGGCTCAGCATCTAAAGCTGGGGGAAGAGAAGGGGGAAATGTTTAGAGTGATGGCATTTGTCCTCAGAAGTCAGCATGACACATGATGGAGCCTGGCTTTCCTGGGGAACCTGCCTGTCCTTGGGAAAGTGGGGAATGAATGCCTTGCTTGGCTTTGTTTCCATGAACAGCTTTTGTTTTACCTATTAAACTGCATTTAAATCAATCTGTGAGTTATATCACTTTTACTCTTCCAGTTCTCTTGCCCATCCCACTGGGGGTGGGAGCAAATGGCACTATGGGACTTGGGTTTTGTCTGGAGTTAAATCACATCAGATTTCCAGAGAGTTTCCCAGGTGTAAGTCCATTCAGCTTGGTGATTTTTGCATTTGGTATCAGTGAGAAAAGCATTTTAACATTGTTTAATGTTTTGTGATTTGCAACAAGCATTCTGGTTTTTGTAGCACTAGGCTTGGCACGGCCTACTAAAATCCTTGAAGTAAAAATACATATAACTTTTCCACAGGAAAAAAGGCTGAAACAATCTATCAATCTCTCACAGGAACTTCAAAAAAAGAAAAGGCAAGTATGAATAACTATGATTTTGTGAAGTCTCATGTTGCCCAGGCATGATTTATATATTGGAAATAGCATAAGCAATACTGTCTACATGGAGAAATCATTCTTTTACAGAGAACAAGCTGAAATTTTTGACAACTATCACATATAACTTCAACCTCATAATTGTTTTAGGAAAACATTATAGGTCTTACTGTATTGAATTCACTAATTCTGCTAATACTGACTTTTAAATTATTTGTCTTGTTAATAACTTAAAGAAAAGCTTTACTAATTGTGAATCCTCTTTAAAGCTACCAACCACTATACAGAGCCATTTCTACTGGCAAATTACTCTGATTCTCAAAGCAACTCATACAAAATTTTACATCAATTTTTTATCTACTTACATGATTTATACTTTATGATTTGTTTTGCAGCCTGTAAACTGCTGTAATAAATATGAATGAGACCATTAGGATCATTGAACATCACAACAGATCAGTTCCATGATGTATCCATGTGCTAATCAAAAAAAGTGTCAAAATAACAACAAAGAAAAATACCTACGTTATTAAATATTAGTGAAATTAAAAAATATTTCTCCAGCAATTTCTAAAAATCTGTGCTGACTTCACAATGATCAAAGAATATTTAGAATAAAAGTGCCACAAGTGAAACTCAAAAATGCCTTTTGGTATCTACTCAGCTTCCTAGCTTCATGTTTCTATGATGCACTGAATGATTCAAAATACTACAAGGAACTGAGAATGCTAAGGAAATCCTCTCCTATTCTAAATATTTCTGATTCTTTTAAAATTTATGACAGAGAAATCTTTCAGTCTTCTTAAGGCAACTGGCAGAATGCTGAAAGTTTTTATTTAGTTTCTATAGAAATCCAATTTTCCTGGTAGGGAATTTTTTTCTGAGCCCTTGACTCTGTCTTGCCAGTCTGTACATTTCACATTTACTTTGTTATATGCAGATCAAGCACTGTTTTTTCCCTCCCTACCAGATGTGTGCCATACAACTACAGCTTGTCACCAGTATCATCTCTGTTTTGGTGAGATACAGAGACTGAAATCATCAACGAGGTCTTTCCTGTGTTAGTCATTCTGCAACCACAGAGAAACACCTTATAAGCAATAGAGTTGGTCAAAATCAGGATAACTGTTAGGGAGTAACAGTAGTTAGTAATCTATTACTGAATTTTTACAGTTCTTCTTAAACTCAGGAGAGGTACTGAAACACCAGAGTAAGAGAAAGTTTTCATTTATGCCTTGCCTCAACATTTGTATGATGTGCTCATACTTTTCCACAAAACTGTATAGGAGCTGTGAATTGCTGTTGATCACAGGAGTGTCTTCTACAGGACAAACCCACAATGTGCTGCTCTCCTGATGCATCCCACAGGCACCAAAGGGCAGACCACAGTGAAATGTGGAAGCAATTCTGCAAGAAATTTTACCATTAGGAAACAATGGGGCGTTTCTCTGTGATACCATGAGGTATCATGGGAGCTCTTTAAGCACAAGCTAATCTCAGAATGATGAAAAAATCCAGTTTCTTGGGAAGCCTTAGAGCTATTTTGTTTTTTTACCTAGTTCCACAAAAAATCTTATTGCTTCTATTTCTAACAGCATCGCATTTATTATTCTTCTTCCATTTCTAACAGCATTACTTTTTTTTTTTTTTTTCAGAAAAGGACATGTCCAAGCTCTTCATCATTTGTTTTAAAATATTTTGAAAGCAGTAAGTTTTATGAGTAAATGTGTGCTCTGGGACAGTGTTTTACTTGAATAAATGAAAGGAGGAGGTCTTCTTTGTATGAATTTCAGTGATACTGAATGCAGGGAGCAAAATATTGTCACTTTAAATTACTGTAATCCACAGGTATTTACAGACTTCAATCTGAGTTCCTTCACACACTAAGCATGTCACAATTGCAAGGTTTTCTGCAGTATTAATAGCATTCCCCAGGGACTTCCTTATTATGTACATCAAAGGTTAAAGTTTCACTTAATTTGCAACACACTTTTGAGTACTGGATTAAAAACAGGTCCAGTTCATGTCTATTTACAACATACTCCAACTGATCTTTCTAATTTCTAACTATATTAGATTGTGTGTTACATCATGATCCTTGAGACAGGGTTAGAAATGTGACTTGGGGTAGAAACCAATTTTGGATTTAACTGAAGTGTGTTGTTTAAAATGTGTATAGTCTGCTAACTTGCTGTGCACAAAAGCCTGCAAAAGGACAAAGAATATTCAAGAAGAAAGAAAGGAATGCAAGCTTCCAAGCTAAGAGATAAGAAGGGGCCCATCAGCCTCGAGACTGAAGCGGACAAGAAAACTGAACCCAAGTTGGCAGACACAGAGATGTTACCAGAGAACTGCACAAAGCTCACAAGAACTGATAAATTAGTTTTAATACAGCTCGGGGCTGGGAAATGAATCTGCATGAACCTATTGTGAAACTTCATGCATATGCACAAGTAAAGGGGATAAAAGAGACTCTGGAATTTTCAGGGGCAGCATGCCTTTTGGGAGAATAACCTACATGCGCCCAGCACTGAATACAGATACATACCTACTTCCCAACTTTTACAGATTGTGGAGTCGTGGAGTTCGTTTTTCTGCAAATCACTCCTATTATTTTCAGCAGTTGAGGTAGGTGCTGTCATCAGTATTTTAATTTTTATTTCAACTGCATTATTTTACTGAGTTTCTTAGTCTGTACCCTTCATTTTACCTCTGAAAACAAAAGGTATAAAAGGGATTTTAGGAAGGGATTAAAGTATTTAGTCTTCCAGAGAACACGAAATGTAATTTATCACCTTAACTCATGTGAAACTCAGACATCTATAAATCTCTCACCATGTCCCAAAGCATGAATAGTGACAGCAGACAAAACTAAAAATCACCCAAACTACTACAAAACATTTTATCTCAAACTATATGTGATGTAATGTCTAATATCTCATCTACTATGTTATCCACATCGGTGATTAAATTAACCAAAGTGGCATTAAAATCCAAAGACCTTTTCACACAGAACCTGACACACCAGCCAGTGCCAGGACTACAAACACCATTTTCTTCAATACTGTTGAGATATATATTTGTCCTTTTTTTGGACAAAATATCTATTTTTTACTATCTAGATAGCAGGATTGATAAGAAACCTCAGGTTCCAGTTTACTGGTTTGGAAGTTCTTATCCTGCATGCCTGTTATCTTTTCAAGTTTTCTTTTTTCTTTGAAATTCCTTTCAGGAGTTTTTGTGCAATTATTCTTGTAGGAGCTAAGCTGCATCTCAGGCTTTTAATATAAAAGACTACACTGAAATTAATTTTGTACATTGAGTGGTGGGTATTCAGCACAAGTCTTTGCTTAACAATAGTATTTCCTCTCCTGACAAGGAACGTCTTCTCTTCATGCCCATTCAACAATAGCTAATGGAAGAAAAACTGGTGGAGAAATTCCAAAAATTGGCTCCTTTGCTGAAATCAGAGCATTTACAAAAACTGCATTATGTTGCAATTTAAAGTAGGTTAAAAGTTCTGGCCGTTAACTGTCAAATCATTCTTTGTTCAACATCACCAGTTTGTATAATAGCATAATAAAAAGTCTAAATTTTAACATACAACACTTATGTTTTTAAAGAAGATACATTGTGATTATTGTAACTTTAAAAAATCTAGATTTTCCTAGCAAAAGAATTTTTAAATGTTAGTATTTGTTCACTGGGGAGGCAGGAGGGGGTGGAGAGGAACAAACCAAAACATTTCAATATCTTCAAGTCTTTTCAAAATTTCTCTTCTCTCCCTGTGTTTAGCCTGTTCTGCTACACACACGCACACAAAAAAATTAGGTTAGGACACAATTTAAACAGTATCTTGGAAAGTGAGTGAAAGGGAAACAAATACAGTGGAAATGTCAGACAACTCCAGGAAATCAAGCAACTCTTTTTGAAAGCAAGAGCTACAGTGAGGTTAACTGTGCAAGACTGAAGCATCACACATCACTGTAGCTTAGCTTTTATTGTTTCTGGGCAGAGCTACCTTAGTTTCTGGGAGGTATCTCAGCTCTAGTCTCTCTCTAAATGCCCTCTCCCTTTCCCAAAGAAACAGAATTTTCAGTTCAGACACCAGCAGCTTCTACCTCAATTTGACCCATAAATGCCTCAGGACAACTTGATGAAACAGGCCAAACTTTCTGAATCATCCTGGTCACATTTAGAAATCCACAAGGGAAATGACAGTACACAGTCTAGAATCAAACATGGCTGCTGGATTTATGAAATGGTTCAAATGGCTTGTGAAAATCTTTTTTTAAAAAGTCCTTGGAAGAGAAAAAAGAATTGTAACATCAACAAAGCATCAGCTTCAACATATGTTGAAAATTGTATTTCCAATTTAATCATGAATCAGCTTCTACAAATATAAGGAACTTCTTCTGTCAAGGTTATTTCTACTCCTTTATTCTTCACCATTCTTAAAACATTGGATGATACTCAAGCCACACATTCCAAATTTCTGTATTAAGAAGTTGGGATAGGCACTGACAAGTAACACACACATACAGCTGTAGAATTTACAGACTGGAAAACGTGCTGGACACAGGACTTGTACTGGAACAATACTGACTACACAACTTCTAGAGGTCCCTTCCAGCCCTGTTTTTCTGTTATTAAGTACAGTCGTGCAGAACAAACATAATTTTCTCAGTGCTTTCTTATGAAGTTCATTGTGGCTTTTGTTTGAGGCTGTAGCTGCTGAAAGTGTTCAAGGAACTGATGTGCAAATCCTTAGTTTTGTGCACGATTGGTTTGCTCCATATATCAACTGCAGCAGTGAGCTCCAGACTTGGATGTGTACCCCTGCTGGAGGGCTGGAAGGGTTCCCTGGGGATCTCAAGGCAGGACAACATTGCATGCAGACAGGTACTAACCCTGGCATCTTACATTTCTTCTTCTAGGAAAACAAAATACAAAGTAGAGATAAAAAAAATCCTGAGAGATTACACAGCCCCTTTCTGCAACCCAAGACCAATAAGAGACACTCAAACCATTTCTTCCCCTAATGTTTTGTTGCGGGGGGGAATTCCTTTTTGTCATCAATTATCCATTCCTCTCAATAATCAAGGTTTCTTGGTAGAAAACCTCCTACATCCTGGCACAGGACACATCTTAGCTCTCCAGGCTGGAGATCATTAATCACATACATCTTCAGGAGAGAAAATAGTGATATTTTCTGTGTACATGGTTCCACTCTACTCATGGATGAAACACATAGATTGCAGCCTGTACACAGGAGTATACAAAAAGCTGAAGGATCGAAGACAGATGCGAAGTTATACAAGCCCTAAATGAAAATAATTTTTTTTTCTGACAGTCTTTGGATTCACCAAAAGCAAATAAAATTCAAACCTTAATCCTATTGTCTATATCACTGTAAATTTAGATGATTCAGCTTTAATATATCACTGTGTGTTTATTGTAATAGGTGAGGTGTTCAAGAGAGCAGTAGACACCCCACCAGCTTTTTATGGTACTTTAATATGTGAAGCACAAAAAGGATATCAGAAAATAACCAAGGAGCCTTCCACAGCAATTCTGAGACTTCTGAATAGCAACCATCTAAGAAGGATTTTAATTTCTCCTAAAGTTTCAGTTCTTAAAGAGAAAGAGCACAGTGGAAACCAGACAAGACACCTTTGAAGACTATTTCAAAATGCTTCTGAAGGCCTAATAGTGGGAGATTTCACAGCATAATAAAAAGTCAAAATTTTAACTACAGACCATGTATCTTCAGAGTGGAGAGCTGCCAAGGTATTTGTGACTCACTTCATCATGTCAGATGATAACAGCTCACATGAGCCAAGGTACACACCTGTTTAAATGCTGGCAGAATCACAGCTTTAAATTCTAAAAATGCAACTAAATATCAGGAAAATTTAATTTATTTTGATTATAATTAACTTGACATTTCTTCCAACATGGAAAGAACAGCACCAGTCTTGCAGTAAAGGCAGCAGTCTCAGCCACTGGGGTTTTATTGTTAAACAGAATACAGGCTTCCATGAGATTTCTGATTGAGATTCATAAACATGATAAAAAAGCTGCAACATTCACTCCTTAAATTCATATATATATATGAATGCATACACCTTCCTTATAACCTCTTTTGTTTAATGCCTAAGAAAAGCCAGGTTGAAGTTAGGCAGGTGATACAGCAGGACACTACCAATGCTACAGACTAATGCATCTCAGCAAATTCTCACGTTTTGTTGCCTATCATCCCTCATTTTATGCTTAGATTCTAGATTGTTTGACAAGAGATTATTATTTAGTCTTTCTAGTATAGTGTGTTAAAGGGTGAAATTCTAGCTGATTACAGAATGTTCTGCACACCAGGAAATGGCAAAAAAATGAAAGTAATATGTGATTTACTGTGGAAATCTCTGTCAAGTAATTTTCACCATATAATTCATACTCAGTAGCACAATACTATTTGGCTTCTGAACAGTAGGATGTGTTTTATATTTTATTTTAAATATATTTTATTTCATGATTTGTCATTTAATGTTTGTGTACATCTTGAATGGCAAAACACAATGAAAACCCTAAGTATTATTTTCAGTTTTTTATCATGGCATTTTGTTTTATCATTCTATATTCTGTAAAGATTTGCATACTGAAAGGCACTAAATTTATTCTTGGCTTTTTCTATATACTATTTGTGCTTAGTGGGATGTAGTTAAATCCATGAGTGCAAATATTAATATTTTCTACGAATCTTCAGATAAGAAACAAGTCAGAAAAGGAAAGTGTCTGGGGACACCATTAATTTGCAACCCTCAGACAAAATCTATGAACCAAAGAACAGTTTGGGGCAGTAAAGCTGTGTGACTTTTGGTCAGTCTGATGAGAAAACTGCTGAGATGACCAAAAGGAAGTGAAAAAAAAGAAAAGCTATGTGAGTTAGGAAGCCTAAAAACACAGGAAAAAAAAAGTCATGTGGATGTGGGGACAGTTAGCAGTATGAGCATTCAAGAGGAAAAATACTGACATTAAAAGGTTTAAAATTCTAAAAAATGATGGAGAAGCAGAAGATGGAAATTCAGCAAGATCAAGGATCAAGCTCAATCTAAAAGCAAAGATTATTGACTTCTCATCTGAGCAGCAAGTGCAATCTCATCAGATTTGGTGAGTATACAATGCTCGTTTGGTAATAATAATCCTTACCTGCAAGTTTACTAGTCCTTGCTATCTACAATGTGCTTACCCATAAATAAATGCTCTGCACTTTCCAGTTGTTTAAACCCTGTCCTTTTTACAGGAAATCCTGTCCTGTCCACAGTAAAAAGAACAAAAGGAATAAAGATTGTCAAAGTGAATCAGATAAAAAGTGTTAGAAATTTAACTATTATTTTAAAAAAGACAAAAAAAGGAAAAATACCTACACAGAAAGAGAGGGAGGGCAGGACAGTGAGTTATGGTTGCAATAACACAAGCCTGGTAAATCCTGAAGGCATTTTCATACACAGCATGGTACCAGGAGCCTTTATATCCACATTGAATAGATTGTTATGACATATGCCATCTCCTAGAGTTATTGTGCTCATTCCATCTAGAATTCATGCACAGAAACTTCCACCTGCAAAAATTATATGAACAAAAGACTGACATATAAATAGGCAAGTAGAAATAGGGTTTTCATATTAGAAAATAATCACAGTGTTGCAATCAAACTCAAAGGGTGGCCTGGATGGTACTGAGTGAATCTTTCTAATCAGCTTCAGCAGTAATGTCTATATTGCTTCTGACCTGCCTAGATTCGAGCTTCAGTTTATCAAGACAAGAGCTGTGCATCAGCAATATGCATTCTGTAAGCTGCCTTTGCCCCCAGGCTCCAGAGAATAGAACACACAGCGAAGGACAGTCCCTCTATTGTGCTGCCCCACCAGTGCAGTGTAAATTGCTCTCCTTGGCTGGCATCCTGTGCTGTGTTCCCACCACGAGACTCTCCAAACACATCCCCTTAAGAGGGGCTGCAGCTCATCATTATAATGTTTGTGCTAAATTTGTTTGCAGGAGCTTTGTACCAGCTGCTGGTGAGTGATCAGAAGCCCTTCATTAGAGTTCCTCAACTCAAGCCTGTTTCTTTCTTAGTGCTGAGGCCAAGGGCAACAAAAGTCTCACATAACCTTCTGGCATTGGAAAGCACTTTGTGCACTCCAGCAAAGGTGTGTCTGTCCTTTAGTACATTTTACAGGAGACAAGAAAAGTGAGAATCATCTTTCTGCCTTCTGCTCAGTGTCACCTGTGAAATCTGGCACATAATATTTAAAATCCTCTCCCTAGATTTTGGTATTTTGTTGAGACTGGTACGGAAAAATGCATCACCATGTCACAGAAATAGGAATACTCATGCAGCACATCTTCCAGCCCTGCACATTTATGTCAAAGATTATGCTATTCACTCCCCAGCTGGCTGTCAAAAGGTGTTCACCTTCCAATCCACTGCTCACTGAAAGCATCTACTCAAAATTATCACAGTATTCATCCCAACATCTTCAAGCTTACTGTCCTTGCTGTTAGCCTCTCAACTGGAGAGTTTTCATCACAGGTAATGTGTCTGCTCCTGCCATTGCTGGCCTCTGAACTTCACTGATTTTCAAGCAGATGCTGACTCTCTGCATGGGGTAGAAAAAATGTTTGGCTGGCTACCTTCAGTGGAGTAAATTTTACACTATCACCTGGAGACCAAAATCTTGACAGAAAAATATCACATTTCGGTCCTACACACTCATCTGTCAAAACTGAGGTGGTGCCTAGTTCTTTCCTATTTTTCAGCTAAAGAAGTACAGTCTGAAGTAACTGTGTGGTTCAGCTTCAGCAAAAATTTGTGGTCTGTAGGGGTAGAGTGGAAGTCTGACATGGTCTTCTCCCACCCACCATAGTTTGAAGCTCTTTTGTTATCCAATTTATTCAAGTTATAACTCATGGGAAGTACTCAACAATCTGGTACTAAATAATTTGTCTTTTTGGAGTTTATGCCTTTACCTAATCTATGCCAGATGAATTAGCCCACACTGGGCACACAACTTTTCCAACAGGTTATGTTCTGAAATGAATCTGCTACATACAAGGAGGAATAAAACAGTCTCATACAAGCTTCTGCACATTCTCTCTAGATTAAAGATAACATATGGGTTCAAAAAACCATGCATTTTCCCTCTCCTGACACACAAATATATACATTTCCTTACTCAGAGAGCTAAAAGCAGATGTTTCTCCTAACCAAGCCAATCACTTGCATACCTAAGTAATACACATTATAGGCAATGAATGTAAAACTGACCACACATAAATACCCAGTATTTACAAATTACCCCATTTCAATATTGGCACTTGGAAGCAGTTTTCATGTTCTCAAATATCTGGATTAATACAGAGAAAGGAAATAACATTTGGGCTTAAAATTCACATTGGTCCATTCTCACCATCTCTGTAAATGTTTGCATTCCCAGAATCTCATGCACATGCAAACAAATTCACATTTAAAGCACCACCAAATGCTTTCTGTGGAGTTGGTTAAAATGCTGCAGATTTTCTGAAAAGAGTCCAATATATATGCACGTACTGGGGAAATATGGACTGGACTTATACAATAGTAAAATCTGTCTCAATATGCATAGGGAAAAAATTTGTTCTCTAAAGTAGAGATGCCATCTATAACTAACATATTTTAAATTATACCATCTTTCTCAGAAGCATTAATTATGAACCAAAACATATAATTATAAAAATCAATTGGCACTAATCTATAAGAGCACGCATGTGTTTCATAATTCATACCAGCTACAAAAATTTTCCTCTTTATCAATAATAAAACTAAGTTTAATAATTCCAACTCTCACATATTTTGATATATTGTGTAAGTCTTAGTTTTCAAAGATGTGCAGTATATCCAAATGCAATAATAAATAGTAATAATAAATAATGTAAAATACATCCAAAATGTATGTCTGATCTATGTTAATAATGAAATACAATCAGAAATAGGGCTAAACAGGGAATAGTAGAGCAATTACTTTTGTACATTTCCCACATTTAGAAATGAAAAAAAACTTGTAATCACCTTATCTCTAAAAATGAAGGAATCAATAGGATCATTTTCCCCTACTTGCAATAAACTATCAGGCTGCTACAAAAAAATCAAAATAATGTTGGTAGCCAAAGAAGGGAGGTTTTCCAAGGCTACCCTACTCATCCAAGTAGTCTCTGTCAGTAGATATGGTAAAAAGATTAAATTAGGAATATTAACTACTTTTGTAGGTTTCAACTCTGTGGCTTTAAGATTCTAACTTTAAGAAAAATATCTCCCCCAGTTATGTCCACATCAATTAATAGTTCTGTACTATCACAAAGGTGTTTTCAAAGCCTTTGCATTATTAATTAGTTTTTTCTGTAGATGATGGTGCTGTTCCAGAGAGCACTTTCTAGCTGGTACCTAAGTGTTTTCCTGAGTAGAAAGGAACTGTTACAGATGTTCAGGTTTTATAAATAAAAGAAAGGAAGACAGACAACCTTTAAGTTCATTTGTGGGGATAGCTCATAGCTTTCACTAACCTGAATGCTCAAAACCAGGAGGAAAAACTCACAGTATGACCCTGGATTTTCAAACTGGTAAAACAGAAGTTGCTGTTTCATATAGATAGAATTGGCAAATACTTTTCTCCTGAAATATATTCATATTCTAGATATTCTGACCAACTGTGGTTTACTCTTTAGATGTAAAGTACTACAACCTAGTAACTGAGGAGGGAGCAGGTGAATATTTTCCATTATGTGCCTTCTGAAAACTGGGATCTGTTACCACTCGTTACCACTCTATGTAACAGCTGTCCTGTTTCCAGTTGTAGGCAGAGAAAAACAGATGCCTCATCTGACAGAAATGTCTGGAAATGTGGATGGCTCTCTTTTGCTGCCATTGCTCCACGGTTCATGGTTCCCTGAATCTTCTGACAAATCCAAACTTCTCACAGTGCAACTGATTGAGTTTCAAAGACCCTCCACAGATGGGTCTCTCCCATTTGCCATCAGCCTGTTCTCCAACTGGATGTGCAACCTCTCTTCATTTACAAGCCTGAAGGCATTTTGACTGTCATAGCACTTGGTAAATCTTTAAAAAACCAGCTGGGACTCCAGAAATGGAGCACATTAATTCGTGACACATTTGCACATGCAAAAGCTCCAAGTGTAAAAGAGTCAAATACTTCTGACAGTCCATCTCCCCTGATTCAGAGCCTTAGCCAGATCATGTTTTATTGGGATATAAAAGAGCATATTACTGAAGTAGAGATGTTGTAACATGAAGCAAACTTGTTTCTTGAAAACTATGCAGTGTCATTTATTTTGGCACTTCATGTAAGAAAGGTGAGAGGAATTATGAGGGGGAAAAGCCCTTTCAGCAGGAAGGAATTCTATCTTGACATGGATGGGAAATAAAAGCAACTGTATCCAAGATTTCTGTTTCGCTTGGCCCAGAGGATAGTGACATGGGGGAGTCCAGAGATAAAAATAACAACTGGCACATTCTCTGGCTTGCTTGTCTGTATGCTATAAGATTTCAGACACTGAATCATCTGTCCCTCAAACTCACAGTATTAAATGGAGGAAAACACAAAGACAGCATTTATTATACTAGAACCAGTAGCAGTTTCCAAGGCATTGCAGGAGTAACCAGAAGGCTGGAAGCAAGCAAAAGGTTGTAAGAGGACACAGCCAGGCTAGCTGGCCCCAAGTGGTGAAAGGAATATTCCAAACAACATGATGTCATGCTCAGCAGTAGAACTGGGGTAGAGGGAGAAGAAAGGGAAAGGCAAGTTGGCTTTCAAAAGTGGCCATCTCTCAGGGACTGGCTGGGTGTCACTCTGCTTGTGCAAAGTGGCAAATGATTGCTTTTGCATCTCACTTTTTGGATTCCTCCCCCCCCCCCCCCCCCNTTTTTCCTTCACTTAAATTGTCCCTATCTCAACTCATGAGTTTATGAGTTTTGCTCTTCCTAGCCTTTCCCCTGTCCTGCTGGGGTAGATGTGGGTGGGGTAGATGGGCAGGCAGCTGTGTGGTCGCTGGCCAGGGTTAGCCACCACATATTACCTTCCAAAAAAAATTTCCCTCACTTCAAGAATGAGATTCTGTCTCAGAAAACACATTCAAGCTCTTACAAAGACCTCACTAAAATATTTATTCCAGTATTTTCACCTCTGTAGCTCTCGTTGCACAGAAGAGAAATATTTTAACAGTAATAATGAGACATAATTTTTAACTTATCATTTGTTTGCACTTCCTTTTTAAAATAATTTCAGACCTGTACCAATTTTTACAAGATCCATTTCTTCCTATAAACAGCTTTAAAGAGCTGACTCCCATTTAACCCTTGGAAAAAAATTGCTGGGGTCTCCAAAACTTTATCTCAAGGAGAATATGTCACCACAGTGGCAAAGCAGAAAACAGCACTAATTACTGCCTAGTATTCCACAGATTTCAGCTTCATTAAATAATATAGCAAAGAAGAATTTCCTTTTTTCACAGGAAATTACTTGTCCTCTTCTAGGATTATTTTTATTATTAGAAGTGAACATGACATCTGAAATTCACATGTATTCATATGGTTCTGGAGATCATTCCTTATAGATGAAATAAAGCTATTTAAGAACATGATTTACTCTGTGTGGGTTTTCACAGTCATCATTCTTATCATAAGTATCTATCATGATCTAAAATCTCACTGGTATTTGATAAACAATGTTTGCATAACAGTAAATGCAAAATTTTGTTTCAATTTGCTGGGAATTAATGTGGAGGATTTGTAATAACTTAATATTCTTGCTTTGCCCCAAGCTTTTCCTTCTTTTCTTTCTAAATTAGCAAACTTTCTGCCCAAAAGCTACCTGCTCTTGCAAATTCCCTGACTTTGATCTGTAAGAATTTTCCAGACTATGGACTGAAAAATGAGATAAAGATTACACTGCAAAAATAATCTAGCAGAAAAAGCCCAACTATCCCAGACTAAACTGTTTTCCTGTGCTTCAGCCAGTTTTTCTCATGCAGAAGACTGAATGCATTGGATTTTCACCATCACCTAATTTACTTAACAGAAACTTTCCAAGCCAGTTCTCACTTATTATCCAGTTTTATAAATTCACACCCATTTTTTCCCCATTCTCATAAGGAGGTTAAGGGCTTTTTTGCAACACCTCTCACCTTCCCCACACTCACCAAGATAAACACAAAAGAGCTCATTGCTTATGGCCTGTAAAATCCATATTATCTCTCTTTTTATTGCTGTATGCCTTTTCACTGCTATTATTCATAGGAGAGTCCTGTGATAAAAACCCTGACATCACACTAGTTTCTTCATGCAAGAAAATAGCCAGCAAGTCAAGATCACTGGGAACATATAGATAATTAAATAAGTTGCTTTTCAAAACTAAGTTGTAATCAAGCTAGTACTGAACACCCATTTTTGCAAAAAATGCGTGAAAAAAAATCACTTCCCTGATTTAAAAGAAAAGTCTGAATGTATGAGAGAATGATTCATAATTAGGAAAAATCACAATTAGGAAAGAGAGTCACAAGTTTTTGCTTTCTTCCCCAAAAAAATGGGTAATTTTAGAGGTTTTACTCATTTTTTCCTCTGCCCTGAGAAGTAGTGAGTAAAATTTAAGTCTCTTCCTGCAGTGCTTCTTTATGTAAAGGAACAAATTGCAGCCTCTTTCCTTGAACATTTAATGGCATTTATATAATATTGAGAGGTTTTCTGATGATTGTCTTTTCTAATGCAAAATGAACAATAGGTTGCTGAAAATATAATTATTATTCTTTTTAATTGTGCAGTCCTACAACATGGAAAACCCATGGCACAAATTCAATAAGCTTTGTCTGTCTAGAAAGACAGCTCTGCTGCCTAGGAAATAAGCCAAATGAAAATAAACCCTTGATGGTAATTTGACAAGGCTATATAATCAATTTTAATACATAAAGTAATACCATCTACTCCACTAAAGATTCTTCATCTAAATGCATCTTATTTTGACAGTCATAATGTTTACTTACTCCATTTTTCTAATGCTTACTCTTTATATGACTCAGGGATAAGTACTGGAAAGGTCGAGGTAAAAATGAGCCCTGCTTTTAAGAGAATATTCATTTTGCCATAATGATGATTTATTTTTTAAGTTATCTTTGAAAATGCAGCCCAGACCTCCTTCCTGCTTTGGACATTTCCATGTCAGCTTCCCACTGTTACATATCAGCATGCCCAGGCACAGAAGCACTGGAGTGACTGACAGGAGCCACTATTCTGAAAAACATTGATTCAAGACAACAGGGAGCCACAAGGCAGGTCGAGATAGAAGGAAAACTGTTGAAAAGGGGATTTGATAAATATTCAGATTTTCACTGTCTGTGATGCTTGAAAAGACAAATACTGGTATTTTTGTTAGTAGCTAAATCTCTGCAAAAAGACAACAAGTAGCTCAAACCCCTCTTTAAATCTATCTCCAGTTTGCTGTCAGATATTTGGTGAGGGTTTTTTAATGTTTTTCTTAAGATTAGATAAGATTTAGTGCCCTGACAGTCTTATTAGAAGCTAAGTGTTCACAGATTCTGGCAGAATTGCAGAACAGGAAAACACAGCTTAGTATCTTAAATTATTCTGTCTTCATCAGACACAATTCATTCACTTTAGCATAAATTATTTTTGGCCTGAAATTAGAAGGATTTCCAAGTTCTCTTCACCTTAACTCACTTGTTACCAAAGGTAATTGCAAATTTCTCATTATCTGCAATAGCTGTGAGTTTAACTCCACGTAAACCAAAAAAATCTACTCTTATTTCTAAAGCAAAAGTACTTCTTTTTGAGAATGGTACTGTAAATAAAATGCCCTGTGTGAGTCAAATTATTTCATTTTATAAATAATTCATCACTGCTGTGAACATAAATAATTCTAGGCCTGGTCAGGTATTTTAATTGAATCCTTTACTTTGATTTTAAAGACTGGATCCTTCTTTCTAGTGAATCAAGAGGAATTTTGGCTGAGTTACTGTTTCCATTGCATCAATTAAAGCTTAGCTAGTAAACATGGATATTCCTTTTAAAATATAATTGTAAAGATCTGATATCTTGGCTTAAGGACAATCAAATCACAAAGACAAACAGGAAAGCCTAGTTAATAGCACTAATTAAGCAGTAAAGAAAACTGTTACTGTAACTTTCTAAGCATAGGAATCATTGCCTGTGAGTATACAACCATTTGGCCAAAAAAAGTGAATCATAAAAATCAGCTTAAATCCATATAGAGAAATCAGTACAATACAGTGATCATTAGTTCATTTCTGTATTAATTTTATTTCTCTTACTGTAAATTTACACTTTTAAAAATAATTTCAGTTATCATCTTGTTTCATCATATTCCATTGAAGTGCTAGTGAAGTTGATACATAATAAAAAATTAGGATTTCTTCCTTCATGTTTCAGCCTTCTCTTCTTACCTAAAGATTTTTTAAATCTTTATTCACATTCTGTACATGCCAAAGTGCTTTGCTTTACTGCTCCAGCTACTTCACAACAAAACCAACAAAACAGCCACTTAAGCAATTCATTTGACAACAAATTCTTATCTATGCAGTCCATGAGAAGCCAAATCCTAGTCCTGAATGTCCTTGAACTAAGGGGAAGTTTGTCTGCTACATTCTCCCAGTGTTTCCTTCATTTAACCAAATTATTATTATTATTAGCTTTACAAGTCTTCGATGCTAACATTTTCCAATGCTCAGTCACACAATCTCATTGCCTTAAAACATCCCATCAGCATGAAGAATGAAGTCATTAATGCACACATTCTTTATCTTGCTCAAGAGCCCTCCTTGATTCTTACCCAAACAGTCCATAACTCAGAGAAAGCTGGAATAATACAGTGGGAAACCCACATTCAGGCACCCACTTCTGCCAGCTCAAGGCCAGAAACAGAAGACATGCACGCTGCCCATGGAGTCAGGGTGTGGAGATGCCCGTGCTGGCAGTGCACGAGCTCATGGCTCACCTGGAAGTGGCCCGTGGTGCTCAGTGCAGTGGGATGCTCACCCTGCTCTTCCAGTCTGAGGGAATTACACAGGTACTACTGAGTGTGATGCCAGCCCCTCTGCTCACACTGGTCCACCCTGTTCTGCTCACTCTGATTGAGACAGTGACTTCCTGGAGTCTTGGAAGGGTAAAAAGTCAGCCTACGTCGTGAAGTAATCTTAGAAAGGAACAGGATTAGCTTAACTCTCAGCATTCACTGAGACAAGAGGTTCTCCTCAAGCAGAGATTCAGGTTTATGTCTTTGCATTCATCTTGGCAGAGCAAGGACTTGAATACCTCTCTTCCATTATGCAGGTAGGTACCTTTACTCACAGTTTATGATGTAATGGCTCACTAGCTATGCTTTTGTTCACAAAAACTTACTCATCAAAACATTAAAATTCTATGAAGTAGTTTTGATATAACAAAAGTTTCATCATGGTTTCATACATACATTCATTCCTACATGCTGGGTAAAAATACCAACATAAAGCTCAGCAACCAACCCCTGGAAGTGTGAAAATTCATCATGATTTTAAACACTCAGTGCTGGTGAGAAAAATCCTCAGCAGAGACCATTAGAAAAGCCCCTGCTCAATTGTTGCTTATGGTTTACATCACAGAGCAAAGCCAGGAAAAATGGCAATTGTACATTGTGATAAGAACTATTTTCCAGATGAAAGATGAAAATAAAATGCAAGAACACAGTCAAAGACCTAAACACAAGTTTTGGGTAAGCAAATGCTTTCTATGCAAAATACCTATTAGTATAGTAACGGTACTGGTCTTATAATAATTAATTTTCAATAAAGTATTATTATGTATTTGTCCTTTACTAGTTTTAAATACAAAGTTTTACATGAAATATATTTGCCCATCGATATACATTGACTCCATATAGAATGTATTTGGATTTACTTCAATATTTAAGCTATCGAACTCTTTCCACAATGAAAATATTAAAAACAAGCAAATACACTATTTCATGGTGAGGGTGTGAATAAATTACAAAAAAATTATTTAAATCAATCATTTGTATAATGTTTTTACCACCTTTGTTTCAAGAAACACTTTTGATAAGTGAGCTGTCATCAATAGCTTAGGTCAGACTTCCAACTGTGCTGATGCAAGAAAAGAGCTCCTTGTGAGGTTTCAATTAACAGTAGGGCTGGCTTGGCACAGGCACGGGTGTGCAGGTTCAGGAACAGGCACCAAGACAAAGGAGACCTCCTACAGAAACAGGCAGAAGCAGGCAGCTGCCTGTGGGGATGCTGAGAGCACTTTTGGGAGCATGGATTTTAACCTGCCTGTTATAAAAGCAGAGGAAGTAAAGCATAAGCAAAGTTGGCCACATTTTCTCTACTCCCTCCTCCTATCTACACACAAACCCAGTAGGGGACAGACAATAGAATCTCATTCTCAGCATCTACAATCAGACTATAATGCAACTTTTCTTCCTGGCACTTGGAACATATCTCACTAACCACCCCAGTCTTAACGTGTCTAATTAAGTGGAAAACTAATATGAGAACATAGGAGAGTACTTTTTTCCATAAGCCTAGACAGAATTTTCCAAGTTTAAAATTTCCAAACTTAATCTTATTATTTTAAAAATTATTCAAATTTGTTATACCTGTAACTCAGGAATACATATCCTATTTTTTCCTGAAACACATTGCTTGATTCTATGTTTGGCCCCAGATATATAAGAAAAATTAGCAGTTGTAGAAAACAGTTCAAAAGCCAGAGAAGGACGAAAGTATTCAGGTGGGAATAAAGACTTGGTTACATTACTTTCAGTTTTGTTTATCTCATTAGACGGCAGTATGAGAACATATCACAGTTCCCCTGAGGTAAAATACATTACAGAAATGGGAATTCAGCATCTTTTAGGGGTTGCTGGAGACTGGCTACATTACCTACAAGGAATTCTGGCTCAGACCTTGAGCAGTTGTAACAACATTCTTGATCCTCTTGTAAGCAGCAGATGTTAAATATCTCAATTTTCAGTGTTAAAATTAATCTTATTACATCATTATCCAGCTCAGAAGATAATGACAGTCTTGCAATGTAATTCTACATTAGAAGACTACATCCTCTCTTTTGCTATGTTATGTTTAAATACAAGGTTATTAAATAATAGGTATTTACTTCATAAAATCTGTTTAGTAGACATAAAACATACTAAGACAGCTCTATGAATCTACTTCAACATTAAAAAAATACTTAAAACATTATACAATGAATGTATCTCCTGATCTCTTAGGCCGAGATGAGGACATTCTAAAGACCCATAGCTCTTTTAAATGAGATAAATGTCATAATAATCCCTTGTGCCCCACTCAGCCTTCTGTTCTTTGAGTCACGTGATGACTGTGCCATCAGAGCCCATGGCCTTCCTTCCAACACAAACCCTTCCATGATTCCATGAGATTAATTCTGGTATCTTCTCAATTCTACTGAAACACATGAGACATAAAGCTTTAACTGAGATATAAATTACTTACCTCTTCTTTAATATATGCTTTATATATTTGCAGACTGAGGGTGAAATAAGGAAATAAGGACTTCCTTAAACAACACAAATGCAGCTTTAAATTGTTTCATGTTCTCAATAGCTTAAAAGTGTTACCCCACACGTACCAAGTACGAATGGTGTCCGTAGCTGCCAATGTAGCATCATCTTTTTGTTTTGGTCAGAGATAGTCTCTGTCTGGATGCTACATATGTCCAGGATGAAAAGAAAGTATTAAATTAGAGTATGATTAGAACCTATTCAAAAAAGAGGAAATTAATTAATATTGATGATTTGCTGATAAATCCAAATCAAATAAGAGACCCTTGTAGTTAATAGTTTCACTGGAAATTTGTTTCACTATATCACATGATATACAAAGTTATGAAGGCCATACTACTTACAAAAAATACAGCAGAGCACAGATTTGTTACCAACTCTATTACAACAACCTGTAGTATAAGAATTACCCCAACTGAGGACTTGCCTTTATCCAGCTTCTGATTTTCACAGGCTAAAACCACAAAATCAGCTCCCTTTCTCTAAAATATCTGACCATCACTGCTGCTTCCCAGTTCCTCCTCCCTAAAGATACTCTAGGGAAAGTGCTTGGCCCATCATCAACACAACATCAGATGAGTATGTCAGAAAAGGCATGCAGAAGACTTCATTTGTACTTTCTCACTCCAGAATAAACCTAGGAACAAGTGCTTCCCAACACATAATTGACAAAACTACTCAGCAGCAGATCTGCCCCTTCCAAGAGTGCTCTTATTCCAGAGGCATTCCTGATTATTTCACATTTCCCTTTCACCACTAAGAGCTACACAAATGTTTCCTAGTTTGGGAACTTTCTATTTTCTACAGCATTTTTGATTAAAAAAGAATTTGCCTTTTTGACCCAAAGAAGTGCCTTACACTTCCACAATTTTTGAAACATATTTCAGAAAAATAATTTTAATTTATTAACATTATTAACATAATGATTAACTACTATTTTATTTCAATCATCATATTTCTAATATGTTCTCCATGTCTTCAGAGATACCATTCTACTGCATTTCATCAGCCTACATACAGGTCTTATGTTCTATTTTCTTCTTACACGGTTCTGTGATAACCATTCTCATGCAGTTTTTTTTAATTACCAATGTAATTCTTATCCAGAAGTGGAAGAAGATTTAATGCAATTAATGACACTGTAAAATATTATCAAACCATATCTCAGCAGAAAAAAATGAATTCAGATTTTGGAAGGATGCTAAAATACGTTGTTTTATCTAGTCAAACTACAGAGCTAGTAAAACCTTCATATAAAAACAGGTGAAAGAGAAAAGTATTACAGGAGATCAGTCTTCAGGTTACCCTGAATTTTACTATATTTTAGTGATCAATTCTATCTAGTAATGCCTAAGTCCTAAAACTTAATGCCTATACTATCTAAATATTAATTCTATGCCACAGACTCTCAGTGAGTGATTTGCTAATTTTTCAAGTTCACTGCAACATCCTTGGGAATCAATGTTATTCCATTACAGATTCAGGTACATTCTTTAAATAATTTTACAACATCTGCAGAGCACAAGAAACTGACTCCTATTGAAAATCATTGGGAATTACATACATAGCACAGATTTTCAAAACTACTCATTGCCAGAATAACTCTGTTACATATTCACAGACACAACAATTTAGCCTTTGGGCTATAATTTAACCAAAATTTAATGCCTTTTAACATACCTAATCCTAATTTAAAATTTAATTTATTTTTTGTCAGGATAAATGGTGCCTGACAGTTGAACTGGAAAGTGTGATATAAATAAAGTAATACATGAAATACAGGATTTAAAATTTAATTAGAAATACTCTGGGTTTCTACAATAAATAAGTTCAAATCAGTTTTACTTATCTAGAGGGGAAAACCAAGGATTTTTTAATGTACATTTTTACAGTTAATCTAAAAGACATAGGGCAGAAAAATTTAAAATTCAGACATATAAAACCAAACCTAAAAAAAAATGCTATGGGAATTTCCAAAATTCTCTGCAGTTAAGCATGTATTTTCACTAGACATATTGTGGCAACATCTATAGAAATGTACAAAGGGCAGAGTTAAAAAGATTTTCTTTGTAGTTACCAGTACAGAAAGGTTTTGATTAAATGCATATAAATTTGGAATAGATGACCAGTTGCCACTAATTTTTCCTAAAGCCCACAGAAAACAGATAACATTACAGTTTATGTATTATTCTAAACAGAACTAGAAACTATGCAGTTATTGAAATTATGCATTTTTAAGCATTAAATTGCAGCTGAAGGACTTCAATCTCTACTGAAAAGATGTCTCTTGGTTCAATTAATACAGACATTGCTGTCATAACAAAATGGTTTGCAGCCTGAATGTTCCATAGTTTTCACAGAAGACTATATGTGGGTTCTTCCCCTACCTGTAGCAATACTACACCACAGAAACTGTAGGACATATTAAATCTGTTACAGCATATTTAGTATATTTTCTAAATGTGAATATAGAAACTATACAATCCTTCATGTAAAAAGATGCCTCATTTTCTTAATTCAAAACGAAAAAACAGTTTGATAAACCAGTTACTGAAATAGGACACCACTCACACATCTAACGGTAACAAAAGTCAGGAATTTTTTACATCTACTAGTTCTTTCCTTCTGCCTGATATATATGTAAAAGTATCTAAAAAATTAGGAAAAAATGTGATTGGGATCTAATTGGTAAGCAGAATTTATGTGTTGTATCCCAAACATTTCCACTGCACTGCAAATGTAATATTAAGTTATTCTGCATGTGTTCATTATGTCTGCTTCTCTAATATCATATGTAGAAGAAACAAGAGCATTTTCAACCAGAGAGGAGACTTCTGGTGATTAATATTATGGCTCATGTTGCTCTGTTAAAGTTTTCTTCTTTTTCAATGGACAAAGTTGCTAATAACATTTCCCAGCCTAGGTAAACTCTGCAGTAGCAGATCCATATCTACACAGAAAATTGCACTCATATCTTCTAGCTAGAGAATAACACATGAAATACTGTGCTGCAATACTGAGGGTGCTTGAAAATTGGGTTCCTCCTGCAAGGAAGGATTAAGTTCTGCAGTAAAATTTCAGAAGCTGTCATAAAGATTAATATTTTTGAAATATAATTTATTTCCTCTTAATCTTTTAGGATTCCAATTTTAAGACATGAGTGAATAAATACAAACAACTGATGACTCATCTTTAATTCTAATGCAGCTTATCCACCTGGCATGTTTCATAGACACCTTTAGCTCTGCTGGCTGAGATCAGCACATATTAACTGCCTGGTACAGAATGAGAATAAATTTTCTCCAAAGATGTATGTCTTATAATTTACAGGAGAATGAAAATGGTTATAAGCTATGAAAAGCCTATTTAAGGAGAAAATATTTTTGAGAAATATTCTGTTGAAAACCATGCTACTAATCAATTGCTTCCAGAGGAGACCAATAGGGAGCTACCTTGAAAGCTGCTACTTGGCAAAAGCCTGCTGAGCTGCACTGGAAGAATTACATCGATGTACTAACACTGCACATACCTTGGAAAATAAATACCTAATTTTGAGAGGATCCTGCAGTAAAAAGTCTCCTATGGGGAGAAAAAGCTAAAACACAGCTAGAGCTGACTACAAAGAAAACAGTAACATCTTTAAAGCTGCAGTCAGGAACGGATATTGTTTTATGACACCAGTTTCTGCTTGTTCACTTCTTTGTATTCCATACACCTGTGAAACTCACTCTACATCAGTTTCACAGTATGTAAGTGAAACAAGAAGACCTCATGGGTAAACGAGACAAGCAATCCTCTCTCTGTTGATAGTATATTACTGCTGCATGCAGATATATCTGCACATAGACCAGCATGAAAAGGTCCCAGTAAGAAAGTTATATCCCCACTTCGCCTGAGAAATTATTTTGTATCTAAGTATATGTAGCTCAGTAATTTATGAACAAGAATTTTCTTGTCATAGTACATCTACATTTCACCTTTCCCTTAATATCATCCTGTTAACTCTATTTGAACCACTAGGGTTTTTTGTAAAGGATTTTTCTTCCTCATGGTTATTAACCTTCAAATATTTATTGGTTATTTTCATTCTTCCCAGAACTATTGTGGGAAGGCCATACAATTTGCCTTCAAAGTACACAAGGTCAGGAAATGTCAGCTGCATCATCATGTCCTGGAGGGATGCCAGTATTGTTTGGAACTCGTCAGATTTCTAGGCAGAAGGTCTCATTATTGATCCACTTTTTAATCATTTAATCAATTACTCAGCACAGTATTAAAATATTCTCCTGACATTTGTAGATTTCTACATTTAAATATGCTTTTTTTTTTAGATGTTTAGGGGTTTGGGAGATGGAATGTGTAGATATAACTCTTATCTGATATGTAATATTAATGGACTTTTTTCTGGTTTATAATGGATGTCTCTCATGCATTTTAATAAACTTTTAATGGCTATAAAGGAACAGCTAAACCGCTTGCAGCAAAAACAACCCACATGGCACATCAAGCGAGATTTGTGGTTCTTTTCACCTCTGCTTCCAGATTGCTGCTACACTAAATGTTGTGAGTGATGACTGAATTATGGAGAACATCAGCAGAAAAACTTTTCTACATGTGAGCTTCCCAGAAATACTTACTCAAAAATACTTTTTTCCAAAACACCAGTCCCTAAATGATTCATCTGTGAATACTCTTGGTCCATGACAGAAGTGTGACATCTGGTTTAACATGATATATTTTGAAAACAGTTTGAGACAAACCATTGTGGCAATTCTGTAGTTCATAAGGACTGCTATTCTAGGATAATTATCCACATCCTTTTCACAGAGTCATCAAGGCAAGAGACCTGCAAGACTATTTAGTCCATCCATCAACCCAGCACCACCATAATCACCCCTAAATCATATCTTCAAGTGCCACATCCAGATGAATTTGAACACTTCCAGAGACCTTCTGCCACCTCCCTGGGCAACTTATTCCAGCACCAAACCACTCTTTCAGTGAACATTTCTGACATCTAATCTGAACCTCCTCTGGTGCAACTTAAGGCCATTTCCTTCCATCTTTTCTCTTGAGACATGGCAGTGTCAGAAGGGTGTCCTTCTTGCAACGAGAGGCCCAGAACTGGACACAGGATTCAAGGTGCAGCCTCACCACTGCCAAGTACAGTTCTACTGCCCTAGTTCTACTGGTCACACTATTGCTGGCACAGGCCAGGATATCGCTGGCCTTCTTGGCCACGTGGGCACAGCTGCCTCAGACACTGACAACCAGCACTTCCAGGTATTTTCCATCTGGCCACTCTCCAGCCACTCTTCCCCCAGCCTGTATCACTGCATGGGGTTATTGTGACCCAAGGCCATGACCTGGCACTTGAGGTTGTTGAACCTTTTGCAGTTGTCCTCAGACCACCAATCCAGCCTTTCCAGATCTCTCTGTAGAGCCTTCTGGCCCTCCAGCCCCTCAAACACTCCTGGCCCACTTAGTATTGTCTGCAATCAGACCAAGGGTGCACTTGATCCCCTCATCCAAATCATCAATAAAGATGGAGGAACCCTAATAATGACTCCTGGGAAACCTTACAAGTGACTGGAAGTCAACTGGATTTAGTTCCATTCACCACCTCTCTGGGTCTGGACAGTTTTTCACTAGGTGAACAGTGCACCCTTCCAAGCCACGAGCCATCAGTTTCTCCAGGACAATGCAGTGGGAGACAGTGCCAAAGGCATTTCTGAAGACAACAGACAATGACACATGCAGCCTCTCCACCATCTACTCATACTACCTCTTGCCACCTCCCCGGACAAAGGAAGTTCCCAGGTTTCTTCCTCAACTTTTAACATGTATTTTTTTTTGAGAGGTGAGTACTTCCGTAAGAACCTTCTTATCTCAAATCTGTTCTTATGACAGCAGGTTACTTGATCATTGATCAGGTAGGTCAAGCAGGACCTGCCTTTCATAAGCCCAGGTTGGCTGGGCCTCATACCCTGGTTGTCCTGCACGTGCCATCTATAACTTTAATCCAAGTTATCCATCAAGAGAAAATAAGCCCTAAGTAACTGAAACACTCCAAAAATGCACAGAACAGAACAGTAACAGAGCTGGAGACCACAGGGTAAGAAAAACAGAAGAAACATGACAATAGCAACTCACTCTTCAACAAACCTAGTCTAAATAGAGAAGGAAAGCACATATAAGACAAAATTGAGAAGTGTCAAATCCAGTTCATGAGTAAGTAGAAAAACTCTGGAAAACAGGAGATATAAGGAGAGGAATACTGACATAAACAGCACCACAATGTAAGAAGGGAAATGCACAAATGACATATATATGATATTGTTTCTTAGAACACAAACCAAAATAGTTGAGATTTCAACCTTACTTCTTCCCTTCAGGATATCTTAACCACCATGTTAATTGGCTGAAACATCTGGGTAAGCAGTGCTTGCTTTTCAGTTCCTTTCTAAGATCTTACGGGTCTAAGTGTAAACCTTTCACTTCAGTTACCCTGTGCAGAAACCCTGAGCTCTCCCACCCCATGAGAGAGTGGGCAACCTGTGGGCACAGATCTTCTCTCAGCCATGTGCATCAGTGCATAAATTTCAAGGCTGAGGACTCATTTACTCCAGTGGAAAGCAACAGCACTTGTGGGTAATTTGCAAACTTTAACTCTTCTTTCGGCAGAGAAACACATCTGGTTTTCTGTATTTGAAATTCATCACACAGAAGAAACCAGTGCCTTTACATCCCCACTCATTGTCCAGCTTCCCTTTTCCCAATTTGCTATGATGTTGCTATCATTGCTCAAACTGAATATTCATGAGAATATGAGGCTCAGTTCTGTTTTGTTTCTCTGATTGCTTCGCATTTTCACTATTTGACATGTTAAATCAGAAACATGGAGCTGCCATCCCAAAGTTACATTTCTTTTGTATAAACAAAACTTCCTCAATTAACAGCAAAAGATTCCTTTCTTGAGACCGTCTATCCCCCTTGATCTCTGAGGAGCAGCTGGAATGCAATGGGGTTTATTTTCTGCTAAACTTCAATTCCTTTAATGCAACAGCGGTTTCCTCTGTGCACTGCTTTTAAGTATCATTGGTAAGAGAATCACTCCAGCTCTGCAGCCAAAGAAAGGGCTTGGGCTGTCCTCCAGCCACAGAGGATGGCAGTCTGAAGAGGAGGAGCAGTTTTTTTCTGGGGAGGTGGGAAGGGTGCTGGTGAGTAGACTCTGATCCTTAGGGGAACCTGAAGCACTGGCACACTGCTGTGGGAGTGCGGCTTAATCTTCACTGCCTTCCACTCCTAAGTCTTTTCTGAAAGAGAAGTGGTTTGAATATAAATCAGGGTGTCAAAAAAACACTGTTGGTCAGGAGGGAAACCCTGAAGATTTGGGCCTTTTTCAAGGCTAGTTCAAGGCAGTGAAGTTTGGAGGGGACAATATTGGGGGGTTCTTTTACATAAATTCATTATTTGGGAAGGTTCTTAATTTTATTCTGATTATGGAGGGTGGGAAAATCTCTTTGTGTTCAAACACACCTTGTTAAGTAGTCAATCTTTTCAACTCTAGCACTAATCTAAAATACCTTTACAATCTTTTTATTGCTGTAACCACAAAGTCTGCTGAGCTGTGAGGCAGTGCACGTAGCCTAAGAACTCTGTAATAACAAGTATAAAGCACAGTATAAACAATGCAAAAGCAATATAAGTTATATAAATCAAATGCATAAACAGTTCAAAGCACAGTACCAGAAGAAGAAAACAAATGAACAGTTATTTGGAAATCTGCTGAAAGATTTGAAAGCAACATTCATGAAATCTGTAACAGCAGAAACATTTCCACTTGGGCTAGACTGATGCCAGTTAATGTATTTCTGCAGGTATGTGTCTCTATAAATTACCTGCTGATGTGCACTAGGCAGCTGAACATTTGTAACACAAGGTTTGCACTCCCTGCTCATTTGTGTACAAAGGCTTGATCTTTATTATGACAAACATGGCTTTTGAGAGCATTTTTCCAAAGTTGCCCAAGCTGGACTCTTATAGCATGCAAAGCATGGAAGAGTATTTTAACAGAAATCATTGGGCAGGAGCTCAGATTCAAGTCATAGTGGCACAGCCAGTATACTCTGCTCATGAAATACACAGCTACTTTGAAAACAGGTGGGGCAAGTAGTTCCTTTTGAAGAGAAGGGAGTGCTATGGAAACAAGTTTGGAAATGTTTGTCAGGAAAAAATTCTAGCAGGAAGAAAAGCTGTTTGATTTTTAAAAGAAAGGTTTGAAACTACCCAGGACATGTTTGAGGCACAGAACAGATCCAAAACTCCCAGGCCTCTGGAGTGGTATGGGAGACAGAGTTCAGCTTGCTGAGCTGATGAAACAGTGTCTTATCTCTGAGTGAATGGTCCCTCAGCAGCTCCTTGGTTATGGGCCCTATGTGGTTTTGGTTAGGAGACACAAATAAGAATGCATCTTTTGAAGATCCAGAAGTGAAACTAAAAAGGATGGTAGCACTGAGCTGGGAGCAATGGTCTGGCATAGGTACCTTCTGTGGCCTAGTAAAGTTAAACCTGTTGCCTAAAATTGAAGGAGCTTTTAATATTAGAGAATTGTTGCAAGCAGGGAAGCAAAACAATTTTATTTTCCTCTGGTGAGAAGGCAGAATTGGTGGTTTGTAAGAGCCAAATGCTGAGCAGGTAACCTGTAGGAAAGCTCTGATAGAAGCCTTGTGAAAATTTCTACTGTTTAGGCTTTTTTCCTTGTGATTGTTATATCTATTTATAGAGTTCGTTTTGTGGAGGGGTAGGAGACAACAAGATCCCAAAATAGCAAGAGTTAAGTAGGGGCACATGGGAAGACACAGCAGGGCTTTCAGAGCTGTACTACTCCTGTAGAACAGAGTTGACTTCAAGGCCATAGTGTAAATTAAATCCTTGAAAAAGTGGCAGGGGAAACTGGAAATAAGGATCCTCCCGGCAGCTGGTACGTTCGAGTGGGGCTGAGCTCTGCCTTCACTGGTCTGGGCAGAGAGCAGAGGCATGCCTGCAGCCCAGCACAAGTCTGGCAGAGAGAGATGGCATATTAGAAGTTCAGAGTGGGCATGGGGGATGTGTGCCATAGTGCAGATCCTGAGCAACAAAGACAGAGCAGGGAAGAAAGTGAAGGAAGTAGCAGTCACTGACCTCTACTTTGGCCACACCACGTTGCACTAAAAGCCTAGATCTAAACACTGAGGTGATGCAGTGCTAGAAACATCTGTCAGATAGCAGGTTGGCTCTCACTCACCTCTGGTAATGGCACCTCATCCATCCCTCCCTCCCACCTTTCCACCATGAACTAAGCCAAATGGCAAAGTAAACAAAGCAGTTGTCAGATTTATTGTCTGTTTAGGAACTAACTTGGGAAGCTTTATTGTGCCCTACCTAAGGGTTAAGCAAGGTGTCAGATACTACTTGTCTTTTGTACCTCTAGTAACAAAGCTGAAAAGCAATAGAAGCCAAAAGAAATATAACCTACAGTAATAGCATTTAAGTTTCAATACATTAAAATGTTAGTATCCTAAATATGTTTGCTGATGAGTTGAGAGCTGGATTTATAACCTACTGCTGAACAGTTTTTCTTGCCTCAACAGCACAAGATCAGATACTTTATTACTAAGTCCCACATACACTATTCATAAATACAGGTAGCTTAATAAAATGTGGACAAAAAACTCGTACTTGCTTTTCTCCTCATCTCTGATTTGATTCTCTCTGACAACAGTTGCTAATTTTTAGCTAAAAATATTATTCAAAAGAGATAAATAGTGACGTCCAGCAGCTCTAACCTGACAAATCCTTTTGAAGTAATTTAATTGGTACACTTTCATGTACTTTTATCACTCTGACCAGGTACAAGTGGATTTTTTTATTACTTGAAAGCTGTTCGTGACAGGTATTTATTGCTGCAATCATCCACTCTTAACATTTAGACTGTAAAAATTGACCCCAGCCTGTCAACCATTAAGCACCAATAATTATGTCTGAAGTTGTGAAAGTGAAGTGTGACAGCCATTTCATACCTAGTGCTTTAACAGGTCTTATAACCTTCCAAAATACTTTTATTTATTTTCCACGCAACAGTCAAAAATATGAGTGATTTTAGGGAGAAGTATAAAGTTTGTACACGATCAAAGAGTGAAATTTCCTAACACTATCATCGTGAAAGAGTATTATCATGCATCAGGTGGGTGTTAAGTTGCCAAGTAACAAAAAAAGGTTTTTTCTTCTGTAAATATACCAATAACCAGGATTTTTTTTTAAACTACATACAGTGACAATGCCCAACAAGGTCTTTGCTACCACTGCTAAGCAAGAATTAACAAACTTTGTATGAATGCTAAAGGCGATACATTAATGGAAATATTTTTGTGAATTGTAAGAATCTATGAACCACATGATTTTGATCACAAGAACAATTATAAATGCCTCACATAACTTTTCTCTTATATAAGGCATACATCTCAAGCACAGTTTATGAGGCTTTTTAGAGTCAGCTTATTTATTAAGCTGTAAAATCTCTTTGGAACTGCTTCTAACTTGTCAATGCTTGTTCATGTTCTACTGGTACAACTCCTGTAGTACATATTTCTCCTTTTTTTTTTTGTCTCTGGGCACTAGAAAGAAAGAGGGAGATAGTGCCTCAGTCATTCATTTGCTACATTGGCTTGGGCCTGACAACAAAGCACTTGTTGAGGTAAAATTCTGGCAGATACCTCCCAAGAACTGCAGCAGGATCTCCACCTGCAGCAGCTCTATAGGCCAGGAAATTATAAACAGCTGTTATATAGCATGCTAATATACATATATATATATATATATGTATATAAATTAACTCCTTTTCCCAATTTAAATGGTTAAAAAGTCAACAGTGTAGAAGAATGAAAATAATTCAAGTGTTAACAGCGTGCTGCAAATTATTATGCAAAACCCAGAGACACTTTCAGCTTGTTTGATTTTAAATTATTTTGGATTAATAGTTTATTTAGAAAGACTGACTCATAATGAGAGTTTTGCTAAGCATTTGAAATCAACGTTATTTTTAATGAATGAAACTGTTGTCATAACTTGACATGTCCTGTAAAGTTCTGTACTGACCTTGTCCTATATCTACATCTTGTCAACATTGCAAACTTTTAATGGAACAGAATGAAAGCAATATTATACATGTGCAAAGTGATATTTGGATTGCCTGCTTATGTGTATGGCACCTCAACATCTCTCTGAAAGTCTTCTTAAGAGACTACTTCTGTTAGCAGAAGAAAACATTCACAGTGCTTCAGCAACAAGGAACTGATGTCTGAAAAACAGCTGGTCAAAAATCTAGATATGATGTTCATAATTTAGAACTCAGGAATATTAAAAAAAAAAACACAACAACTTTTTTTTTCCCTAATTCTACGGGAAAAATCTCCCAACTGATATGTCCTACATTTTAGTAAAGAGTCTGCTCCTTTAAATTAGGTAGGCATCATCCTCCCAGAGTCATACATACTTGCCAGGAAATAAAATTGTCATATTGCTAAATTAGTCTAGCCACCAATACCAGATATTATCCTCTGAAGACTATACACAAAGCAGGAAAATTGCACTGCATTTATCTTTTCATCCACTCATATATTTTATCATTTATTCAGAAGACCATTTGCTGAAGGTCAAAGTCTCTGTACTACTTAAATGCCACTTAACTATTAGTGCAGGTTCCAAAACCAACTTAAGTATTCTAAAGAAGAAAGCCAAATAAATCCAGATAAAATCTGAGGTCTGATAACTTACATTTTATATTTTTAAAAGAAAAAATCAGAATAAATATTTTGACAAAATCTTCCTGACAATGATTTTGAGGTTTAGTCAGACATGGAGAAAACAAGAATAGAACTATTAAAACTTTTGAAAGGCTGCAGTATCTTTATAAACAGCATTATAATAAGAGGTGTCAATAGGCAAAGGAGCAATGGGCATTGGCAAGGAGTAAGTGCTAAGAACAAAACCATTAAGATAAGACTGAATTATTTAATATTTCAAACCTTACTTAGAAAAGTTGAAAGAAGTGGAATATGTTCAAGACTAATTGCAGGAATCACAGGCACATGACAGTACTTCAAGCAGAAGTCAACCTGTTTATATATATACACATATATATATATATATATATATATGTATGTAGATATGTATATTGTTTATTCTCTCATCTTATTGAAGGCTTTATAGCTATTCCCAATGCTGAGTGATACTCTCTAGAATGTTGTATTGTTTGGTTTCATAAAACTGATTTTTTTAATCCTACCATAAATTAGTTCCTGAGGCAGGAGTTACCTTTTCTTTCAGAGCTTGACACAGCAGATACCTACTCATTGCTGCCTGATACAGCAACACCAAGAATACTGAAAAGACCTTTCTTCATTGCAATCCATACATGAGCATGCACTTTAGAATGAGAAGGACATATGGAATATTTTTTAAAAGCTTTAGAGCATTTTTCAGTCTGTGCTGTCGAAGGTGCTCCATTTTGTGCAAAACACTTCAGTATTCATTAAAGCAAAGCCCAGCACCTACATCTCTCACATGAATATGATTTCTACCAGGCTATAGCTGTGCAAGGAAACAGCAAGAAACTACTTGTTTTCTGTTTTCATTCAATGGCAAAATTTTAGAAATCCTTTTTTCATTGTGAAAACCGATTCATGTACCTGGCACATGCCTGGAAAACCACCTTCCCCAGCAAAGCACTCATCAGTACACTTCAAAAAGCTTTGGTTTCTCTGTAATGTAATTCTGTACTTGTGGCCTCATTTCCTTTCTCTAAAAGTCATTTTTCAGCAAATTATTGACATCCAAGGGTGCTCTATGAAAAGCAGACTGGAAAAATGTGAACGATATGTGACTATTTCTTAACACTGTTTTCCATAAAACAGTACACGACATACATAGAGGTTAATGAAACACAAAAAATCAGAATAAATTCCAAAGGTTTCCACACAGAAAGAAGCATATTTTTTTCTTGAGAAAAACCACTAATACTTATATCTGGTCTTCAGCTTTCTAGTACCATGTGGGAGCAAGCATCTGATGTAACCATTGTCTAAGCTGGTCATTTTACACTGAAAGAAAAGATAAATTAATGTGATGGCTTTCAAGTATACTACTACTCATCCTCATACACCTTGTTCGTAAAAAAATTAAATTTGTTTAAGCAAGGATTTCAGTAATATTCCTATACATAGTACTTCTTATATGGAGGTTTTGTGTTTTACCCTATCATTTCACAGGAGCTGCCTTTTTAAGAATTTTAGGGCCAGCCCATGGGTTTGCTTTTGGTACAACCTATACATACACTTGAGTTTTGAAGACAGTTTTGATCAACAAAATGAGTGGTGATGTGAAATGGGAGGAGAAAGTGGTACATGTAATTTTGTTTATACTTCATTTAAATTTTGTTTAGATCCCTGAATTCCACTAACATTTGATTGATGGGAAGTGGTGAAACTGAAATACTGAAATAAATACAAAACTGAGAGAATCGTGAGAACAGAAAGAAATTAAGTTACACTAATAGAAAATGGAGGTTGAGGAAAGACGCTCACCTTACCATAAAGAATTTTGGATTATTTGAAAATTTTGTGTGCTTTCAGACTTAAATGGGTGGATGGGGTTTAAATTACCTGCATCTATATGGACTGTACAGGAAAAGACTGAGTGAGTTGTAAAAAAGTGAATAGTCTGCCTTAAGGGTTATGCAAACTACTACAGGATGAAGAATTTGCTACGGTCTAATCAGTATGGATTTCACTGCTGTAGTAAAAATTAGCAAGATAAAAAGAAAGACAATCTTGTAGCCTGTGCTAATCATAGAAATATAAAGGCTATGAATAAATAATAAAGGGGAAAATGAGAAATTAAATAGAGAAGAAAGATATTAATGGTGAAATGAAAAATGTGTCTCAAAATGTACAGGGGAATCTTTGTAACTGAAAATAGTATTAATGTAGCCATGTTAAGCACCTATATCATTTACAGCAGTTTAGAATTCCTGGCTGATTTTTCTGGAGGTTCCAGTGCAGCAGTGCCTGAGCCAAACTTCCCCTCTATGCTCTGAACAGCACACAGTGCACACAGGCTGCACCCTGAACATTCCATCCTACTATGACGTGCAAGGGGAATGCAGAGTTTGGCCATTCTGGTTCTTGAAGTAACAAGCTTATAACAGGAGTGAAGCAGTATAACAGCAACAGAAAAAAGTAAAAAATAAAACCCATCAATGAGAGGAATTAAATTATGCATTTACCTGTGACAGAGGAGGACTAGATCCCACAGAAATTTCCTTTGTACAAAAGCCCTTTGCTGAAAAGGCAGGTGAGCAGGTTACAGAAAGCAGAAATGTCACTTCTGGAGTCACTGGGCCATTCAAAAGTAATTCAGTTTGCAATGTGGAAGTCCACTTCACTGTGTGAGGTAATGATCTTAACCTTTCCTTTTTACACTTAGAAGGCATAACATGAGATTCATGGCTAGCAGGAAGCAACTACTTCCAAACATCCTCCCATAATCACACCCACAAACCCTGGCAATTAAACCACAGGACATCACCCAGTAGAATTCCACTTTCACGTGGAAGAGAAGTGGAGGCTTGCTGCCCACAACTGGAGTTTTAGTAATGCTTGCAGCATCACATTAAACATTGACATTCTGCAATCAAGATCAATATTGCTGGGTTGGGTTTTTTTCGTGCCTACATTCAATGAGTTAACATTTCTTTTTCCACTTCTTTGCTATTCTTTTTTTTTTTTTAACCATACTATCTGTAGAAATTTTCATTCCACTTTTGCTTTCGGAAGATTGCCATCCCAGGTAATCTGTTTTATGAAACAATTTCTGTTACAAAAATATATTACAACTTTCCATTTTTTCTATTGGAAATCATATTAGGTTGCAATTTAATGATGTTAAAAGACATTTGTATTTAAGCTATATAATTCTTTAGGTACTGCTCTCTTGATGCCTTTGTAAACAGTACCATCTGTAATTTTCCCATACACTTGAGCAACAACTGCTTTTGGTTCTATCTCAGTATCTCAGGCAGGGTTTTTTCAGCATTATTTATGGAATTAATTTTTAAGAATCTACCTAGAAGTAAGTGTGCCAAATAAGCATGGAAGAAAATATCCATTGTAGTAGAGCTCCAGATTCTTCTATCATTATCTTTGACTGGTGTCAAAAAAACAAGACAATTTCTACTATTATTTAAAATCCAATTTTAATAATGCCCTCAGGGGTTTTTATCATTCTATAACATATTTGGTCTGCTCTATAGCAGTCTATTGAATAAAATTTCAGACAACAATTTTACTTTCATGACCACTGGTATTTTCCTCAAAAACTACTGTACATAGTTTACATTCCCATTTCAATTCCATGAATATTTTGAACTCTCTGAAAATTTCTGTTCATTTTTCCTTTCCAAGTTTATTAATGACACTCCTGCCCACTGAACTCTGTTAAGCTCGTTTTAAAAGGTTTCTTATTTCATGTAGACATTTCCACCACTCAAACTACTATCTGTAGTAATACACAGATTCTTCTAAGTCCTTCTTTACCTCAGCTGCAAGATTGTCTCATTCTTTTCCTAGATTACAGCTAATTTCAAACTAAAAATGCCTTTTTGTGATATTCCATTTCCGACTTCATTAGAAAATCTTCAGTGAGAAAATTATACTGAGAAGGAAACTGAAATGTATAATGTGTACTATATAATCAGAATAATGTGGTCATAAGAACTGAAGAGAGTGTAAAAAAGATGGAAACCTGTCCATAGCTCTAAAGATCTCTGTAAAACAGACTGTATATGTGTTTATAAAGAAGGAGGGAGGAAGCTAACTGAACAGAAAATTATCTGTGTGGCAAGCAAAATTATGAATGATAGAGAGAAATCTGGTGTAAGGAAATTATTAAAAAAAGAAAAATTCAGTATTCATTGTAATAGAACAGAAGAACTGAAAATTAACTTTAATGCTTTCAAAGTATAATAATGCTGCACTGCAGACTCATTTCCTATCAATAATGAAGTCTGAGTTGCCAAAGAAACAAGCATTTGTTATACAGAGAGAATATAGCAGAGAAAGCCACTTGCTGAATAAACTAGGAATTGCCATGAATCTACAACATAAAAAAGAAGATAGGAAACATGCTCTACATATTCATGAAATAGTATCTCCAGGACTACCCCAAGATAATACACGAGTAAATCTGCAAATTCATCCCAGAAACTGCTTATGAAGAAGTAATAGCTGCTTTGTAGAGTTTTTAGATTTCAAAAGTAGCAGGAAAATTAGCTAAATCTCACATTTGCAAAGAAGTTTTTCCAGGCTATTAATAAGACATTAGCTTCAATAAAGAACTTAAAACCATCAATGAGCATTGCATTCAGATTAATTCCCTTGTTAAAGGACATGAATATGTAACACAGAAATTGGAGGATACTTAACATTAGCAACATTACTTGTTGCATTAGACAATTTGGCATCTTAGGAATTCAGAATAATTTACAAAGATGAATTTAGCCATGCAACACCCTTCTGTAGTAACTGCTATTAGTATGTACTATTATGAATATACATGGAACGCAGATGACATTTCCGAAACCCAGCAGTCAGACAGCATAATTAGTAAGAGATACAATAGTTCTCCAACTAAACAGGGACCATTAAACTTCCCTTTTTGCTAATATTAGAATTATCTTGACATGCTAAATGAAACAAACCATTCAGTAAGTCAATATAGCCACAAGCAAGAGATTCAGATCAAAAATATTGAGTGAGCAAAGTATTTATGAGGATTGAAGAGAAACCTCTTCTGACTGCAGATAGTGCAAGACTATATGAAAAAACCAAATTTAATAAACCCAAAGGTAAAATAATTATGAGAAGTTATTGAGATTCTCACCTGTAAAAAGGGAAAGCAGATGGAGCATCAAGACAAGTAAGCAACTCTATTAAGACATCCAATACCATTAAGTCAGTCAATGCTCTTTCTCGTTTTCTTGCCTGCACACTCTTTTCCTACACACTCCTTTCCTACACACTCCAGCTTCCCCACCATCAGCCTGTGCCAATATTTGGTAAATCAGACAGTGAAACTGATCCAGCTTTATTTTTTAGTAAAACCTAAAACTTCACATAATCCAAACATAAAAGAAAGGGGATGGGAGCTGACACGGTTGCAGTTCAGTTGGACCCGCTCTAACCCAGCTCAGGGTTCGAGCTCACCAGTACTCTCAGCTGGACAGCACGAGCAGAAGTGAGAAACATGATCAGACAGAACCACACCAAGTATCTCACTGTGGCCTCTCACCTATCCCTCATGTCCCACCCCCAAAGCCTGCTGGCTCTTGGTTATATCTATGGAGAAAAGCTAAACCCACAATCAACTCCATTTGGGCAGTTCTGGCAGCTCAAAGAAATCTGAATTAGCCACATCTTCATCCTTGGGCCAAACCCTGAAAGGTATCCATGCCACGTGGAGGTGGCTGATAGCAACACCCCCAAGCCTGAGTGGGGCATACAAAATATGCAAGTGTGTGACTGGGTAGAGCTGCACTGCCTTGATTGACCTGCCTACATTAACTCAGAAGCCAATTAGGAGGAAACACTTATGACTGTACATATCACTTCTCACCTCGCTGTGAGATTTCTTTAAAGAACCCTCGCTGTGAGGGTTCTTTATGTGTAAGAAACTCTTTTGTAATGTATATCACACATCAGTCATTGCTGATCATCCTAAAATCCCCTTTATTCCCCCTTAGAAAATACCTCAGGGCTAGTAAACCACAGGATGAATTCACACACGGGGAAAAAACTGACAGGAAACTTTTCAGACAGAAACACTTACTTAAGACTTTAACTCTGTACAAGGCCCCTGAAATTAAAAAAGCGGATATCTACATCCTGACATATCTAATCATCACCTAAAAATTTGATCCTACAGATTGCTTAACTGTACTCTGGGGTCAAGATAGTTTTAGAAAGTACCACAGAAATGGAACTACAAGCTTATTTCCATTTGTTAGCACAACTATAAGCATGATCCATTGTGTTATATGGCAGAACATATTGATCAGCAAAAGCAGATCATTTTGGCTACTTCATAAAATTGATACAAATTAATACTGCTAATACTGCTAGATATCAATATACAAATTAATATCTACACACAGTGCTCTGCAATAAATACAGCTTCTCTTAGGAACGAAACTTCTGAAACAGAAGTCAACAGACAATCTAAAGCTAAGTCATAGAGGCAAATCATGTCTGATTAATTTTTTTATTATTTCAAATAGTTACAGCAGTCACAGAGAAGTTATTGGCAATAACATCCAGAAATTATCCAATCCCAAAGGCAGTGATTTAAAAAGTGTTGCTTTCACATGTGCTTTTCTCATTAACATAATAACATCCTCTATAGCTGAACAACCTCTAAACTGTAGGCTTGGGGCAGGAAAAAGGATAAAGGTCAGGAACAATAATATGGACACCTAATTGTGCACAAAATGTATAGGAAAGTTTTTAGCATAGCTACATGTACTGTACCTCTAATAGTTGAATGAAGTCAACAGCTTATTGAGGAAGAGAAAAATTAATTTCTCATAAAATATGGCCATAGAAATATGTCACAAATCAGAGACACAGAAAGCCAAACTTACTGCTCAGTCATACAGCAAGTGCCTTTACTTCCAGAGTTGCATCAGCTGTGGTCTGCAGCAATATCCCATAAGGTAAAGGTCCTTGAAAATGTACAAAAAGTAGGCACTTGAAAAACTTTCTTCAGTCGTTGGGGGTAAATTCAGAAACCTCCTTCTAAAGGTGCTGAAGCTGATTAGCACCTTCAGGAAGAAACCCAGAAATCCACCAGCTGCTCCCTCAACCATTAATCCTTTTACCTTGATTTAAATATTGCGATAATTTTTAGATATACCACAGAATATCGTGAGCTCTAAGGGACCCAGAAGGATCATCAAGTGCAACTCCTGGCCCTGCACAAGACATCTCAAAGAATTACACCATGCACCTGAGAGGGTTGTCCAGACACTTATTGAGCTCTGTCAGGCTTGGGGCTGAGAACACTTCTCTGGGGAGCCTGTTCCAGTGCCCAACCACCCTCTGGGTGAAGAGCCTTGTCCTGATATCCAACCTAAACCTGCCTGACACAACTTCAGTCAATTCCCTCAAGTCCTGCCACTGGTCACCACAGAGAAGAGATCAGTGTCTGGCCCTCCTCTTCAGTGCAGACAGATGCATAACCAGCTCTAATTTAATTTATTTCACTATCTCATGCATGTGTATAATCTGTAATTTAAATCAATAGACATTTATTAAGCCCATTGTCTTTTGAGTCACAGATGCTCTTGCTGCAGTTCATTACGCTGCCTCATGCTCCAGAGTGCCCAGTGAGGGCTGGAAGGATAAGGCACAGAAAAGTAAGTGATAAATGTCTAATGCCTCCAGCTCTTCAAGGAGGAAAGGAAAAAGAAGTATTGCAGTGCTTGAAAGTTCACTGTAGCACTATTAGTAAGCAGTGGGACTGCAACTCCAAACTGGAGTGCTGTCATATTTGATATTAGTTGAAAAAGAATCTAGAACAATCAATAGAGCACTGCAAGACCAAAACTACTTCACAAGAAGAATCCAGAAAGCCTCAGAAAACTGAGATGTTGCTCTGAAACTGTAAATGCACTGCTACATTTCTAATCAGTGACAGGACTGGCAATATAGAAATATCATATTCAAACTTCAGATGTATCAGAATAGTTCATCATATACATATACCACATTAAATGTTAACATGAAACCTAATGACTTCTTTAAGATGACTCCTTTTATAGATACAAAGGAAATTAGTATTATACTCATAGGCTTAAATAGGGTATTTAAATTTCCTGTAATGAATAAAAGTAGACAGGAGAGCAATAGAAATAAGCCCAACAGATTGTAGATGAAATAAATGTAATTATGTCCAAGATGATTATTTAACTAGTGGCTGACAATCATATTGATTAGGAATACCAGGAAAACTACTAGAGTTCACTGCATATGAATATGAGTTTCTGTGAAAGCACCTAGGGAGAGTTCAAAATAAAATGCATTTAAATAAAAAAAAAAGAAGACTCCTTCAGGGCAGCATTTATCCCTTTGGGCCATAACACACACATCTGGTTCATTGCTCTTTGACAGAAAGTGCATGTTCAAGATGTTCCAGGCCATATATTCTTTCCAGAAAAGATGAACAAGCTTTGTCTATAATGATGCAGTTGATCTTTAAGAAATAAGGAATTTTCCATACTTCTTGGTACTTCTGTCCAGCTGGTATTCCAGGTAAATATCTTCCAGTTGTTGGAAAGATACTTCACCTACAAATTATTTGGGTTATTATTTGTGAATCCCCAAAATCTGGCCACTTAAACTGTGCAGAAGAGAAAGGAATGCTCACATAGAGGTCAGCACTTAACATCCCTACACAGTACTGGTTCTCTTCCTCTGAACACAGTGACTCACACTAAGCTTTGCATCAATAGGTGAGGCTTAGGGCTCCCAAACTGAGGTTCTGCAGTGAGACTTCCACAAGGAGAAATGACAGAAGTTGGCTGTTGTTGAAAAGGTGCAATACTACTGGCACTAGCAAACCTGAAGAAATTACCTGAACATTACCCTAGCAGAGTAAGGGGATGGAGCCCCAGAAAAGAACCTACCCCTTCACAAGATCATCCAACACAGCACTCAAGACATTTCACTCCTGACAGGTGAAGTTTGGCAGATGGGGATCAGGAAAGGTAACACAAAGCAGGTTTAGCTAGACAGCCACCACTGGAACTCAGATCAAATTCATAGACTACTCCAAGTTCCCAGGCTAAGCACTTTTCTTCCCCATTGCTATTTTTTTCTCCATTGTTCCTTTCCTCTCTAAATGTGCTTAGGTTAATATTTTTATTTTGTCTGTAAGGTTCTTCTAAGCAGAGAAGCAGTACCTATTAAAGCACTCTCAGAACCCACTGTCAGAAGGCATTTGAATTAATGGTAGGTTACAGATTTAAAGAAAAAAAACCAACCCAAACATAAATATAAATAATGTATTTCCACAGAGAAAATACTGTGGTCCTTTTATACTCAAATCTAAAATGCTACATTTAAACAAGATAATGTTTGTGACAAACACGAATCTTCTCAAATTTAGATAGCATGACATAATTATAAATAAAGGCATTAGCTGGTCCTTGAGGATACTCCATTAGTCCCTTCTTTTTGCATATTTAAATTGTATTCAACCATCCAGCTAAGTTATTGCACCCAAGTGCATCATAAAGTATAGTTTGTGCAGTGTCATTAACACATAAGGAACACAAGAAATCATTCTTTGCATGGATACTAAACAAACAGAGGAATAAGATACTCTCCTGCCACCATACAAATGTTTCTTAATGTTCAACAGCTGCAGCACTCTAATGGGAGATGCTGTGAATTTAAAATAGAACATTTTTCTAGCCCCTGGTCCCAGAAATGCCTTCAGGTAATGGGGAGAGGCAAGGAGGGGTGCAGTCTCTATCCTGAACGCTGATGATTCGCCCACAAAGTGGGACTACATTGCACAGTGACCTGTGTGAAACCCAATGCACAACATGCTTTGTGAGAATTCCCTATTTAACAACCCTAATTTAACCTAAGCAAGATTACATCCTCTTTTACTGACAAACATGCAAAGAGCACCTTTCAGCTGCACACAGCACAGCCAGCCTGCAGCTATCTCCAACAAAGCTGGCACATGCCTGTGACATAACAAAGAGCCATGAACCAGCTCAACCTAAAAGGAGCATAGCTACACCCATGTCATTGCTTCCATGTCTGAAGCCAGCATGGGCAGTTCTCTGCTATGCACATTGGACACGTGCTCTGGAATTAACTATGAAAGGGGCTAGGATAAAGAGAGAACTTAAAACAAATTACATAGATTAATATATTTATTTTTATTTTTCGGCAATTCCCCCATGTAGACAAGTCCTGCTATTCTACAGGGCATGCTTAAATCATGGTTTGCATTAAACAGCCATGAAATTGAGTGCAGAAACATGAGGTTTTATCAACAACAATGACTGATGTCATATGGGCAAAGAACCAAGAGATTTTAGTATTTTTCAAGCTTTGGAGGATTTGAGGGGTTGCTTCTTCTCCTTCCCCACTCAAAACCAGTTACATACAGTAACAGTCTAGCAGCTTTTAAGCACAGGTTCCTCTGTTGCCTAAATCTAGTTCCTGAAGCATAAGGAGTCATAATTCTAAGTGAAAAGAGTAAATTAACACAGATTTCTGATAATACTATGTGTGCTTCAATTTTATTGATTGAACACAAGTCTGTGTCATGTAACAGAGTTTAGAAGCTGTCCACATAGTGAGAAGAACTTTAATTGTAATTTACACAGTACTTCATGCAACACACAAACAGAGAGTATCAAGAAGAATTCTCACAGCAACACAGCCGAGAGAAACCAAACTTCTTGGAACATATGTAACTGATTGACATAAAGTAAACAACAGCATCAAGGAAGGTCTTTCAAAGCTAAGTGGGAACTTGAGAAGAAACAAAGACCAAATTCAAGGATTTTCATTTTGAGAAACTCTGCTCATTCATTCCTTTTTATCTGGAAAATAAGACAAGGAAAGTATCTCCTACCATTTATCATTTAGATAGATCAAGCAGGCATGTGAGTTATACATCTCTGAAGAGTGAACACCTTTCTGCAGTCTGGTTGGCTGTAGTTTATTTATATGCTCTGGAAAGGAAAGCTGTCAAGTTCCCTCAGGTACACTATGAATACCCTTTGCAAGAGATTTATGCAGTCTTCCCAAGGGCAGCCCTAGTGAAGCAGGTACCCACACACTGAATGGTGCTCAGAGTATGGCATTCTTGCACTAGTCTGTTAAATATAAAATCCCAAGCAATCCATGTTTCTGAAGGGTCCTGACTTTTCCAAGATCTCCAATTCTACAATTTTAGTCCAAAAGAGAACCAAAGCCACCTGAGTACAGGTCTTGTGAGCAGTGGTTAACCAGTAGGGTTAACCCACCACACAGATCTCATCAAGATTCAGATTCTGAAACAGGTTCTGAAAAACAGCAACCTTGAGAGTGTTTGGGAATTTCCACACTTATTTTTTCCCCTCTTCCATTCTGACAGAAATTATGATTTTTAGTTTGGATAAACCTCTTAAAACTAGCAGTAGAAATACCTATCCCACCTATTCACTTAATTTATAGAAAAAAAGACTGAGTATAAGTAACATTTTTTCACCTGCAAGCCCCCTCATTTTCCTCAGGTTGAAAATATCAAAATTTTTATGCTCTTTTTATCAAGAATCCAAACTACCCTCAGCACTATACATTATTTTCAATTTAAGACAAAATACACTTAAGTGAAAGAGAGAATAGCACAGAGCAATGCAGACTAACAGAGAGAGGGAGGTACTGGAGAATAAGCCAGGGGGAAAGGAGTGTCAAACAGGCTCTATTATTTTTGAAGAATTTCAGCATGAAAGCCAGCAACTAACTACGACATGACTGCTTGCCCACTCCCCCCTGCCTTCCAGTGGAATGGGGAGGAGAATCAGGAAAAAAAAGGTAAAACTTGTGGGTTGACAAGAGAACAGCTTAATAATTGAAACAAATTAAAATATAATAACAGTAATAAAAATAACAATAATTTTAATAAAAAAGAAGAGGGAGGGAGAGAGAGAGAGAGATAAAAGTTACAAATAGCAAGTGATGCATGATATCATTGCTCACCACCTACTCGCTGCCAGATGAGCAGCTCACCCCCAAGTCCGGCCCATTTCAGGTGATTTCCCCAGTTTACACTGGGTATGACATTTTGCAGTATGGGATATCCCTTTGGCCTTTTTGAGTCAGCTATGCTGGCTATTTTCCCTTCCAGATTCTTGTTCAACTCCTCACCAGCAGAGCATGAGACCCTGAAAGCCCTTGGCTTGGGGCAAGCACTACTAAGCACCAGTCAAAGCATCAGTGTGTTACTGACATTATACTGAATCAAAAAAAAAGTGCTGTACCAGCTCCTGAGAAGAAAATGAGCTCAATCCCAGCTGAAAGGAAGACAGAAGTTACTGGGGCTTTGCCAGTTAGCACATGGAGGGAACCACATTCCTAATCAAGTACTTAGCTTGGTATAGCTGACCAAATAAAGTTATTAATAAAATGTGCCACAAAGTTAGTTAGTTGTTTGATTCACAGACTTCAAGTTTGTCCATCTAAACAGAACTCCCTTCATGCAGCAGTGTACTGGGGCTGAGCATTTCAAGACCAATCAAATCTGAGTTCCCATAAAGTGCTTAGTATCATCAATGCAACCTCAGAACCAACAGTAAGAGTGTTCTATATCACAAGATAGTGGGAAAAGTCTTGAGGTTATAAACACAAGATGCCTCTATTTAATTCATCCCATATTCAGGAAAACAGATTCTATAAATAAATTGGCATCAAGGAAACACATCCAATTTCTCCCTATAATGAAACAAGCTTGAATGTTGTGCTGCTCGGGTCAAGAAATAATAATAGTAATATTGCCTGTTTTCTATTTCGTGTTACAACCTCTGAGGAGCAAATCCCATCATAGTGAATGCTGACAACACTTGAGATTGCAGCTGAAGAGGTCTGAGCCCAGGGAGAAATTACTGCAAGTTTGTTCTATTTGGCTTCAGCATGGTTCACTATTAAAGTAGAATATAATATGCCCAGAGAAGTTGTGGATGCCCCAGCCCTGGAAGTGTTCAAGACCAGGTTAGACGGAGCTCTGAGCAACATATCTAGTGAAAGGTGTCCCTGCCCACAGCAGGGGGGTTGGAACTGGGTGATCTGTAAAGTCCCCTCCAACCCAGACCATTCTACGGCTCTGTAATTCTATCTATTACCTAGAAATTCAGTAATACATCTGTAAAATGAACAACACAGATACAGCTTGGAGATCTTGAAAAGAGAAAGCATAATCCAGAGGATGACACTGCATTACATCTCATAAAGTAACATTAACATTCAACACCAAATACCTAATCTGTTCTTTTACTCATTTTCTGAAAAAAATAAATATATAATAGTAAGCACAGGCATACAGTACTGAAAGATAAATACACTCTGAACTGAGCAGAATTTAATGTTGAATGCCAGAGGTTTTAATAAAGAAAAAAAGTCTTACTAAATACAGGGCTTCCTTTCTCATGGTGAAGTATTTAGATAGGATTAAAGTTTTTCAGGTGACCTTGGTTACCACAGGGCTATGCAGACCTGTCACTTGAAGGAAAACGTTATTACCTTCAGGGGCTGAAGTAATTACAATCCATTTGTAATGATTGGCCAGCAACCTCTTCTTCAACTTCTGAATTTGGAATACAGAGAAAGCTCCAAATGAAGTGAGTGGAGGCCCATAAAGTAATCTGATATTCTAAAAAATACAGCTACAACACTGCTGAAAACTTCATTTAATAACCATTTGAATTTTTATAGGCTCTGCTATTTCCCTCTTTTGCTTTCACCTGCCATGACCTTTTAGGAGACCAAGCTTCAGTGTCACCTGAAAGAGTGAAGAATATTATTAAGAGTAGTTACTTAGGGCTACTCATATGAGGACTCAGAACTAATTTCCAAGTTTAACTGTTCATCTGGTTGTGGTCTCACACCATTCTGCAACACAGCACCACATTTCATGGATACACGTGGAGCGGCTCTTGTTTGACAGCTTCATAAAATAGTAACAAGTACTGTTTCATTCATCGTATATTTTAAAAACAAAGATGTAACTAATTCAAAAAATAAACTCCTGGACACTGAAAATGCATATGTTTGATTAATTTCCTAACCATATCTGGGAGAATGAACTACTTCTCTAATGATTGCTGTGTTCAGTTCTTGTCTGAGCTCTTTTCAAAAGAAAATCGGTATTTGAGTTTACAATTTCCATGTCAGGTTTCATTCAACTGCAAATTATGCTAGCTGAATTACATAAACGACTGAAACAGACTTTAAAGCAAACTTCAGTCCTTAATCTGGCAATGCTGCTGGAGTCTGTAATTACTGCTACACCAGCACTTCATTTACAATCCCCTAATGCCCTGTGTCTATTGCTATCAACAAATTATGGATTACCAGCCCAGTTTGTTGCTGTCAAATATACATTCTGTCTAGTGCTCAGACTAACAGTCTGCAAATAACCAAATGAAACCATGTCACGACAATACAACACTAATAGGAATAAAGGGAAAACGGACACAAATGGGAAAACCTAAAATGAAAGGTATGCACAGATGATCCTTTTGAGGTAACAAAGTGTATGTTAATCGAGACCAGAAAATCTGGAAGGTGAGTAATGCTTAACCTACCTGTTTATAGCATGTAGATATGGGACACAATGTTGTGGAGTTACAGCTTCATGAAACAGGAAAGCCAACTTTGTGAAACTGCAATTAATGGATGGATTTCAGAGATACAATCATAGGAACAAATATACCTGGATATCAGGACTAGGGATTTATGAGGAGAACTATATAATTTGTATATATTCTATTGTATATCATGTTTCTAGTCTATTTAACTTCTCGTTAGGCGCTACTCTGCCCTTTGGAGACCATGCCCAGAATGCTGCATCCAGGCCTGGATTTCTCAGCCAAGAAAACAGGGACCTGTTAAAATGAGCCCAAGTGGGAGGCCACTAAGATGGTCAGAGAGCTGTAACACCTCTCTATGAAGAAGGCTGAGAGAGCTGTGGTTGTTCAGCCTCAAGAAAAAAATCCAGAGATACCTTAGAGCAGCCTTATAGTACCTAAAAGGGGCTTACAAAACAGAGAGCGACTTTTTACCCAAGCAGGCAGTGATAGGACAAAGGCCACTGGTTTTAAACTAAAAGAGGAGAGATTTGGATTAGATGTTGGGAAGAAATTCGTTACTCAGAGGATACTGAGGCACAGGAACAGGTTGCCCAGAGACGTTGTGGATGCCTCATCCCTGGATGACCATTCCCTAAGCATTTGCCACAAAGACAGGATGCCAGAGTAGATGAACCTCTGACCTGACCCAAAACCACCCTTCTTACATGATTATTAGTAGGTATAGGCATTCCAGAGGGTGACTGATTGCAAATTTTCATCAAAGACAGGTTGAAAACTGAGCAACATGCACAACACATAGGGACAAAACCTCAGTGTATCTGAACTGTTGTAATTTTCCTGTTGTCAAAATTGCCATATTGATTTATATCTTCCCTTAAAGGTCTGTTTAATCAACTGTATTTTACCCTGCTATTATGACAGCATTTGATACATAATCAACAGGGTGGAGTACTGAGCTATTAAAATAAATGAAAGTGCAACCTTTAATTTAAGGGGGAAAATATTTACAATGCATAATGAAGTCCAAAAATAAATATTTAATTTAAAAAGTACTTTACCAGTATCATTCCCTATTTCTAGACATGTCTTCAGAGCCCATTTAAGTTTTTTTAGCAGCACAATATTATTTTTTTCCACTATTAATTCATGCTTCTGAATTAATGCTACCAATTCTGGTAATGACACTTTCTCTGAAACCATGCTTCTTAAAAGCAAGAAAATTATCCAAAAATAAGGAACTTCTGCAATACATGCTCTATAAAAATTCTAAGAACTCAATTTTCATTAGAGCACTTAGATTTTTATTAACTAAGCAAGGAGCATACTCGGACAAAAAAATGATTATAGATTTTTTTTTAAAAGTCTTTTATAAAGTGATTTTCAGAACATACAATTGCATATATGCTACAGGAAATACGTTTTGGTTTTGTGTTTGTAGAGAACAAAACACTATAGGATCCTAGAAAACATAAAAGCTTCTAGGACAGGGCAGAATATCTATAAAGGGCAGTCAGAAGCAGTTTATATTTAAATATAATTTTTCTTGATGTGAAACTGTTTCTCTGTTGTTGCCTTGTTTGCACCTGGAGGAGTAACTGCTGAAGATAGGTGGCAAATGGCAATTTACTCCTTGGGAAGGGTGATTTGTCAGGATCTAGCAATTGGCATATGAGAGCTGAACAAAGGAGGCTGTTTCTTGACAAGAGCAATTATGTAGAATGCTAGGGAGATGAGATGGTGCATGTTCTAAATACTGGTGTGATGTTGTAAGCTGTGGGTCAGCTTCTTCAGGTTTACAGGTGCTTAATTTAATATTTAATAAATATGGCTTAAAACCAACAAAAGCTCCTTATCTATGACCCTCAGAAAAAATAACTGCCCAAACAATGCTCATGGAGAATTCTGTAAGCTGACAATGTGTTGCCACTTTCCAAGCCACAAGGGCACAAAAGATGAAAAGATGGTTAGTTTCTAAGGTATACAGCAACTTTTGAAATGTACTGTGTCCCAGCTTGGTAGCTATTTAAAGAACTTCACAACTACTGTCACACTTCCCATAGCAAGGAGAGGACATGACAAGAGAGGAGTCTCTCATCGCTACCTGCATTCTATAAAAAAAGTCCTACAGAACATCGGACTTGACCTTATGGCTCTGAGAAAGAACAATTACCTCCTTGGAAATGCTGACATTTTACAGGGGCTGTGCCCCCTCCACTACTGGCTAGTAGTGATACTTGGGAAATTCTTAGCCCAACAAAGGATAAAACGGTGTCAGAAGTGAAATAGCACTGCCCTGTTGGGGAGACTGCACGCAGATCCTCCTGAATTACTTTTGTACACTCTGGGCCCTACACTTCATTTTGAAATTACAGGTATCAGCATACATGAAACTGAAACATGCAGCTCCCTACTGGAGCTTGACTGATATATAACTCTGTAGCAACTAGCTGGTTTGTATTTCCACATAATTCCAGTTTTATCTTGTAAGGAGACTCTTGAAGGAGAGGTAATAAAAATAGGGAGGAAAAGAAATGCAGGAAGTAATGGAAAATAAAGAGAGAGAACTGTCCTCATAATGGTAGAGTACTTAGGGCAGTATTTCACCTGAAGGAAAGTAACTAGCTGGTTGTCAGTGAACAATTTGCTTTCATCGATCTCTTGGTTAAATATTGAAGACATTTGCCTACAGGGTACAATGAATGAAAATAAATTCCTTAATCACCCTACTTTTTGTGCCTGTGCTTGTAAATCAACATGTGTTACAAGTGGAAAACTGTTTAGGTTTTGAAGAATGCTCTACCACTGCCAGCTGCACCTTCCAGTTGTCCATGGCAGGAACCTCCCACAATGATAACCCTTCTTTTCTGGTTTGATCTTTACTTTTTTTCAAAAAACAATATTAAAATAATAAAAAAAACTATTTTAAAAATATAAAATACATGTATCAAAGTTGAACATGTGCCTTGTTTTAACCTGGCAATAGTGCAACAGATTCATCTCAAACTCAACTGAAGTTTTCCAGCTAATTTCTGTAAAATACTAAGACTTTGGGTTGAAAAGTAGTTATGTGGTCATATAAAGTGTACATTAGAGTACACAGTACACCAAACAGCTTGTTAATCTTTAGTGTTCCATCTTGCTAACCTTTTTCTAAGGAAAAAAAATCTTTCTTCAAAAGATACAATTAAATATGGGTTAATCTTATTACACTTTTCACCATGACTGACTCATAAAACTTAACTTCTTTTTCTCCTCACTGAATTATCTGAGTTAGCGAAGCACATACAAGCCAAAGGCTTACAGTAGAAGCCATTTTAGCTCAGTATAATATTCAACAGTGGCCAAAGTGAATGGTTGAGCAGTAGCAGATATAGCACATTAAGTAGCAGTAGCAATACACACATTAAGTATATTTGGAAAGCAGCCTCACAGCTTCTGATAATTTTAGCTCACAGACTTACTGAGCCAGACACAGAATTTTCATTTACAGGGTAACTAGGATCAGTTTCACTTCATGTAGCTCTTCAGCTCTCCCTCTCTTTGGCATGAGCCTTTCTGTTTGTCTATCAAATAAACTCTTCCTCAACCCACTCCTCTTATTTGGAGTCCCCCTTCGGCTGTCTTCATGTGATGCCCCTTACTTATAAGAATCTCCATTTTTATGAAATGTCCCTTATTATTTCCCAGATAGGCTAGATGAATATGTTACTGGCTATTTTTAATTATTCATCTCATTTAAAGGATTATTACTTTCATGGCACCATTTTAGGATCTTTTTAAGGGCTACTTCTGCTCTAAAGAAAGTGCACTTAGTTGAAGTTGTCAAGAGATTTCATGTTCCCTGCTCTGCCAGTAGCACCAGGTTTCAATGTTGGCCACTCACACACTTAAAGTAGCAGAGGGCATGTTTCCAAAAGCCAGTGTTGCAAAAAATCTAGAATTTAAAAGCCAAGATGAACTCCTGCCTACTCAGCCATTACATTGCTTGGTTTTGCTGCCCAATCTATACTTTCAATCAAATCTAGGCAATCCACGCCTACTTTAAAGAAGGCAAAATAAATAAAATTTTTCAAGTTTTACTGACAACAATGTAAAAACTGTACAAAATAATTCATAACTCTAATTGAGGAGGGTTACCTCACAGACATTCAATCCATTTGTGCCTGATTTCCATAGAAGTCCTTGTGACTGACAGCAAGTTTCCCCTGGAAAAAACTGAAGGAAAAGTCTCAATTCAGATCTATATGCTCCATGAACAGTTATTAAAAAAACATTTACCCCAGAAAAGTATATTATCTTGCAAACTAAAGCTCTCTTTGCTTTTAGAAATTGGAGTCTTCTTCTTGGCTTCCACATTTCCCTCAGGATCTGATGTTCATAAGCAGGGGATTAAAATCCTACACACTGCACTTATAAAGGGTTACATATGCCAAGACTGTATGTCCCATACTGCTTTACATTGTCCAATAAATAATATGGATCCTTTCAGGCAAACTGCTGGGTAGGGAATACTCCCTAAATTAATAAGGCTCAGGATCGTTATTTCTTCTACTGAATGTAAAAGTTGATATTAGTCTGACAACATGCTCATTAAAAAGGCCACAGCAGTTTATGACTTCATGTAAGAGCACACCAGCTAAATTAAGATATGTGCGTGCCAATAGAACAAAACCTTTATTTATACTTTAAATTAAAATGAAAAGAAGTATTTGCCAAAAATCTCTAATATGCTATGATTTTTTATAGGAAAAATAAGTACATTTTAACTCCCTCTCTTCAGTATGTCTCCATTCTTCCTACTCACTTCATCATTGTCAGGTCACAGTTAAGAGGCTTGGGATTTCCTTCAGGGAAAATGGGGAACTCTGGCTAAATTCTGCAAAAATTTTTACACAAAAAGCTAAGTATGACCACTTCTAACACAATAAAAACCTTCTAAGTATCCAAATTTCATAATCTACTGCTCTTCTAGATCCAGAAAAACAAATTGTTTCATCGAAGGACACCTGAAGTACAAAATCTCGTCTTAGTTTATTGTCTCTGTCTGTGAATGGCAGGTAAAGAGAAGGGATCTGTGCTTAGGGAGCAGAGGGTTTATGTATGACAGGCACTAGAGAAAGTATTTAATAATGCAGGCAATATCATCTTGCTAGAGAAAGTGGTCTGGAATGATACCCTTTCAGACAAAATTAATGACTTCGTTCAAGCATACTCAGTCTGACAATTAATCAGCGAAGTCCTGTGAAAGACTGTCAAAAGAAATGGTGGATGTGAAATGCTTCAGGGATTTACCACACAATTTCTAGAAAACAACAGGTTGGTATACTGGTCACATGCCTTAGACTTAAAGTCAGAGGTTCATATGGTTTCGAATGCATTTTACTTCTATCATCAACAAAAAGTAGAGTATATGCAATAACAGAGCTGGGTTTCCCACTTGCTACAAAGGCATAATATCTGATGTATGCTAATGTAACTGTAATTTTAATTTAACAGGACTGTTTTAGTATGACTTTATGCTACAGGTATTCACATATGGCCCACATGAGGGATTATTTTTCATTATCTCATTATCATATGGAAAATGTGAGAAATAGTAACAGTAGAGTGATAAACAATGGTGAAATAGTTATTCATGCAAGTACTTGGGAGCTGTGCTAGAGCTCATTGACATGGGATTCAGTGAGAGCAAGATATCAGTACCTGAAAGTACCAATTCCCATTTAATTTTTACATCTGTTTTTTATGCATGGCTTGAGTTAATTGAAAATTGCCTTCCTAAATAAAAAAAATACCACTGACCTCACTGGAGTCTAGATCATACCTTTCATTCTTTGCCTATATTTAAATCTACAATATTTTCTTCATAGTCTGACAGAGCAATGGAAATTAAAGTAATTGAAAACTTGTTGTTCAGTGTCTCTGTGAGCATCAACTGACTATGGAGATACGAAGGAACTTGTGCAAGTTCAGAGGACTCTCAACAAACATGAAAGCCCCAAACAGTTGTCCAGTAAACATATCCATCTCCAGTGCATTTGCTTAAAAATAGAAGAAATTCCAAGACAGAGTGTAAAAGGTGAATCCATTTTCTAAACAAAAAATATAATGAAGATTGGATCAAAGTTTGATGTAAAGGTTTTTATCAGCACAATTTTAACCTGGCCAAGCCCATTTTGCCACATCCAACACATTCATCCACATCTGGATGTTTCATTTACCATAATTATTCTGAGTGAATTTCTTTCCATTTGGAAAAGCTTAATTATTGCCTTTGGGCTGTATTAAGAGGAATGAGCTTTATCCTGATTTAACCTCTTTTTATGACTTTGCAGAGACTTTTACTGGAATAAGGCCCTAGAAAGCAAACAGATGTTGCTTTAAAAAATCAGTTTGCTTATATACCACACTTTCACCTGACAGTCAAAAAATGCAGCTCCTTACAGCAACATTCTACATAAAAATCATAGAATCCATCATGATTCTGACAAGATGAGTACTTCACGCACTAAATATCTGAATAGAAGCTATCACAGGTAAGATCTAGGTCTCACAAGACTGCTCCATCACTTCCAAAAGACTTATGGTACTTCAGTGAAGCTGAACCTTTAAATCATCACTATTTTTCCTAATTCAGTTCAGCTCTTTATTTGTTTGTTAGCAGAAAGCTTTTCTGCAGCCAGTATGCCAATATTTTTTCTTAGGCAGTCAAAACAGTGTAACTTTTTCTGCTTCTTTTTCATGTCAATGTAGTCAGTGGACCCACATTTACAAAAGCACCTCATCACACCCAGCAATATACTGCTATCAGAATACACCTAGAGGAAATTAATATGCCTTTGGGTAGAGACACAGAGTAGAAAAATACTACAACGTTAAGTTAAAAATAGTTTCAGTTCAGAAAAAAGGTTAGATTTCTAAGCAAATGGAACTGAGTACTATCTCTAATAACATTAGTGTATGGTAACCACTTTGTGGCTCAATCCCACACACCAAACAGGTAACCAAGATGTCAACAGCAGTGTTGTGCCTAAAACTACAACAAAGCAAAAACAGAACCCATATAAGAGGGAGGGACCACTCACAACAGCCCACCAGCACCCTATATTCTACTTAACTGGAGAGTAACAATTCTGATGAAAAGGATTAGGAGTTCTTGAGACAACAGCTCCTGGCAAAAGCATCCACACTAGCCATATACTTGTTTCTTCTTTGATTAAGTCATGGAAAATGAATGTCTAGTCAAAACCATGACTTAACTTTTGGTGTAGAACTTACACCTTGAGTCTAGATATTAAAGACTGTTTAACTAGTTCTCCTCTGCATTCTATGTTTACTCCTGAAAGCATGTATTTCTCAACACTTAACATCAACATTTTAGGAACACTGAATACAAAGTTTATATGGCCATAATGCCATTAAGGCAAAAAGAAACATTAATCAGGAAAAAAAGCATCTAATTTTAATAATTTCAGTAGCAAGCTGGTGCATAATGAGGATGAAAGGGAGAAACACTGACTCCAGAGCAGCTTCCACTTTGCTGTATGCCCTTATCCTGTCTCTTTTCTCAAGCAATTCTCTTTCACCCATCCCTGCCTTTTGGAAGTGGATTGACAACAGAGAACTAGGCCACGTCATGAAATCAAACAGTAGGAACAATTGGGATGGACATTCCTGGATGAAACAGGATAAAGGCAATTTGATAAGGAGAGATTCAATTCTCATGTACTGTAACCTTTCAAGCAACTTTTATAGGGGTTTTACTGAAATCTACTCATGAGAAAGAAGCACACGTCACTTTCCATGCTTGAGAGGAGGCTGAGTGAACAGAGACAGTAAAAATACAAGCATCACATGGTAAAACTCCTTTGTCTTTCTCAGGAAGGTCAGAAGAAAAGATCGACAGCTCAGCTGGAGGCAGAGAAGAATCTAGATAGTGAGATTGAGTGATGATAAAATAAGACTCTATGTGGTCTTCGCTATAAATTTAAATAACTTTAAAAGAATTTACTCCTTCACTGACAGTTACCATTAAAAACAGATTTTTTTTTTCTGTTATCTGTAAGGTTTCTTGGCTACTGCTTCCTATGAGAAGGCATTCAAAGAGTTTAGTTCTCCTTAAGGTGTGGATAAAATTAATCAGAATACAGTAAATAATAATAAAGTGTGTTTGGCCTCAAAATGGCCAGATTGATGACTGCTTTGGGCAAAAGTGGCTGTTGGCACTGACTTGAAGATTCTTTAATATGTCACTCAGAATAAGTTCTTTAAAGAATGATTGTTCTGTCTACTGTGGTCATATTTAAATGCCAGATTCTGGCCATCAAATGTGGCTGGACTTGTCAATGAGGCAGAGGATATAATTATTTAGTTAAATAATTAAATGAATGCTGTTGTACATATTAGCTGTTCTCAGCTTTAAGCATATAAAAGTGTTCTGTCAATATACTAACCATGGACCAACCTTATTTTGGAAGGTGCTATTCAAGAAGAAGAAAAGACTTATTATCTAAAAAAGCAGTATCCAACTTTTCTGGCATCCAATTCACATTTTTGGAGGTCATTTGTAAGTTACACACATAATACTATTGAGTCACTCAGACTCATTTAGAAGTTTGGTTCACTGGCTTAGAAGCCTAAAAATTGTGGTTGAAACCCAGTCATCGTTCAGAGAGCAAGAATGCAGAGTAATTTTTACTAACTAATTTTAGAAATGAGCAGGGATGAACAATCCACTGTTGCCACTTGACAGAAGTAATGAGACGTAATGATTTTAGCCATGTTTTAACCACTCTCAGCATCACTTCCTACCATTCTAACTCAGCTCACATTTTGCAACAGATTAGATGAAACAAAATATAAATTCTTAAGCAATTTATACATTTCTATGCCTCTTCCTCCCAAAGGACAACAAAGATCAACCCAATGAACTTACCCACAGACTATTCACCCCAACGAGGCAAGTTACCACAGCAGTGCTGCACAGCTGCAAAGGCAGGACCTCACGTAGCTCTGCAAGCTCCCTGCTTTGCTCCTCAGGGCCAGTCCTTCACTTTTGAGACATAGCAGACAACCACTGTCAGGAGAGACTTATTTATGACTTATGTATTCACAGCATGAGCCTAAACCTCAAAGTAGTTTTAACTTTCAGCATCTAATTTGGATGGCCCAAAACTGACACGTAAAAAATGGGTTGCTCTTTGATGGCCTGTCATTGTTAACACACCTGGTTCACTATTTCAGTTCCTTGGTCTCCTGGGTACACTCAAGCATGGATTTGCAGATTATTCCAGCCAAGGCATCCCCTCTCTAGTACTTATAAGTTTTTGACAATAAGACTAAATGACTGTGCTCAAGGCAAAACACTATATGCTCTTGTGGTTTATTATTCTTTCAAGTCAATTTTGCAATGAGATAAAGATTTTTAAAACTCTTAATGAATAACTTGTAATCTCCTGGTTACAGTATAAACATTTCCTCTATTTTTTCGGAATTTGGCAGTGTCTAAATTAGCTATTTTTCTGGTATCTTTAACTTCTTTCTTGTCAGTACCAGTAAGACTGCACTGGAAACAACAAGAGTAGGATACATATCAAAACAATGTAAATTATAAATCATAGCTACCTCTACATACTCAAAATTGCAGCAAGATTGTGCTGCTAGATTTGCTATGACAGAGTGGTTTCCAAGATAAACTTCTTTTTGGTATCTTTAACAGCTTTCCAGAACAGTCATCATTAAGCAGAGAGTTTCGCTAATGGTTATAGAAACTGACTTTCCCTACATGTTAGGAAACTTTCCCTACATGTCAGGAGACCCTTTTGGCTGTCTTTAAGAGACCTCACTGATAAAACTTTTTCCTTTTTTTAATAGATATTTAAGCCTGTATACTTCAAATACCTGTAAATACATGAATTTTTAATGTATGTTCAAAACGGGACTTTTCGTAAGGTTTATTAAGCTGGAAGAGTGCTTTTTGCTACTTTCTAAAACAAATTAAAAAATTCTTGCATTTTCCTATCAGAGATATCACTCCTAAGTATATTCCTTAGTGAAAAGATCTCTGCTTTCTCAGCTAATTCTGTATTTGTACTATCTCAAAAGTTATCCCAAGAAATTATGTCCTGAGTACATCAAAATCCAGAGCACCATAAGGACTGTAAAACCAACAGAGCAAAACTGTGTTTTGCTCATCTATGTCCTTGCTAAAGGTCTTCCAGTGGACCACAAACATAGTAAGACTATGTAATATCTACAGTACAGTCCCATACATACAAGACCATGCCTGAATTGATATCAGAAATGCAAGTGCAGCAGCAGAAGCAGGCCCAGAAGAGCTGGCAGAGTGACAGCAGCGCTCACAGCATCCCCAGCTGTGAGTGAATTCCTCACTGCCTTGCTTACTCCAGGCACATCACACAGTAATGCTCTGAGCCATTGCTCAAAGACACTGTAGACCAGCACTCTGGGGTGCTCATATTTCATTAGGAGACTTTTCCTTAATGACAGCAGGAACACCATCACAATGAAAAGGAAATTTTGTGTCTTCTAAGTTAGCCTGTAAGTAAAGATGACTAATTAGCATTGAGGTACAGATTTTTCAGTAAGCATATATGTCTAATATGATAGGAGTATGCAAGTTTTTTTTCTTTTCTGGAAACAATAACAGGAACAATAAATTATGCAAGAGTCACTGCTGATAAAAGACATATCAGTGTAAGTTACATTACAAACTCCCTTTGCCTGTTAGAACTTGAAAATATCTGTTTTCATTTACCTTTGCATTAAAGCACCTACATTCTCAGGCAAACACAGGCAAAACAGTATGCAAAGAGAGCATCACAATTCAGACAGCCCTTTTAGTATGTCTAACTCCCAGCTACACTGAATACACTATTTGATTTATTTATTCAGTATTTACTACCTTATTTCATTCCATCAAACAACAGTTGCAATATTTTTCTGTGGCTAGTGCTTTCTAAAACATATTCCATATTTCCACATCTGAGAGAGATGAAGGTAATGGATGAGGTGGAGATAGAAAAGCCTTTATGCAAAACTGAAAATTTGAATTTCAAGAAAATCAAAAAGCAAGAGGGATTCATAGCTCTGGCACTGGATCAGGTATTTTTGCATTTCTTGTCCACAGTACAGGGTTAGCTAGCAACCCAGTCTTCTAGTATAATTTCCAGTAGATCAGTATGGTGAAACTTCACTTTTCTCCTTGTATATTCCCCCTGGCCCCAGTTTTCTTGTATTCCTTTCCAGTGTGCATCTGTCCTCTCCATCATGTTCCTGTCTCTAAAGGCTACGTCCATTTCAAATGTGGGGAGTGCCTCTCTATATAATGCTTTCAGTACCAACTATTTTTCCACTCACATTTCCCCCAATAACTTTTTCATGCCTATAATTTGCTTACCCCTAAAATTGCCACCAAGAAACACAAAACCATGAAAGGTCCTTAGAAAGGACATTTGTGCTCTATGCACACACAGAACCTAAGAAGGAAAGACACTGAGCCCTTAAAAACACAACAAGAAACACCTTGCTAAATAAAACTTAGTGCCATCTCTTAAGGGTTTATGCTATGTTTCCCTATTTGTTTCCTTTTTACAAGGTCAGAGAGCAAAGATATTTCTGACTACATGGGATGTGCCATATAATGTTTATTTGGTATTACTAATTAATCTATGCTCCACACAAGGAAGGATTCAGGGAAAGAGATTGCTGTCATGAACAATGATCATTTTTATCAGATTTGGTGATTTTTGTCTTTACTGGAAAATAAATGAGACCACCAAGACATAGCCAGTTTAAAATTGGCCTCCCTTACAAATAAAAGGCATCTTCTCCCATTTATAGTCCACTGAGCTGTCCATTCTTCTTCTAATTAACTTATTTCTGAGCAGCATTGGACACCATATATAACAAGCAACAATTTGCATCATAATAATCCTTTAAAAAAAAACCCTTTCATGAATTTTCCCCTCTACGAGATACACAAACATGTAATAAATGGGGTCTATGAAGAATAGATAGAATGGGAAGAAACCTTTTCTCAATTTAGAATTTAATTGTAGAAGGCCAATTATAAAATTTTAATTTCCGCTATCATCTGTCTTGAATATTTATCTTATCTAGGAGTTATTTTATTCATAATGGAAATCTTTGATGGCTTTTTTTGTTATGATAGTCTGAGTCATAGATAATATCCACTACACTGGATTAAATTTGTACGGAAAATAGGCCATGTCTGAAATTAGATACAGCTAGCTTAATTTTGCTGACATATAAAAGAAAGGAAGCTTTGTTTAAAAATATAAACAAAAGAAAAAATTAATAAATTCACTTAATCTCCTGAAATATTTCAGATATTGTATCTGCCAAAGTATGAAAGCTACAGGAGCTTAAACAGCAATTTACTGGAAATCAGAACAGGACACCTGGGGTACCACTTTCTGCTGATTAAGACAGCATATATTGGGTATTTAATAATTATATAAATTTAATGTTATGAGTGGTTAGTGTAGCTGAAAAAGCTGCTTTTTTTAAAGCTGGAAAACTCACTCATATTTATCCACAAACACAAACTTCAACATTCTGAAACAACCTAGAACATTAAATGCTAAAATCTTTTAAAAATGAGAAAAAGGGGCATGGGATAGCTAAGCACAGATTCTCAATTACAAGGCTATTGCAGTAAAACAGATTTGCTGAAAGATAAAATAGAGGATATACATATACAGCAGGGCAAAGAAGCCCTGTTTTAATTACTGTGGATAAAGCAAAGAAATCACTGCCATTTGCACTTCAAAAGCATGACATTTTCAGAAAATTGGAAGGGCTATAAATTGTGCAATATCAAGATTATCATTTTCAGAAAAAAAGAAATTATCAAAAGATCCAAGCCTCTAAACTTAACATGACTTTAACCTAATCAGAAGTAATCTGTCATTTTGAGTCAGTTTGGGTTATGTGGTAGACTACTTACATTGAAATGCTAGCTGCCTTTATAACAAGATGTATTTTGATACTTACATTCTGTTGCCCCATATTTTTTCCTCTCTTAATATACATTTTCAGGTTTAACTCCCACTTACATTCATACCAATCACATTATACAACTAAAAATACATTAAAAACAAGACTCTGGAAGGAAAAGCCCTACTCTCTTCTTTCTCTCTCTCCTTGGTTTAGGTGGAGAGAGGAATTAATGCAGAGCCAGCTGAAATTAGGACTTGCAGTATTCACATAGCAGGATTTCAGCTCCTGGTCACTTCAGTGCTTTAGTGCTTTTCCACAGCTCTTTTGCTCCCCCACTTGCTTTTGACTTGAACCCATTGCAACATCAGAAAAAGTTGGTGCAGTTTGTGACAAAGACAAGTCTTGATGAAAGTGGAAGGAGGAAGGAGAAGAAGAAAAAATTATGTTTGACATAAGACTGGCACCGTCTTTTTTTCCTCCATTTGCATCTGAACAAGTTTGAAATTCTGTGACTGAGGCACTAATGATATGAGTTCAAAAAACTTAGTTCTTCTAATAATTCACAAAATGTAAATAAAGTCTCTGTTGGGTGCATGAAAAAATCCATCAGACCTGCTACTGAACAGCATGCATCAACTTTTAGGTCACAATAAGACAAGGTAGGCCCTTTATGATGCTGACATAGTAGCACATCTTAATGATTTTTAAGGAAGAATGACAAGATGCATAAAGCCATGCATCACATCCAAGCAGTGATAAATGTTTCATGCCACCAACAGTGCCACTGCAGTTTTCTTCAGAAAAACTCAAAGATGCTGAGCACTCAAGATGATACAAGCTTCTGGCCTTTGAGAAAGAGAATACTGTCTTACTCAGTGCAAAGGCACAGGTGACATGAAATTGGTAGTGCATTCTAGAAAACCATTTCAAATAAACTTTAGTGAATATTTAATCAACCATAAATACCAGAATAATGTTCTTCATAGTTACAGAAGAACAACATAGAATTATTAGCACAAAAAAAAAGATCAATTAATTAATGGATTATTTTTTTTTATAGGAGAGAGTCATATGTCATAGAAGCAACAGAGATCTGAAACATGTATTGGGTGACCCTAGTTCTTGTTCAGTAGTGCTATATAACCCAGAGAAACAGCAGGTGAAATAGGTTTATGAAACCTCATCGAATCAGTGTGAGATTTACACAGGTTCCTGGTTGGAAAACCAAACATATGACTTTGTCCACCTTTTTGATAATCTCACACCAGAAGGACCCATTTCTTGCCTTTCCCAGCTTGGTACGTGCAGACTGGAAGTGTTTCAGAATCTTCATCCTGCTCTCAGTAACACTTTTGTACAGTGGGAGCAGCCCAGATGTGCTTGAAGAGGTGCTGTTAGTGCTCATTATTTTGCTTTTCTGAACGCACAGGTAAAGAGCATTTGCTGTAATGACAGCTGATGAAGTTATTCACTAAGCCAATGGAAGCCTTTCCATTGATTTCTAATGATGATGGATTGACTCATTAGCCTGTTTAGACTGTCACCTGAGCAGTGGCAGCTGTTACATTGACCATGTAGACATAAAACACACTAACAGCTTTGTTTACACCAAAAATGTTTTGTTGCATTGAGAGTAACGCTTTTGCATGTTGAAGAACTCACTGGTATTCACTTCAACAGCGATTTTTACCTACTGTCTTTAAGTTGCAATGAAAATTAAAAGCTGGTTTTCTTCATAGGCAGAGAGGTCTGCCTTTGGGCAGGGTTCAATAGACAGGCTTGCTGGGAGGAATGAAGAGGATACAGCTTTCTGCTTTTTTATGCTGAAGCCTCATTTATTTTTGTGGATGAGTGGTGATAAAAATGTTGATTTTATACTAGCAGTTGCAACTCTAAGTTCATATAAGAGCAGCCATGATCAAAAAGATGAAATGTGGTACATGGGTAAATGTGTGATATGCAAAGCTCTAAGGTTAGGTGTTAATTCTCATTGTTACAGCTCCATCCTCTGTCTCTGCCTCCAAAGAGCTGGGGCATTGCCTTCTGGGCAGGTCCTTCACTCTGGCTGGCAGACAGAAAAGACCAGTGCCAGAGCAAAGCTGCTGGACAGAAGTCATGCATCCAGAAAACAGGGATCTTAGCTCTGAGTCACTGCCTACATCACTGCTGAGCATTGCATTCGTGGGGAACTGGAAAGAATTGTGAAAATGAAAATGTTTTCATTCATGGCTCTTTCCCCACCCCACCAAAAAAGCCTAATTCACTAACTCTGTCTGTAAGACTGAACAGTGTGCAGTGCCTACTACTAGTATCTTTTTTATTTGGTATCAGTATTTTGAATCGTGTAAGTGGTGCTTTCCATCACTGTATGAATCCCTTAAAGGGAGTCATTACTAATGTTTATTCCTGATGAACTTTGGTGATTATGATGTAAAAAACCCCAAAGCAGAGGACTGAAAGGGTTCATTGGTCATCAGTGTATTTTGAAAGTAATTTAAAAGCTAAGTCAGAAGATTATTCATGAGGAACTTATCTCCTCTGAATCCCCACACAAAACACATTGATTTGAATGAATGATCACAGTTTATTCAGCGAGCTTCCAGTTTAGTCAGTATACAGGTCATCTAACATCACAGTCAGTTTTAAAAGACAAAGTATGAAATTCTTTGGATCCAAAAGTACCCACTGAATTTTCAGAACATGGGATTTCAGTAGGCTTCAGAAACACTGTCAGAAAATAAACGTCCTTAGTTTCTCTTTCAATTGGCTTTTTGTTATGCAAAACCAGTTTTCACCTAATTAAATTGCTTTTTTAAAGTTTCTAATTCATTAAACTGCTAAGTCCTTGAGCCATGGGAACGTTCCACACCTCCTTTTTCAGACACTGCCCTCCTATGTTACTTTTAAGTTATTTATAAATACAGCTCTCCTGCAGCCTCTACCAGCAGGGCACCTTCATATGTTGGAATTTAATGAGGCTCAGGCACAAGTCCTGAGTCCCTGAAGAAAAGTGTTACCTGATCTGCTTCATTTCTTTCTACCAATAATCATACCATTACCTACAGCTTCTGTTTTTAATTAGCGGTATCTAATGATTAACACTGGCCAATTTGCATCCAATTATGTCCCCTGAAAAATTAGAAGTGGATGAAAAGGCTGAATGCAATTAATCATTCTGCAATGTGAATTTGCTTAAATATCAAGGATGAATATGTTGTACTTTCCTAAATAAGTTTTTATTGAAAACATACACTGTCTGGTTATGAAGCAAAAGCATGACACTTCCCATGACAGTATGAAATCTGGATTTTAAACACTATGGAATTACCAAACACATTCACACATATCCTTTTAATAACAATGAAAAAAATTATGTGGCCAATATCTGATTATGCTCTGGATTCAGGTACTGCCAAAACAATTAAATGCAATAAGCAAGATAACATTTTATAACAAATAGAAAGATCTTAGCTTTGTCTGAGAAAAAGTTTGGGTTTAGTATGCAATCTTTAGACTCTAATTACCACTTATTTTCTTCCATTCTTATGAAGTTTGCCTTTAGAAAATACACTGTTCCAGGCCCTAGGAAAGCATGCAGTACTACTTAGCTATGGAATATTTTGGACCACCATAACATCTTAAGGAAAACTTAAAAATCATAGGAAACATTTATTAAAAAAACCCACCAAAAACCCCACCCACAAACAAAGAGCACTACCACAAGACAGCACAAAACCAATTTATCTGCTATCTTCAGCTTTTTCCCTATTTTCAGAGACCAAACTTTATCAGTCTATTTCACAGGTGATGACAACAAAGTGCTTTTCATGAAGAGTTCTCCCTCTTCTATCTGAAAAACTCTGAAGAAACCTCACATAAATACAAAATTTTTTTTTCATCTATGAGGGTGAAATTATTTTGTCCCTAGGATACCTGTGAGATAAAATAACCTGACAATCCTTTCAAAGGTTAGTACTTGTAGAGCAACTTGCAAGTATAAAACCCTCTAAGCATAAACTTGCAAAACAAGATTTATTACATATCATCATCACAAATTTTTCATTTAAAGCACCATTCTGCATATTGTTGAAATGGCTAAAATACAGTAAAGTTGATAGAAACCTTTTAGAAGAAGAAAATCAGGAAAATTGAGTTTAAGATAAGTGAAGATCCTAAATGACATTCAATATATCTTTTCTGACCTTCAACATGTATAAAGCCAAACTCCTGGCCAGCACCACTTTATTTTTGCCCAAGAAAAACCAAAAGAGTAGGCATCCAAGTAAAGTATCACTTTCAGCGGTACACAAACTAAAGCTTCTACCTGCATTCCCCACCTTTTTCATATCTCCTCTATTGTTTTTCCTCTGCTTCAAACATTTTTTCCAGTTCTTAGCTTTTTTGGTCAGGCATTTCATGTTGCTCTTCGTATAACCTGAGGCATTACTTTCTTCCCTTTATTACTGTGCTCCTGCATCACACTTTCTGTTTAGGACACAGGCCCATTTTTAGTCTATCAATGTTTTGAACTGCTCTTTGGGAAGATCAACAGAATTTACAGGGGAGAAATATTATACTGCAGATGATAAATAATTGGGCTTTGTTTCAGGCTTGGAAGAACTGTTAGATTTTATTTTGCAAAAAATACTTTTCTTTAAAATGATAAGTGCTTTTTAGCTAAGTTCTGGCATTCGGTATTCCAGACATTCCACAATAATTTGGTTTCAATGTGTATGGTGTTTGTCATCTGTAACCCTTGCCAATAGCCAAGCCCCACATAGCCACTTACTCACTCCCCACCAACAGGATCAGGAAGAGAATCACAAAGGTAAAAGCCAGAGAACTCATAGACTGAGATAAAAAACAGTTTAATAAAGAAATCAAAAGTTGAACACACAAGCAAGCCAAACAAGGAATGAATTCACTGCTTCCCACGGGAGGCCAATGCTCAGCCATCTCCAGGAGAGCAGGGTTCCATCACAGGTAACAGTGACTTGGGAAGAAAAGCACCATCATTCCAACTGTATCTCATCTTCCTCCTTCTTCCTCCCAGTTTCTATGTTGAATATGATGTCAACATGGCCTGAAATACCCCTGTGGTCAGTTTGGGTCACCTGTCCTGGCTGTGTCTCCTCCCCAGCATGGCAAGATGAAAAGCAGAAAAGGCCTTGGCTCTGTGCATCCCCTGCTTAGCAATAACAGAAACATCTCCCCATTATCAGCCCTGTGTTCAGCACAAACCCAAAACACAGCCCATGCCGGCCACTGCGACCAAAATTAATTTTACCCCTGCCAAAACCAGCACATATCTCTGCTTCCACTCCAGGAAAAATCATCAAAAACTGCTGCAAGATGCTATTTTGAAAAGTATGGCAGAGTGGGACAAGTGCTTTGGTTTTGAACACCAGATTAATTTACAGAAGCTGAAATACTGAAAAATATTGCAACAATACTTCAATTCTCACCATCTGCAATGAGCCCAGAAGGGTAGAAATAAGATCTAAAGAATACACTGCACACATTTTTCCTCCTCAAGGATCATCAAGTTCCAATTATGGTGGATTCATTATTGTAGTGTTGGGTTACACTTCATGAAGCAGTCTGCAGTGACCATCAGCAGACTTAAGCTTTAGACATAACAGACTATCAGGTTTTTTAGCAGGAAAATTTTTATTCTTTCTCCCTAAAGTTGTATAAATTCATAATGTCCTAAATACGTAATACTAGCACTAAAAAATCTGGGGAAAACATCTCCCTCACACCTCTGTGCATTTAGATAATGATTTCTTGATTAGGTCAATGGCTGTATGCTTGTCTAACCCAACCATATGACTGACACTCCTTGAGGCTCTTTTTGAGGTCCAGTCACCTAGCTAAAGCTGAATATGTTAACTCATTTAATTTCCCTATTCACCACCACTTAGGAAAATAAGTAAAGATTCATGCATTTCATGAGGAAAGGTATTCCGTATTGCAGTACAATGGCAAAATCTGTGACAAATTAATGAAGCTTAAAGACAGCAAGCAAAATATATACTACAAGGGAATAAGTGGCACCAATCTCAGAAAAAGAAATAATGCTCAATGCCAGAGGAATAAACTGCAGTTTTGAATTAAGCTTATTTCAGCAAGAATCAAGACAAAATCTTGCTTAACTGTGAATTCTTCAAAGGATCTCCTTCTTTGACCACGACTGCAGTGCTATGCCTGGCGACTTTTGGGAGCAGCATAAGTTTCTTGGGACTTGTGACAAGTGGGGAAAAGAGCCCCTGTATATGTGTTTTAGTATTAGCATTATAGTTCACACACTACTGAGCATACACTACCTGCAGTCTTTGATTTGCATGCATATTTAGCCCAGTGATTGTTTTGACCATGTTGGCATCGTAATGAGCACAAACTGTGAGAAGATTCTCACTCCCGGACAGAAGTGAAAGACCCAAAGACTGAAGGGGTAACTTCAACCAGTATCACAGAGTGTTGGTTTAAGACACCTGATACTCACCTTCCTGCATTCCTTATAGGTGGTAACTTATAGGTGGCCACTTGAAGAACTACTTTTCCAGTTCTCCTATTCTGTGTTTTAGCTGTCTTCACAAACACAATCCTGTTGGCACTTCACTGTCAATATAACCAGTTTGGTCTCATTTGCAATATTTATCTTTCCTCCTACACTCCATCTATTGTATATACTCTCTCATTTCTGATAACTTCACTGACATTCCTGCCTGCCATTTGAGTGCAAGGACCTTTGACATCCCTGACCACTCCCCCAGGCATCCAGAACATGACTATATTTGGTATGTATCTAAAATTCACATTTTTACTGTCAAAATTTTCTGTATACAATTTTAAGTCTCTTTTAACTTATCTCCACCGAATTTAAACTAATAGCAGTTTCCACAGTGCATTTTCCCAGTCTCAGCTCTTTTAAGTGCCACTCCACTTGCATTCACACCATTGCTCCCCTTTTCCATGCATACAAAGCTCAAAAGTTGTTCTCTTGTTTTCAAATCTTTTTCCTAATTCAACATATTTTCTCTCCCCTATTGCTCTGTCCACTGTGCCAATATGGTTAATGATGCCCATGCCTTACTTGCCCATTTGGCCCATAACTCTTTTCCATGCAGAAACAGCAGTTTGTTCTTTGCAACCCACCTTCATGCTTTTACCACAGTGATAGCAAGTTAGCCATATAAGATGATACAGCTGAATCAATTACAGCACAGGAAAGCAGTGTTTTAACTCTTTTTTTTCCATTACCTTTTTCTTTTTATTTTTTTGTGGCTGATGAATAGAGTGAGGAAGGAATGCAGTGACAATTAATTCACTTGAATGGATGGAAACTTTCTCTACTGATCACTTACTGATTCTTTCATACTTCCTTCCTTGTCTTCCACCAACATGCCCACAGCTATTTTAGATAAGATTATAATACCATTTTCTTAAACTTCTCAGATACCGATAGCCTATAAAATACTCTAAGTGTGACCACACAAACCAGCTCTAAGAATTGAAATTTAGATGTAATTTTACATCAAGTATTGACCGAGCAGAGCCATCTACATACCTATAGTATCAGAAACAAATACACATTCTTCTTGGCCTGTGAGAGAGTGCACGTGTCCATCCTCTCAACAAAAACATTTGCAAAATAGTAATTGAAAATTAATCAGACCCTTTGGGAAGAGCTACCTCCTTTTCTAACTTTTCAAAATAAAAATTTTTTGTTAGTAATTAAATTCTAGGTAAAAACACATGTTAAATGAAATATCTGGATTGTTTGGATTATCTGCAAAAGAAGAGCAACTTAAATATTTAAGCCTTATTTAATCAGTAAAAGGAGGTCTCTAATCAGTCTTACTCTAAGGACAAAGTTCCTGAATGAAACCATATGAGCAAGCCATTTTTGCTGCAGACATTACTAGACATTCTCAACAACTGATGACCCCAACAGGTAAGCCAAGTGTTGTATGGCAGGTTCCTTCAAGTGCAGTGATTTTCTGTATTAATAGAGAAAGAACTTTATTTCATGTTGCCGAGAAGATTTTGCATTGAGTGTATCTCCACATTTTACTAGTCCTTTCACTCCTTAAAATTTTTATTAGGCCCTAAAAGTAAAATTTTATCCTCAATCACAGCTATATCAATAATTGTGAACTGGGGAGCAAGTCATGTCCTAGTAACTTCTTCAGCAAATTTCTTAAAATACATCTAACAGATTCATGTGTATTCCTAAAAATATCAAATCATCTTCAGTGAGAGTTTGACTATTGATTTTTCATGAGAATTTGATGTCTTGAAGAAATTGCCTAGAATAAAAATTAAGCATGAGCAGTGTCCCCAGGACTATAAACCTATTTAAGTCACTTTATCACTATGACCTTGCCTGCAGTAAGAAAATTAATACTGTTAATTCAGTATCAGTGCAAGCATCTGGTCATAGACATAGCCAAGGTGGGGGTGCTACTGAGAGGGCAAGTTTGTTCAAGGTGCTTTAAACAAAACCAGCTCTTTCTGCTCTTATTGTCTGTGTTCTTTTTATGAAGAACTTTACTGTAAACTCTGAACTCTAGCACTGCAGCTGTGCACAGCTGGTGTGCATAAGCACTAATGAAATAGCCCAGCATCAGCAGGACAGTGCATGCACTTCTTTGTTCTGTAACCTAAGAATTGATGGGCACCATCACTGAAAGGAGCAAAATAGCTGAAAAAAAAAGCAATGGAAAGCAGTAATATATCACTGGTATAAGGCATCACTGAGGTACTGGCCTTCCAAATAGAAAGGAACCAGGAGAAGGATTGTGTTGTGCAGGTGTGTTTTGAGGTCAGTACTTCCTGAGGCTATTTATGAGCAGTGTTTCACTTGCTTGGGGCTCTATTTAAAGTCAATATCTAGCCTGTAGGCAGCAAGGACTGGCTCTCCCTACATAATTGAACTTTTTAAAAAGCATAGCAGGCTTTTGTTATATTGTTTATAGACCCAAATGGGGCTGTGGGGACTGGGACGCCTTTGGACATCAAGTAGCCAAAAGCAGGAGGCAGCAGCAGAGCAGGGAACAGATCCTTGGCAATTCAGTCACTCCCATGCACTCTGCCCCAGACAGAGGCAAGGGCCTCTCCTCTTCCCTGTCCTGAAAGGGAGCAGACAGACAGAGGCTAGAGATGTCAGTCAGGATGACTTAGCCTTCAAGTCAAAGGATTTATGACTAAAGAACTCTTTAATGATTGTCTTTGTTATTAATTAAAAATAACACAGAAAATTACTGCATAGGAACACTCTAGAGGATGGAGATCAGCTGAGCCCTGAGTATTCCCTTGGCACTGACAAAACAGATGTACAACTGAGCAGAGTCTGTATGATGATGTTTGCAAATGACATAAAACACTCAGTTAATTAAGCTTTCTACTCTGATGTGAACAGAAGTCTATTCATTGACCTAAATGTTGTTTTCTTTTTTGTTCTTTCATTATCTTTAAAACTGGTACATGTAATTTTACTGTCTTAGGAATTATGACTAATAACTTGATGACTTAACACCACCTCTTTCTGAGCTCCTCCCCCCCTGCCCACCAGCCCCAGCCAGTATCACCATAGATCCCCAAATTAGATCTTCAAATGGCATTAGGGCTTTCTCTGTAAGATGCACTATTTGAGAGAGTCCCTGACCTATACAGGAATACTCAGAGCTGCTCTACAAAGCACACATCTGTGATGCAATGGTTTTCTAAACCATGCTTAAGTACCTAAAAAGGCAAATAGGTGCAATTTTGGTGGTGTTGGCATTATAAAAGCTGCTGACAAAGCATACCTTGGTACAGCTATTTCTACCAATTAGGCAACTGACATATAGCCAAGATCAGGACAACTATGCATGCCAGATCTTTTATTTAAGCATGTAAATAAACTAAAATGAAATTATTGGCCTGTCCTGAAGTTTGAGAAGTCTACCATAAGAAAAGCTCATCAGGCAGTATATAGAGAGGTTGGAAGGAGGAGAGGGGATGTTGGAAAGTAACTGGGGGAAAGCATGTAAAATTTCAACAGAAAAAAAAGGTTTCAAGGTGATGGTTACTCAACTGCACAAACCCCAAAGGGCCTAGGAATTTAAATTCTCCAGGAAAAGAGGAACATTGACCCTCTGAATACACTGTCTTTCATACACAAGAAAGGAATATATTATAGTTACGTACTCCCCCACCCTTTTTTCTTTGTTCCAGTGTAAATAAAAAATGGAGGGAAAAAAACCACAGTAAAAATATGACTTCTGACCAATTCAGAGAAACCTGGAAAGCTGTGAGGAATGAGAGTTTAGGGGCTTAGAGATACACTGAATTGGAGGGGGAGGAGGGGTAACAGAGATAAAAGCACCAACTTTCCTGTAATTCCTCTGCTGCAGCGACCTTGTGAATGTTACAAAATCTTTTATGCACAGTCTCAAACAGATTTCTTGTCCCATGATTTTTTTTCACCTGAACACCGCTCACTTTCAGAGGGGAGGAGAGACTTGGGGTTTGATAAATGGAGATCTGAATTTAGCTTGCTGTACACCAAAACCAATTAAATCAGGCTGAGTTGCTCAAGAGACTTTTAGTTTTCTGCTGAATAATCAGAAAGTATTAATAGTACTTTGAACGAAAAATATGGAAAAACTGTGCTCAAGGGAAAGAGAAAATTTTGAATTGATGGAAATTTAAATTAGATGAGTGATTGCAAGTAACTAGGAAAAAAAAATAAATCACAATGCAGTAGCTCTCTGATACTGCTATCCTGTGTATAGGAGACTCATTTCCAAAATGGTATTTTATAAATTAAAAAAAAAAAAGCAAAATTTAGAAGAATTAGAAGCTAGAATAAGAATGCCCATCTTGCAGACAGATATCATGGGGATCCTAAAGGTTAAGTTCTCTGAAACAAAGACTTCTTCAACTCTGTGCATATCAAAAAATGAGTCCTTAAACCCACCTCCTGGAACCACATTAATAATTAGTAACTGATGAATAAATAAATTATTTCACAAACCAATCTGCTTCTTTCAAGGCAGATATACATACAAAGCCTGGAATACAAGTTTAGACTTATAATAGCTTGAAGAAAAAATAATTTTTGATTATTCAAAGCACAGCATTACCATATCTAGTGTGCTCCAATAATCACCAATAGGAACAACTCTCAAAAGCAGGGTATGAGAGAGTGAAGAAGGAGAAAGGTTTTGGTATGCACTGTTCCATCTAAGAAGTTTAGTTACACACTAAAGTGAGAGGATAAAAAGCTAAGAATAAAGTTTGAAAAAGCAGAGAGTGGAAAGGAAATACATAAATCTTCTCTTTATTAGTATTATGGAGGACATTGAAATATTTTTACTCCTCCAGCACAGATCAAAGCTGTGCATTTTATGACAAAAGGCATGTTTCAGATGGTGCTGTGTGCTGGTTAACAACCAGATGGAAATTTGCCAAAGCAACACCATATTGCAGGAAAAATCCAGAAGAAAGTTTTCCTATGGCACTTCAGAGGAAAGCAGAATTGGACACTTTGAGGAGCACTTACAATTCCTAAGTGTAAGTGGTGGTAAGTGGTGTAAGAGGTTTTCAGATGAGCTATGACTAGCACAGGACAGATCATACCTCCAAAAAAAGAGCAGATTAGGGAGTTCCTTAGGGCTTGGATATATTCTGAGTTGCAGGATTAGTTTTCACCAACATAACCAAAAATTAATTGATACTTGCTGTCATTGTAGCCACGACAGCAGAAAGCTAACCACTCTGTTTCTATTCAAGTCCATTTTGCAGCCTGCACTGTTGTCCACTGTAGTTCATTTCAGAAGTACATCACTGCCCTGGGAGAGCTGGTGCTCCTGTGTAAGCATCGCTCATAAAGCACACAAGGAGCTACATCCAGCCACTCCTGGTGCTCCTCCAGAGCGCATACACAGCATAGGGAGTTTCTGCACTTGAGGTAGCAAAGCAAGAGACTTCTTTCTAAGTCAACTTGTATAGAAAACTTGTTGAATAAGTCTGAATCTTGCAGCCAACTTAAAAAAATAGCATTTGTAAAATGCCCCCTCCAAAGGAGCTGTACAAAGAAACAAAAGCCAATAAAGGCTAGAGAAAAAATAATGTATTTTAATCTATATGCTGTATTTGCTTAAAGTTTATTTTTTAAAAGGGTCCAAGTCCAGGCATAGTTGAAGTCGATACAACTTTATAGATTATTAGTTAGTTTTGCCAGTATATAGGCAGAAAATGTTTTTAATTGGTTATAAATTGCAACTTCAAAACAATGCAACATTCATATATGCTTAAAACATCTGCTTCAATACATGTTTGAAGTATCTGAATAATGCTTCTTTTTGTAACTTGACTTGCATTTTAAATTAACAGTAATCATTTATTTGTTCTACTCCTTGCTTTTTAGTAGGCCTATGTCACTTCCAGCTTTATCCATAAAAGAGGTTAAACTAATTATCTCCTGTCTTTGCTACATGGCAGAGTAGAAACATGATGATGTATAGAGGATTCAGATATTTCCAAGTTATGTCCAAATGAAGATTCAGGGAAAACACTTATTCCTCTCATGGATGACGTAATAGTACTTTAGCTGAATATTTTCTACTTAAGCACTGGCTCTCTTATTTACTTAATGCCCTCCTATAAATTCAAGCATTTTCAGCAGGGTGATAATAAGGAAGCCTATTTGCAATAAAGTGAATAATTTCCATACGTTCTTGATGAGCGAAATAAAAATTTTAAAAACCCACGTTTTATAAACAATACTGAGATCAAGAAAAAAAGCTTTTCCCTCTATAATATAGAATTTTAGAAGTCTATTCCTAACTAGCTTAACTATTCCATCAATACCTGGGCCATTAACTTTTTCAAACTCATTCTTTTCTGTATTTTGAATCCATGCAAGGGAGCTAACTACTCACTGCAAGAGCTTTTTCCATGCTACAGCATTTTAGCAGAACCTCAATAAAAACAATCTGGCTGTGGGCTCACTCTGTAAGGGCAGCAGGAAAACCTTACTGCTTTCCTCCTCATGCATAATAGGATAAAATAAAAGATGGCCAGACCAGACTACCAATTCAATGCTTTTTTATTCCAAATGCCAACTCAGAGAAACAGTTGGATTCTGTCTCACAGGCTGCACAGATCCTCTTGCCATCAACTCCAGGCCCCTGCCTTGGCTTTTCCTATCCATGCTTTGCTCTATTTCATATTCTTTTCAGGAGCTCTTCCTTGCTCCCTACTCACATGTTCCTGTGACACTACAATAAAGGAGAGCACTCTTATCCTTCCTGGGGACATTTTGTGGAGAAAACAGGGAGCCCCCTATAGAAACAATTTTGTTTTCTTGCCAGACTCCATGAACAAGACACTGGGTTCTTAAAAAAAAAAAAGTCCCTCCTGATTTCACCAATATGCAGTCTTTCCTAAATCATTCCAGCCTATTTCTGGATTTATAGGACTCCTAACATGACACTGTTTCTACAGCCAAAAAGACAAGATAAAACTCATACATTCCTTCTAGGGGCCTCTTTCATTATCTCCAGAAAGTAAAGGAAATAAAAAAGTGTCACAGGTCAGAATAATTCCTGCCAATGCTTTCTGCTATTTTTCATTGAACTGTGTCTCTCTGCCTGACTGGCCCAGCTTCTTTCCTCTTTCAGCCTCTGCATGATGGAGAGGACTTCTTAACATTCCAGGAGCTGTTTAAACTATTATGGTTAAGTGCTATTGCTGACCGACAGTGAAGTTCATTTCAGGAGTTAGGAGCATAATTATTACTACTCCATTTAGACTGGATCGTCATTTCAACTGCTCTCCTAGGTGCCTTATGACTATCCAACTTCATAACAGCCAGAAAAGGGAGTCCTTTTTCAGATGACCTGTTTGCATCTAGAAGCTGTGCTTATATAATTGTTCAGGACTGTGGCAGTACTTTTTTTAATAGAAAAATTCAAAACAGTCAGAATTATCTCAGTTCTTAGTTTGAGAGACTATTTCAGATTAGCTTGATTTGAGACATTAGGAGTCCTGCTGTACAATGTTTTTTTTTTTCCAAACTGAGTAAAACACCTCTGTAGATACACATATTTGGGGTCTTCGCTCACAGAAGAAACAGAAAAACATCTTTACAAATATTTAATCTATGACAGAAGTGTTCCTATCTGTCAACCATAGAGATATACTTATTTTTCCCATATCCTTAATCACAACTAATATTTTGCTATACAGTGATGTAGAGAGTGAATTTCTGCAACTTCTAATATACAACTTACATGATGATTAATTTTTTTTTGAATGGATTCTTCAAGCAAAATACCAGGAAAATTCTACACAGAGGTGCACAGTCCTCTAATTCAGATCCTATAAAGACACACACAGTTTATTATTGAGAACAAGAATAAAGAACACATTTTCTTCTCACCTGGATAACGTTATAAGAAATAGCATTGTGCTAAANGTTAATTTTTTAAAAAATGGATTCTTCAAGCAAAATGCCAGGAAAACGCTACACAGAGACGCATGGTCCTCTAATTCAGATCCTATATAGACACACACAGTATAATTTATTATTGAGAACAAGAGTAAAGAACACATTTTCTTCTCACTTGGATAACATTATAAGAAATAGCATTGTGCTAAATTTGCCATTAACATAAACGATTATCTGAGTTTCAAAAAGTGTCTCTTCATTTACCACCTAACAGTATTTTTTATTGCTTTATATATGTTTAAATTTTGTAGCTGTAAAATACTCTACCATTTTCCTGCTTTCTGGCTGCTTTGAGAGATAACATTTGCAAGAGCTATGTATGTACTTGGCAAATACCAGGTTAAGCATTATAATTTCCTTCTTGTGTATAATACAGATTGATTATTCCCAAATACACTTGACATTTTAATATAAGTATTTGTTGCAAGTAGGAAAGAAACAAGAGGGAATACTCCAGATCTGACTTTAAATCCAAGCTCAGGCATTCATTCAATGCGTGACCTCAGGCAACAGACTTGACCTCTTTCTAGTTCAGTCAATTCAGCTGGCTAAGAGCAGGAAATCATTGAAAACCAGATGCTGCATCTAAAAGCAAATCTTCCCCAGGTAAATAAATTACAAGAGAGCCACAGGGATGGAGGAATATAGTGTTTCTAATTGTAAAAGTCAGGAAGGCATATGGATGCAAACTGGAAATAAGCCAGAGGTCTTTTAGCCTCAAGCTTTACTTTGATATCTGAAAAATAGCATTTTCAATGCTGTAAAGATACTAACATTTTTGTGCTATAACTAGCCTGCAAGACTAGATGATTTTTATTCAAATGTACTCAATTCATGGATTCAAGGTAGGACTTTTGTATTTTGCCAATATTACCGTTTACAAACATCTGAAATATTAACACCAATGTTTGATCACATCTGCAGTAGTGTAAGAAAACAGCCAAGATTCAGATTTCTAAGGACTTTGGTAACTGCTGTAAATGCAATCTGTGGTAACTGTGGAATACTAGGAGAGTTTGGGTCCCTTTTTCCTGTTGAGGGGAGATTAGTCATATCTTCCTAGCATTTCTTCCTTTTTCCCTCCATCCAGCTCACATCAAACCACTTTAGACTATGGTTGTGGCTGCCAGAGTTATGAGCAAAAAGTTCACATAGGTTTCATGATCCAATCCAGAACAGAAGCAACATATGACACCCTGCCTCACCAACATAAAATGGAAAAGAAAAAGTGGAAAGGTTTATATTTGGTTCACTTTTCCCACCTCCAGTAGAATGGCTGCTATTGCTCATGAGGACCTCTCACCCTTTAGGGCAAACAACTGACCCACCCACACAGTCAGCTTTTGGTGTGAACATTGGATAGACATAATTGAAAATATTCATGGAGATGACATAATCCTGCAGCTTGGTTAGATCACTAATAAAGGGGCTAGAGAAAAGAAGAATCTGATCTGTTAAGTGTGGCTTTTAGAAGGCCATAAATAATAAAATATGTTTTATTTTATAATAAAACATACAGGAAAGCGTCACAAAATATTCAGTAACTGACACTGTCTACAGTAACAAGGCAGTAGGACTTGGAAACTTCTCAACCCTCTTGACAACTATTTACATCATATTTGTCACAAAGATCAAACTACAATTACCAAAACCTGAAAGAATTTATGTCTACCAGCAGCCTGAATATCAAGAACTTAAAAACTTCTTTATAATTTTCAGCTTTTACAGGAGTGTAAGTAGCACATTGTTACATTCTAAGCATTATATATAATCCTATAAACATTTTAATGTGTTATTGGTTGGTTTCTCTGACATTAAACTCTTCTGAAAAAAGGAATAAGTTAAAAGCCCACTGGTAATAAATGTAGACTTTTTAATGGATTATTTTGGTATTAAAATACTTAATGAACAGATTTATTTTTGTCTACTTAATAAAATAACAACAATTTATAGCAAAACATTTATCTAAGAGAGCTGAGAGAACAGACTTAGAAGGTAAATGAACAGCACATGGCAAAAAAACTGTTACAAATCAACCAAAAAATCACAATTTTTTGATTTTTGAAAACAAATTTAAGACCAAAACAAGCTAGATGTAATAGCTGTAACTTATGAACTAGGAACCTCAGAAGTTACATGTCTTCTGGTTCTCATCCCTTCCACAATTTATAAAATGTTCTGGGCTACACAAACAGTGGCTGTGCTTTTGTATAGCTACAACAGCTAAGCAGATATACAGTTTTTCCACAGGAGTCATGAAATAGAGTGAGCCTAAGCAGTAAGGCTCTGTTACATCTGTTTTCTCCACATTAGTCTTATGTTCAAAAACTATCTACTTGTAGAAATTTTTTTATTTGCATTTATGATCCAACATCTTGGTAATTGTATTGTAGTTCAAATGCAAACATGTCTGTGCTGGTGTGTGTGTGTCTGTACACATGCAGGCATACACACATGTATTTTAAGTAAGAAAAGGAAAATCATTGCAGTAAAGGTAATGCACTCACACTGAGGAGATATGGGTGCAATATCGATTCTGACTCACTAGGCCAACTCCAAACAAATCCTCTGGTTTAGATTGATACCTTCAAATAAAATTCTGCCAGGTACTGTTATAACTTTGTCTGGAATTCTGAATTCTCTGTCAAGTATTTTCTCTCTGCCACTGCATATATTAAGGAAGAAAACTGAAGAATACAAACCAGCAGAATTTCAAACTGCTGATACAAGGTTTACCATAAAATAATTCTGATCAATGTTGACTGGTAGAGAAAGGACAGTCAAAAGGTTTTGGGGGAAAAAAAATCACCTCTCACTTAGCAGAAAAAAAATGGAGGAGAAGAAAATGGAGTTTGCTTCTTGTCGTAAATAGATACAAAGCGATAGAACTCTTCCCGTAATCAAGACTGCAGATAACCCAAACCATCATCTTTCCATATTAGATAATCCAGTAATGCCATTAACTGTTTAGTTTTCCATTTAAATATCAGTCCTCGTAAAGAAGGTCAATACAAGCTTTTAACATAAGACTAGATATAAATGACAAATTTAATATGGGCTTGCAGCATCCCACTTTCTGGAAGCACTTGATTTCCTGATCTCAATTAAGAAAAGGCAGCATGTCAGTGAAATGACTGTTTTTGCTATAGAACCCTTTGCAGCAAAGTCCAGAAATCAATTAGAACCATGAAGATGAATTTTTGTAGCATTTCTATGTAAGCATTAAGCACTCTAAAAATCTCATGTCAGACATTCAGGCTTCCTATATATTTTACAGAAACAGGGGTCCTAAAATAGAATCCAAATAGTCAGTAAAAAAAGAACTAACTAAAAGAAAAAATAAAAAGGTAATAGCACCTTTATTCTCTTATTTATCCTGGTTTAGTGTTACCACCCAGTTCCTGCCTCCACTCAGAGTGCCCAACCTCATACTTGCTTCCATCTCCTATACTTCATTCAGGTATTAAGCAAAGGGTTATCATATGTCATTTCAGAAATAAAGGCAGCTCCTTCCTTTTCTGCACTGAGATCAAAACTTCATTTCTGTTAAAACCCATACCACCATTCCCCAGCAGAGCACTCTTCTTGCTAGGTTGGGAGCTTTTCTGAAACTATGAAGCCTCACTAAAATCATTTATGTGAACAAGCCTGCATAAGCCTTATATAGCTGAAATACATGGGACAAGTATTGCTTTTGTTTGCTAAAATGTAAAATTAGTTAATTCCTTCTCCATGAACTAATTTTTCCCTAATTTTGCAGGTATATGGTCACAATTTATGCCTGCTCATGTATTTGATAAACCTAAAAGCACAATCACAAGATAAGCAGCTCATAGTTAAAAGGAATCAAGAGCAAGCAACCACAAGTTGATAAGGACTGTAAGTAATAAAAGCTTTGATTTGCATTAAAATTTTCCAGTCTTTTTGAGATATACTACGAAAATAAAGCTGTGTGTTAGATGTGCTTTCCCACAAATAAAAAGATATGTGGAATTATCAATGAAGTCCCTATTCAGACTTTGTTCTTTCAGGGTTAGTCAATAACCAAGTTTCAGGTTTCCAGGATTACATTCTTGGAGTTAAGTTCAAGCATTTCATCATTTTTCCCCAAATAATCTCTTTTTGTTAATTTATTAGTACTCAGGAAAAAAATTGGACAATTCCCTCTCTTTTTTTCCCTGATGTGTTCAAATCAATCATGAGAGAACCTTGTTCAAAGGAAAGCCACTGACTGAAGTCTCCCCTGGGTTGTACTGCCAGACATATTTGAAAATATGTCAGTAAGAACCCTAATTTGTCACTGAAGAATAATGATTGCGGGTACTTTAAAGTCCTGCAAGGTCTTTGAAACAGCTTTGCAATTTAGTCAATGGGATAAGATGTGCTGGCTTTCAATTACCACAGAAGAAGTAGAAGAACTTCCATTGCAAGATCCAAACCCTAACTACATCTGCAGAGAGTAGAAGATCCAAAACTAGTATTTTGGAAATAGTCAGAATGTGACAGCAGAGTCCTGTGAACATATGCATAGCAGTGATGTACAAGCAACAGTCTCAGGGCTGTGCAAAGAAAGCAACAGGCCAAAAACCACAATTAATATTTTTTGAAAGTTGGTACGTGTTGAATTTAGACCCTATGCAAGTCATAAAGGTCTATAGTCAAAACAGATTTTACAAAAGACAGTTGAATGGAAGCAGGGAAAAATTATCAAAAACAACAGAGGTCCAAAATGAAACAGCATTGTTTCACATTTCAAGAAAAAAAATCAAAGTCTAATTAAGCAAATTAATAGTAGCAATAACAAGCAAAAGTAACAACTGCAAGAACAATCACAGTGACTTAAGGATACTGTATGATTTCAGAAAATTATATCAAATCATATTCAAGCAATGAATTAAGACTAGACAATAACTGACCATTAAGAGTAACCTCCAAATTGCTTCAATTACTTCCTAATGTCAACAAAACACTAATTGAACTATGTGAAATGACATTCCCTTAACACCCAGTTAACAGCTCACATCATAAATTTAGCACTATCTTTGTATCAGATAATTAGTGGCAATTGTAAGGTCTGTATCAAGCTGCACACTGAGGTTGGCTTAAAATTATTTCTTATTAAGGAATGTGGGTCCATATATACAGCAGGTCATTTTACAAGATAAGAAATGAACACACTAAATACTTCTATTTAATATAACAAGCTGAATGACGGACAAAATTAATAACTCATCCACAAAAATATTCAACAATATTATCCAGTCTGTTCTACACTTCTGCAATGTGTCACATTCTGGTTCTGAAGAAGATCCACATGCCATAATTGCACACTCTAGTGAATTTTAAGACTGGTGGTTGGAAGGGCTTGGAAACAACTAATTTGCCTGTAAAATAATAAGTAAAGTCCAATTTGGACTTTCCACTACCATGGGAAGTGGTATTTGTCCATGAAAGCCATGACAGGCACAAATCTGCTCCCCAAAAATTGTGCATCATGGCATTCACCAAACAGCAAGGCTCTTAACCATTTCAAGTTCATTTCAGAATTGTGCAAAAAATATTTGCAAACAAGACAAAGTGTCAAGCCTTGATAACTGACAGAAAACTGACAGTTTTGAATCTCAGAAATGGAAACATTTATTCCCATGCTGTCACACTCTGCAAAGTACTGCTGCAGCCAAAATACTGCTGAATCCAAACATCTGTGAAAGCATGCAAACATAAGACAAGTATGAACTTTGGAAGAATGAGTACCCTTCAATCTTCCTCTGAATTCCTTCCTCAATGCAGGTGCTTTTTAATTTAGTTATTGGGATAGTACATTTTCTTTCCTCTGCATAATAGAGGAAGAAATGACAATTTTTTCAACAATACCATCTGGGAAGAGATCCAACCATCAATTAATAACTTCAATAACTATTTTAAACAATCAAACTAACTTCTCTGATTTACTACCTAATTCTCATATTTTAATTTTCCATCCAGGTCTAATAATCATGCTGACTTAACTGGCTTGAAGGATTAGATCAGCTCTAATGATGGGTCTTACAGTTGAAACTTCCATCTGCCCACCCTTAATCCTCATATGTAAGAATAAAGTTATAAGGCAAAGACACAATTCAGACCCTGACTGAACTCTTTTTAGTCACAATTTCAACTGCCTTTAAAATGTTACAGGTCATCAACTTCGTGACATTCACCATACCACCCACTGTTAGCAACTTATTCTTTTTGAAGACATTGAACAGACCATTTATGACCACTGGATTTAGGTCAGTTTTTGAGGATTGATGTTAAAAGTCTTATGGTCAAGATGCATATGACAAAAGGAAGCCACTATTTCCTGTTTCCAATATAAATGAGACCATGCAGGCAACAGAAACAACAGACAAAATCATCCTCATGCACCAGGGCCCTCAGACAACACAAAATGAACTCAGTTATTACAAAACCAGGAGCCTGACTATCCATATTTCTGTTAATGCTTTCTAATCTACTTATTCATTTTAAGGTTTCATCAGTTATAAAATCCAATTCTGATGTCCTCTTCACATCCTAAGAACACTTACAGAAACGCCAAGCTCGGAGGGGCTAGCTGGAGATCATCTACTCACATCTCACATCATACTCACATTATACGACTGCCTGCTCAAACCAAGGTCAGCCACAACAGGCTGCTCAGGTCTGTGTACCATCTTGTTTTAAATAGCTCCACAGATGGAGACCACACCAGCTGGGCAACTTGCTCCAGTGTTTGATCACCTTCACAGTTGAAAAAAAAAAAGAGTTTTTTTTTAATGAAACTCTGGTGTTTCAGTTAGTGCTCATTGTCCTTTTACCTCTCACTGGACAAAACTAAGGGGAGCCTGATAGTACTTTCTTTATTTACTCCCATCAGGTATTTATACACTTTGGTGATATTCCCCTCTGAGCCATCTTCTTCCCAAGGAATAAGACTGAGCAGCCAGCGGATCCTCCTTTCCTATGGTATGAAGGAATGAAACAAATACTTTACAAACAAAGTCTATATTTTAATTAGGAATCTTATCTTTCTAAAATCTGTAAGTACAAAACCTAGCTGATTGTTAACAAAATGTATGCCATTCAAGTTAAATTTATTAATAAACAACTGTAAGATTAACAGATTATGAAACTGAAGCAGCACAGGTATATTGATCAAAAGAGTCCAAAAGTTGACAGCCACTTACAGTCTGGCAAAGTTCAGGCCAATATCAGGAGTACAGCCTGCTCCTGTTACAGAAGACACTTGTTCTGTCAATACCAAGGCTTAATTATATCCATTTTGAGATTTTCCTGTGACATAAATATAAAACACTAAGTAGTGAAAATCCTGGCACTTCAGTCTTCGGCTGGCCCAGTATATAAACAGCAATTTCACAAACAGCACATTGCCCTTGTAGTTTGGGAAAACAGCAATGGCCACAACTAAAATACTCCCAAGTACATATTAAGACAATTTATTATTTTCTACTGGTATCCAAAATACCTGTTAGATTGACAGAAGACATTTAAGAACTTGAAATAGAAAGAATAGAAATTACTCTGACATTTTGTAACATAATTGTGAAGAAGGTAGAGAATTGACTCAAACCTGCGTGCACCAGGATGTACATGGGGTATCTGACTTCTCCACAAGAAAGCATTTTTCCAAGGCAACAGAGCATAATCCTTCTGAAGTCTTGTTTTACTCCTGTCAGGGCCTAGTAAGAACTGAAGAGTTCCAAGACCACCAGAAATCTATTTTTGTACTCTTCTTTCCTGTCAAAACTGTAGCTATAAAGCTACTTCAGTGCACTATTTCAATAATTAGTTAACCTTTACTTCTACAGGCTTATTTGGCAAAGACTGTCATCACAAAGCACACAGCTCTGTGCTTTTTGCAACTACAAGAGGATTCTCAAAAGACTGCAGGAAAATATTTCCTACTGCTGGAAACAGGTTTTAATTAATGTCTTGGAGTAAGAAGCAGTCCTTGTTTTTGTTTTATGCTCATTCTAGTTAGGACTCCAGGTAAAGCAGCATTCTTATTTCCAGTGAGCACGCTGAAGTCAGAGGCATAAGAGGAATCCCTCTCATTTACTATGTATTAGTGCTAATACATTTTTCGACATTAATCCTTTGAGCAAATGACACATTGATAGTCTGGAACACTAATGGGATACATTAATTGCAAGTAGTATAAGAAAAGAGGATTACTAAAATGCATGCTGAAAACATAAAATTAGATTAAAAATGGCATTTTGGTTAAAGTTCTCCAGGCTATTAAAAAAATACAAGATGATTAGTCAAGGAGAAACTAGAAAGACCATAAATGAAAAATGCTGAGGGTCAAGGAGAATCTGGGAGAAGGGATTTATTGCTAAAAGCAGAAGAGAAAAAAGCTAGAAACTAAACCCAAACTTAAAGAGAGAGGGAAATGGGGAAAGGATGGTATTTCTAATACTACAAATCTTTATTCTTCAAAAGAGAGAGAAGCAAAGCTAATGCCCAGATACTGCAGATGTTTAAGCACACGGATGACTGTGTGGTTATAGCTAAATACTGTATTAAAAATAAAGCCAAGCAGACCAGTTGTAAAGGAGACACCAACATCTTCATCAGACAATGAGACTTGACTCATCTTTGCACCATAACAAGATTACTGCAGTCTGTGTGCACAACCAAGGGAATCAAGTGGTGAGGAAACACTAACAGTGTAATCAGTACCAGAATAATGTAGCTCACAGTGTTAAAATTCACAAGAAACTGTTATAAGTGATCCACAAGGGAAAATTCTACTACCAGAAAACAGGCATTACAAAACATTAGGAAGAGATACTAGAAGAACAATAAAAAGCTAGTTTAAAAAACCTATACAAAAAGTTGAAGGAAACTTTGACAGTGAACTGTACAACACTATAGAAAAAGTATTATCATTAGACCAACTAATCCAGATATTTTTAGAGCAAGGACTTTTAGGACCGTTTCCTAAACAAACCATTGATTTTCTGTCCTTGGCTATTCTAAAGTTAATATTGGACATTTTTGTAAGTAATATTACCAAGGACACACCAGGGAGAATGCAGTTTCTGTGTATCCTGTTAGGAAGTCAGACTAATCATTCTTTTTCTACAATCTATTCAGGGAAAAATTATCCTGGGTACATCAATACTCAAGGTGAAAAATGAGAAACCTGCATGACTCATTTTATTTTTAGTAGTTACACTCCGTGAACTGCCCCAAGAACTTCTCTCATTTGGTAGTTCTTTGGTACTGCAGTTGTAGTTGATAACACACCACTTGCACCAAAAAAGTAGTCTTGGAGGTTTCTGTATCACAGCAGAGGTAAGAAAACATAGAATTGCAACTGGAAGTGCAGGAAAGCTAATAGAGAGCCCAGAAAGCTCTTGTCTTGCTGATCTTCCACTGCTAACTCCGTACCCAGAGGTACACTGTAGCCTACAGAGTAACACCTAGAGTGTCCAGCTCTTTCACTGTAGGGCTGATTATCTGCCTGAAGATCAGATGTGCTTGCTCTTCTTACTTGTTAATCCACGGCTGTCAGAGGAAAATTTTGCCAGGGAAAGTTCTGCATGCAGTGACTAGCAGGATTACCACAACAAAAGCAAACATACATAACCAGTGCAGTGTAGACTTACTAAGCTGAAAACCTCGACAAATACCCATGCTTTCATCCCTCTAAAACAACTCTCAGACACCAGTTAAAAATTATTTTTACAACCATAAAATTTCCATATATGTTGCATGACTTGAAGAAAATTGCTTACTTCAGTTTCTACTGGACTTCTGACATCTGCCACCAAACCACGAAGGCAATTTAAGAAATTGAACATTTTTTACACGATTATCGATAAGGTCTTCATCTACCCCATACAAAAATCTTTTTGAAAATCTCCACAGTTATCAGCCTATATCTCCATCTCTGTAGAAGTAGAATGCAGCTTAATTACTTGGGAAGAAGTTTTGCATTAGTTATATTGGAACAGTTCTAGAAAGGATTTTATTCTTGTACTGAAGAACTTAGATGACCCTCCTTAAAAAGGTGTTTGGATTTAATTCTATTGCAGCAAGCATAGAGGCTGGGGGTTGGGGAGGAAGGGTTTGCAGAACAAGTATGTTGATTCCTTTGAGGTTTTTTAATACTTTTTAATACCTGAGACAGGAGGTAGGAAATATGGGAGTTAGTGACTAAAGCCTTATGGAAATCAGTGAAGCCCATTGCTTTGTACCATGTGAGAGTGACCTCTTCTGTAGCTGGTAGAAGACAGACTAGGTCTGCCCTGCAATGAACCCAAACAATCTCAGCAGATAAGTGGTATTTTGAACATTCAACTAAATTGAGATTTTACCACCTCAAAAAAAAAAAAAAAAATCTGTAAGAGACTAAAATGAGTGTAACATTTTCCTAATCTAACAGATGCAGTGAAAGACAAGCAAGATGATGTTTGCAGGGGAATCCCCTAAGCTACCTCAGGCATGATTCTAACTGAACTGCAAACATTAGGTTTCAGAAAACCTGCTTCAGATTGTATAATTTAAACAATATGGTATGTGATGCAACACGGATGAGCAGGAAATCACTTGTCAGATGTTTTATTCTCATTATGGGTTCAGTACTGTCGCACATTCCAGGCAAGAAATCTACAAATCCTGGCTGCTTAATCCCAATTCATGGAAACTTTTCACCCAAGTCTACCTGTGGATCTATCAGTGCAACTAAAAATAGTATATGTTTATTCTGTCATAACATTTCCTGATTAATTGTGGACATTTCTCACCTGGTGTATCTTTGACATTCTGCTACACATATCTGTACTTTTTCTATCATTAATTTACTTTTTATTAAAGAAAAAAAATTACCTTCACCATTTCCTTGTTCTATCTCTTAAATCATCTGGAAAAACTGAAGAACACAAAAAAAAATAGTAGAGAAAAATATTTTTCAGGAAATTAAAGCTTGTGTAGGATACAGAGTATTCTAATGGACTTAATTGTTTTTATTTACAGAACAAATCTAAGCAACTAGATGGAACCTGAAGTCAGTTATTCACCTTCACTTTTAAGGCAGCAAAAAATATTTCTAGTTCAAGCATTGCATCTGCTCTTCTACAGAAAAACTGAAGTATTATAATAGAGATTTGGGTACTAATATAGGTTAAAAAAGCAAATGTTATGAGTACCACACACTAATTTAATGACTAGATATATTTGAAACCCCAATAGCTGGGAAACAGAACTAGTATATATAAAACACAGCTATATTCAATTTAATTCAATTCTATAAACTTCCACACAGTTTGATACCTGCATCCCACAGGTTAATTTGCAGCACAAGCAGCTTATTGTATAATATGCTGTTAAGAGCTAAGCTGTCAAGAAGGTCTAATGGACTCAAAGGCATTGTAAACTCCCCAGCTGGTCTGACAACTTTGGTGGCAACCTTAAAAATAAAATACTTTCATTAGTATGTAAAATTTCATATTTCCCTTTTAAATATTACTGTTCATCTAAAAAAATATTCAGATTTACTGAGAGGAATTGGAAAACTGAGCACTACAAAGAGAAAGTACAGGGCAAGGCCTGGCCTTTCTTGCTGTCTCAGCACAGGTTTTCATCCCTGTTAGAAAAACAATGCAAACATTTAAACTTAAAGTGGATTTTTTTTCCCCCAGAAAGACAAAACAATTCTTTCAGAAAAAAAATAAAATCCGAAAACTCTAAGAAATTGAAATACTTTCCCTTCAGTTTAAATTCTCATGTCTAAGATGCATTGTGAAAGAAGATCAAGCTCAGGCTAGTTAAATATTAGCCAGAAGTTAAACTTTTCCATTAATTTTAAACCTTAATTCTGGTGCACTTATGCTCTCTGTGGCCTCTCTAAAAGATTCAGAATGAACAAACTCCTTGTGAGCATTGTGTTACCTGGGTTTAATAGATGCCGTAGTTATAGAAGAAGCTGTATGTTTGCACTCCCGTGTATGGCAAGCCTGGGATCCTGCACTTTAAGTTTTAAATAACTTATATAGGGCTTCTTCTGGCAGGGAATTAGCATTATATCTTTTATTGAATTCCACATGCAAAGCAATTCTAACCATTGTTCATAGAATCACAGGTAAAAATTACAGTTCAAGTGATGCAGTAACTCAAGCCTCTCCAAAACCCAGTAGTTTTATTTCCCCACTAAGCAAGAGTTATCAGGACTGCTTGCAAAATTTTCTTACACTTTTTATCCCCATGAACTCTAGTAACTTCCATAATTTTAAAGGAGAAGCAGCATAACTTGATACCCATGTAATTATTCTCTCTCCCTCAGGTGGTCTTCACTTGCCTGCCTGTGCTCACTCAGAGACTTTTATGTGATAATAAGGATCCTCTTTGATCTCCAGCTACCTCCCTGGGGGCCTTAGACATTCTTTTCTCTATGGAACCACCCCAGTATTTTTGTTCCCATTGATGGTACAACTACTGCCTCCTCAAGGAACTTTATGTGATTTTTCTCTTACTCAAACTTTGTACTGGGCTATATTTCATTTTATTATTTCAAGTTACAGCAAATAAATTCATATTAATGTTAGGAGAATCAAAAGTGGTGTACTTGTGTACAGCAATATTATTTCAGACACTGGTATCTCGTTGGTGTAAGTCTTCAAAAGGCACAAGGGACAGCATTCACAGTGTGAGAATGTGTGCCCATCTTTTGGTTCTCAGGTACTTGCATGCTCCAAGTGTCTTACTGGATTTCCTAAAAGAAGCAATATGGAACTACAGTATTCACTCCTCCAGAGTAATACAATTTTCCCAAATGTTTTACTTTTGAGTTTTTTGGGGGAAGTGGTGGGATAAGAAAAACATTTAGGCAAATATTTTCAGTGTGAGTCCTTTGCTCAGTTCTAGTCCCGAGAAAAATGCCACTTATCACATAGCTAATTATTTTTACAAAATTTGATGCATTTCAAGATTTTTTTTTCACTCTAAGTCTATACCCTTAATAATAGGTGTTCTATCCCAGACCAAAAGAATAACTCTAAACAAAGATAAAAGTAGTCTGACAGCTGCACAAAGACGTAATTAGCAACTTCTATGTTTACTTTAAACCATGCAATTGAAGCAGAAATGTACAAATCAGATGGTATATTCATAGTATCCTCACAACACTTTCAAAGTCAATTACTGTCACATTTATTTCAGATCATTCAAGAGACGTCATTTTCTCACTCTCTTTTAAAAAAATCTATTTTTAGGGCCACAGTTCAGTTTAACAATTCATTAGCAGATCCTTGGAACTGATGCCTAGGAAGACTTTCACAACTGTGGGTTGCTTTAGTTCTTGCAAATAATTGCTGTTTCTATTAAATTTAAACTCTTCACTCTCATGTCTCTCACTTTAATCTTTTCTTCAATTCCCTAAACTGCCACTTGCACTGGAACTACCTTTAAACACCTGGTCAGTGACATAAACACACTGGGACTAACTTGGGGTTCATCTTTTGATGTGTTCTTGAAAAACACAAAGGAACTCCACAGAGCACAGCAGAAATTACTTAGGTTATATTGGCAAGAAATAGGATTCCCCTATGGCCCTAAGAAAATATTTTGTAGGACTAGAAAAAAGTTCCTGTAAATAAAAGACAACCTCCAAAGAGTGGCCTGGTAGTGCAAAAAGCTTACTCAGCTGTATAAAAAAGAACACACCAGACTTAAACCCATTTAAAAGGTGATCTAGCCTCATTAGGCTCAAGGAGCTCTTGGTCTTTGCACAAATATCTATATTTTCTAAACCTAAAGATATTTCTTTTCTCTGCTGCTGCACAAAACTCAAAGAAAAGCTCACCATTTTCAATCAAAATGATGCAATCACAAACCATAGCATCCTATCCTGCTCTGTCCTGTCCTTTCCCATTCAATATAGTTAGACTCTCCTGCCTTGTTTCACATCAATATCACTCTGCTTTTGTCACCTCTAGAACTGCAGGACTGCCATAGCATAAGAAGTGACATTGGCTATATCATATTTTACGTCAATTGAAGTAAAAAGAGAAAATCCTGTAATAGTTTTCTTCTGAATACTCCTCCTCCTGTAATCCTAGAAATTTTTGGATGGGAGAGAGAAAAAGTCAGTCAACAGGGAGACTCTTTACGATGACAGATTGATCTTTTAGACCACTAAATCCAAAACAGTTTTAGAAAGAACTTACAACTTACAAAAGGTTTTGACATGATGGGCCCACCATTCTCGTAGAACAAAAAACACTTTGAATAGTACATCAAGATCCTCTACTACTTGAACCTACTTTAGATAATAGGGTATTATGACTTTAAAGGGAGATAATTTCTCGGAACACAAGAATATGGCAAGATTTCATTATGTTCTTACAATATTTTAAATGCATTAAATGGACTATATAGGCTTGATCCAAAGATTGCAGTATTCTATGAAAAGACTCCTATTGACATGAAAGGTGCTATGAAGCAATTATTCACTTAGTTGAAATTATTTTTCTATTTGCAAAGGCATTCAGCAGACCTGTCCCTTGCAAACTGTCAGCTCACTGTGCAAGGAGCAGGAGTTCAGAATTAATATCTTTTTATAAAATACATAGTCACATAGGAAACAGACTTCTGCCATGAAAGACATCCACAAAAGACTTTTGATAACTTTGCAAGTTATTTGTCATGAATGTACCATGAAAGTGTGGCAGGAGGAAAAACAGATATTAATTAAGAAGCCACAATGCTATAAACCCACAAGAAACCAAGCAGGCATACATTCAGTAGTCACAGTCAAAACTGTAAAATAAGAAATCTGCAAGTATGAGCCGTCAGGTGTTCTTTCTAATTTTTGAAAGACAAAAAACCCCAAGAATCCAAATACTGCATTATCAAATACATGACTGTGCCACCAGGCATTTTCCTCTAAATAACCTTAGAGGACATTTTACTAAATTTGCAAGATACAATTGTCAAAATATCTTTCCCTACTCTAACTGCATGTTGACCAAATTCCTTATTGATCTCAATGGAATAGCAGCACCCTATTGCACTATAGCAATGATTTCACTGATTTTTTCAATGTGCAGCATGCTTGATGCACCCATAAGGTTTTTGTAAATTTGAAACTATTCAACAACTGAGAGAAACTGAAAATTATATTTCATGAAGACAACCTGACAAGGTCTTTTGGTGAGCTCAAATTTTTCTCTCAGTGTCAGATAGTCTGATTATAACACTCAGCTGCAAGAGGTTTTGACCAAAGTAAAAGGCTTATTTAATCTGCTACAAATGGAAAAGTACTCCTTTATCCTTGTAGCCCATCTAGTACAGACTACTACATTTCACATTATCTTTGGAAGTTTAATGAAAAGCAAAGAGAAGTACAAAGAGAATTTTCTCGCAGCATATCAACCAATGCAGCATGGGTACATAAACACCAGGTCTGTAGAGCTGCCCAAGAAATGTCATTTATGCACCAGAATCAGATCTAATTGTCAAGCATGGTGCCTTAAGGCTTCCTCCTTGCTTAGGAGGGTGTGAGGACTTGAAAATCACAGTTGCCTGACTCCCACTGTGACAAACTGTGTAAAGAAGCAGGAGCTCGTCTGCAAACACCGAAGCCCGGTCTCCCCCAAATTTGCCTCCAAGGATATCTGGATCTTGGACTGAAAGCTAACTCACAGTGAGAAGGTAAAGGTGATACTATTGTCCAAAAGTCACCTGAGGTCTAGGAGGAGATAAACAAATATGAATAAAAGAAAAATGTGTGCACAGCTCACTGCCTGAAGTTCCTTTCAGCAGTCAGAACACATTATCAAAAGCATCTCAATTAACTAGACGTATAAACGTAGCCCTGTAAAGCACTAATTATGTCAAACTTCAGGCAAATGAGGTTCCAATATCTCACTGGGAACATTTGAAACATAGTATCATAAGACATCTTTAGATAATTTAATTTCAAATTTTATGCAGTTTTCCCTTAGTGATTGATCTTAAACACTTATCTGAGAAAAATTACTCTGATTTAAGCATAAGAACGATCAAGAAAGATACAACATATTTTATAGGAAAAAATTTATTATAAAATCAAACTATTTATTTTCAGCTTTCAAATAGTCCTACTGATGTCGGTAAGATTATTCATCTGCTTAGATTGAAACAGATATCTTGTGCCCTACAGAAGCAGTGTACTAGTCACTGTCTCTTTTCTCCCAAGAACAAAGGAAATAGAAAATGTGCTGTAGTACAAAGGCAAAACAGGAGCAGATGTCATCTTTGACATAGCTTGACTTTAAGTTCAACACATTTTAGATTGGCTGTATGTTTCTAATGCTGAGTTTGTCTCAGTCATGGAATTTGAAAGTATAAATTTCACACTGTTAAGAGAAGTAGGAGAGCAATATTTTAATATCGTGCTTTTAGAATATTCACTAATTTTCAAATAAATACCGCAAGCTGCAATTGCAGTAATACAAGTTCTCGTGTTACCAGTTACTCCCAATCAGGAGCTCCCACTAAAAAGCAAATTGCTACATTGTTAAAATCTCTTCTGTGTGGTTTCATTTAATAACTGAAATATTTTCCATTGCTCTTTTGACCAAACATCTCAAAGTTTTCTCATATCCATATATACAGAGTACAATTCATACTGACAGGATCATGGAAAATAACGAAGTAATAAGGATACTGAGTTGAAGTCTGGAACTGCTCTCAAGATATGTTTAGCAAAGATTTTAAAAGCATAGCAGATCATTCTCATTAATACAGATAATGATGTGGAGAATTTTGTTTACTCTTTAAAAATATAAAATATCCCAAATCATACCACACTCATAGAAGTTATACAAAATGCACAAAAAGGACCAGTTTCATATCAGCACTTGCCATGTTGGATAGCTAAATGTAAGGCAAATGATAACAGAAGTATCAGCTTATAAGTCATCATTTTTAACACCTCCCAGAAAAAGCTTTTTTAAGTCACATCCTTTTTCCACTGTCCAAGAGAAGGCTGTACACTGGTTATCACTTGACACAATAACACGAAGAAAAAGATCTGTTACTGAGGGTATATGACGTATTTAGCATTTGCTGCCAAGGACACAAAAACTGGTAAATGCAAGTTGGAGCTTACTGAGTTAAATTGTGCAAAATTGTTAAACACTGAAACAGCTTACCTCATATGGTGCATTTACCATTTTTAAAGAAGAACTTAAAATTTATCTTGCACTAAGAGTTATGCTTGGATCCAGCTTTCCTGGAGTAGCCTTTGGCCTGCTGCTTGGGCAAGGAATCTCAATTCCAATCTCTGCCCTAATTCTATAGTGCCATTTTGGAAAACAGACCCTTCATTTTACCCAAAATGGTCATGACCTTATACCCAAAATGGTCATGATCTTCTAAGTTGTTGAGACAATTATAATAAATATTTTATGAAGTCTCTACCAAGGAATGAGGCTAATTTCTGATCTCTCTCTTCCAAAAATAACATCTACTAAAGCACTGCTGTGAGCATAACCTTTTCCCCACAATCATAAGCAACTCACTGCAGCTTGAACAAGGATAATGAAGCAGCTGGCTGTCTGGAATAATGTATAGAGCTTTCCTTCTTGTGATTAAATAGTGTTCCTGCTAATACATTAATGTGCAAGTGAGAAAGAGGTCATCTTTTCTTCTTTGTACCATTGCAGTGTAGCAGTATACAGCAAGAGGTACCTTTGGCATTCCTTAGGCTCTCTCAAATACCACATCTCAACAAGATTAGCATCTCTACCAGTGTCCCATCACCTCATTATGGATTTCACTACTTCTGGTCCAAACAGACAGTTTAATTAGCCCACCAGAGTCAGGGCTGGTATGAAATGAACAGTTTTTGCCTGTCAGCTTCCATCAAACATGGGATTACTCCTCCAACCAAACTAAGGTAAAGACATCTACATTGCTAAGGCTTGGCAGAGAATCAGTTCCAGCACCCAAATGGACTTAATAAATACCTTCAGAGGAGTACTCAGAAACTCCAATAACCAAGTCACATTACACATTTTCATTCTTGATAATTTAAGCACTTAATTTTTAATACTGAATCTTGGAATAGTTCTCCCTTTCCCTCATCATCCTCTCAAATCTGCTGCTATTGTTTTGTTTTGAAAACCATTCCTGAAACCACTAAATATCTGGCAAACTTCTTTTTTATAGCCTTGCAACAGAATAGAGCAATGACTCAAAAATGTCAAAGCATTTATCAAGACAAAGGTCTTCTGCTCTGCTAGGCTGTCATGGGAACAAAATTGTTTAAGGGTGGATTTGAATCAATGATTTTGTCACATGAGAACCCACATTCTCAGCTAAAAAGCATCATGCTGATTAATATTACTGAGGAAGCAGACTCTTCACGTGAAACTATAAATAACTTACTTATTAAAACTTCTGGCATAATTAGCAGGAATTTGATTTCTTATTGTCAGCCTCACAATAAGAAAATATCACTGCCAAAAAAAGGAATCCCATTTGCAGCAGATGTTTTAGGGAAGTCAGTTCATGTGGAACACTACAACCATGCAAATCTTCGTTTGTTCCTAGAAATGTGCACTAAGGTTGCAATGAAATCAAAATGCTAAGATCAGGAAAGCAAAAGCATGTTATTGTCCCTAGCAATGAATGCTGATGAATTACCAATGACCTTCTGCTGCTAGGTCTCACCATTTCATAAGAAACAGGCTGCAGCAGACAAATTTAAACAGTATTCCTGACACTATTCAGATTTTTCCATTCTTTTTGTGTAATTTAAATTTCTACTACACCAGCATTTGTAAAGAGCCATTATACTCCCAGATCTGCTGGAATACCTTGGCTATTACTTTGGTTTCCCATAGCAAAACAGCAGGTGTTGAATGGACTCAACAGGCTGACATAGTCTTTTACAAACATCTTAGTACTGCTGAAGACCAATGGAAGACAAGCCATTAATACTGATTTACTAAAATACAGATATAAATTTGAGCATCTAAAGCTACAAGTTTTCTCAACAATTTAGACTTTTGTTAACCATAGAAGTTAAAGGAAAACATCACATTCTTCTCATGTGTTCAGATTTTAAAAAACCTTTAAGAGATTTTCTAGTTTTTCTTTGTTTTGCTTTTTGATTACAGCAGAACTCCCTGAGAGAGGAAAGAAGCAAAGAAAGATTAGTCACATGCTGAAGCCACAAGAATTAAACTTGGTTAGAGAAAAATTTCAAGGGCATAAAAACAGCAGATATCTAACATATTTTAAAATTTCCCATTGTGACAGATACCCAACACTACTTCTAGATCGAAAGATATGTAAACAGTTATTAAATTCTTCCTTTTAAAATTTAATTTAAATTTAAAATCGCTGTATGCCACAAGCCACTAGGGACACATCACAAACATCTGAATATACAAGAATGTCACACAAGTTCAAAATACCTTCATCTTACAAAAAACTTGGAGATGGCAAAAAAAAAAGTCCATAAGATACTGTGTTCCATCAGTTTAGCTCATAGGGAAATTTACTCCTTTTCCTTAGTAGAATAGAGCAGAACTTGATTCTTAAAAGTCAGGATGCAATAAACAAAATATTTGAATGGTTGGCATTGGCTAATTCTTATAATGTAGATTTTTGCCTACAAATACTTTTTCCTATGCTTTTGCACCTTCACCATGAGAAGTTTAGTCCCATGAGATTAAGTCCAAAGATTGAGCTGTGCTGAGCCTGTTGGCCAAACTGTTAACATTAGGCCTGTTATATCACGGTACTCACATCAGCCCACAAGACAGACACCAGGATGAACAGTTCAGCCTGTTCAGCCTAGGCTGCCAGGCTTATCTGGGGGCAGCCTACCTTGGCAAACAGCATAACAAGGTCAGCTGAGCGCTATCAGCTCCACCAGCCAGATTCAGGCTGTACTTTGTGCTTGCAGTGTTATTTTTATTTTCTGAACTAGCAGAATCCCTGTGGATTTAATATAGAAGGATTATTACACATTTAAAAACTTTGCTCAATGCAGATTAGAATGGGTAGAATATTTAAGGTTCCTTCTGGCATTACTGGACTAAAAAAAAGGCTATAGCATCATCCAGAGTTCAAATTTATCACTCTGTCATTGTATATAGTGATTTCACTTTGTAAAGTTTATACACAGCTGAACTCTTCTGTTCTTCTCATTTAGCAGGTAGATTGAAATGTACCATTGTGTGATGATTTTAATGACATACAGTTTTCTATTTAAATATTACCTACAGAACAAAAACACAATGTACTTCTCTTTAGAATTTACAGTACTAAAAGCAGCAACACCAGCACTTTTTGTGAGAGTTTTCTGTGGCTTTTTTGCTCCTACATAATCATATATCGAGATTTATAAAAACCAAAACAAGTCACAGACTTTGCCTGGTTGAATCTACATTTTTATACAGAAGAGAATATGGCTAGGATCATCATAATTACATTAAGACATCATGATTTTCATGCTCTCCCACAAGAAAAAAAAAGGGCTTTTTCTATCACATGAAAATGTGCGATTGTAATTTTCAGTTATTTTCACTTTTCTATTCATTCTTTCACTTCCCCCTAAACATCAAATGCCCTCAAACTCTCTCCTTCCTGCTTTGGAATTCCTACTGTTGAATTCTGCCAAGATGAGTATCCGTGGTGATGAGTTCCTCTGAATAATTTTCCTGGGTATTGACACTAAATCTATAGCTGGCACTTGAGAATTTAGCTAAGAAGGATTCTCGCAATGTAACCTAAATTAGAAAGCAACATGCTGCAGTCCAAATAAAGGGTGTCATTCAAGATGAATCCCTCTCTGCCTCTTTAAATCCTTGAGAAAACATTGGGAAAAAATGGAAGAAGACAGAAGTGGCCTCAGTAAGGGAAACTTCACCTCATTTTGAATCCTGTTAAATGTAAGTGAAAAGCTGTGGCAAGACAAGTTTCACTGCAATCACATTACTAAGATCAGTTGATTTAAGTCACTTTCTTGAAATGTTCCCCATGCTTCCTTCCCATTTTAGACATGAAAAGCATCTCTTCCTAAGAAAATAAAATTTCAGAGGGCTAAAAGGGCTTTGTATTTCCGAGGCAAACCTGTAATTGCAGTGTAAATTCAGGCTGACAAATACATAAAAACAGTAATGCTAGAGGTAATGAAGATGATGGCATAGGGCAATGCTACAGAGAAGGATATTCAAAACCATTCAGGTAAGTCCTAGTCCAGAATTATCCACTTCCTTGCAATTTTGATTAAGCAAGGGAATGCCACTAAGAAATGGTTTTCTCAGAAGAACTGCATGATGGAAATGAAGGTTAATTAGATTACAGCTTTAATTATCACACAATAACGTGAAGGTAATCAGTTTTTTCTCACTCACTGTCCCTTGCTTAAGGGATGCTGTCAATCATAGCCACATCTCAGGCTCCAGCTGAGATCACATGGCCACAACATAAAAGAGACATAAAAGAGATAAAGGAAAAAAAAAAAGAAATTCCATCTAAACCAAGAACATTTTATTCAAAATCTTATTAAATCACAAGCAAGAAAGTGCATGTCAGAAAGACTTCTGAAGAAACACACACTTCTTTCCATGCAGTATCTAGAGTGAAAGTTTGAAGCTTTTTCCCCAATTCTGATTTCTGACTGCCTGACATACCATGTCCTCAAACTGGCTTGTGAAAACCATCACCAGCACATAATAACAGACATCTTTATTTTAATGTAAAAATAAAGCTGTAGTGGAGGGGCAGCAACTTGCATAACACCTACTCAGTTTTAATGGCAAGAACTCCAAATTCAAGGGCATAGTTTAGCTCAAATATTCACAGTAGCATAATGCTTGCTTACCACAATCTAAAAGAATTAAGTGGATTGTAACTCAGACTGCTGTTGCACACTTAACAGCAAGCACAAAATATGAAAGTAACTAGCATGCTGAATTAACTAAATATTTTACAGTATTAAAGTCAGTTACTCCCCTTATTTCTAGAGTCATATGCAACACTAGTTTTAATTGCTTTATCTTCCATTGACATCAATAGCTCCCAGAAGATTAAAAGAGGGAAAAAAAAAGGACTACACAAAATGACAATTTTTAAAACTGCAAGAGAAGTTCATTCAGATGGATAAGCAAACATGTCCCACATTTGTTCTCAACCCCATCACTAAAGACAATTTTTACTGCAATAGACTTTCACTGCAATACAATTTTTCTTGTATATAAATGATCTTAAAACACCTGGGATACAATTGTATACATGCAGATATCTCTAATTTTAGAATTAAGATAAGCAAGGAAAAGCAAAAGTGCTATTGTCATATTTTTCTGCTTCAAGGCAAACCAAAAAAAAAATTAATGTGTTTAGATCAAGCAATTTTTCCATTTCGTTTCCCTGAAATCACGCTGCAGACATCTAACATGATGACAAATGCCTTTTAGGTAGTAGGGTAAGTATCTCAATGGCTATGTGCAGGTAAATCTGCCTGTGTAACTAGTTTCGTGTGTGCAACTGCATGCACTCAGTAAAGAACTCTTATTTCTGGAAACTGGGCCATTTAGTTGCATTTTGTCTTTTTGGGACAGTCCGTAACCAAGTCTGTGAGTACTTGCGTGTTCACGTACACTGCAATTATCCGCTCTTCACCTACACTGGGGTTTTTTACATTGTCACTTGCCATTTCTCATTTCTCCAGGCTCTGATTGAGTAGACTGTGTCTCAAAGGAGAATTCCCTCAGAACTTTGTTTTCCTTTAAGACACCTGAACTCGATGAAAACAGACAGCTGCAGTAATATTGTCTTCAAAACACATGAGCAGAATGGTGAGATGAGAAAAAGCTTAGGTTAAATTTACATTAGCATTTTAACACCAGCTTCAGTAACTGCCTCCTAGTAAAGAGGAGTATAAATGAAATACAAGAGGTTAAACAATTTGGTCAGTTCAGAACCATGATGAAATTCTAATTTTTTGCACAAATAAGTCACATTTGGCACTTCAGTGAAATAGCAGCTTGTTCAGTTCTAAATGTGATTTCCCTGCTCTTGGAGTTACAATTATCTATGTGTTCTAAAAGGAATAGTTTGGACCATTATTGTGATAGCATGGATATTAACTAATGTTCATAAAAGCAAGGTGTAAGCAGACACCACACCCATTTTGTGTCTGTTAAACTAAAAACCAAATGAAGAAGTAGACTTCAAGAGAAGTTAAATCTGATACAAATTGTCAGAAGCAAGAAAACCATAATCACAGCTGGCATTTATTCTTCAGCTCAGTCATAAGACTGTGGATATTGTAGCACATACAACATACAATATTATATCAGGTTCTCAGTACCTTGTAAAACTTGGGCACAACAGGGTGCTTTCAGACATGTTTGCCAAAGAAAGATTGAATTTTCTTATTATTTCTCCAGAATAAGACTTCTTATCCAGTCTTTTATTGTTTACCTTATTAATCTACTTATTTTGTGGTGGTATAAAGCAATAAGCTGACACGGCTCTCCCACTTTGAGATCTGATTTTAGTTTTTGATGAACATCTATGAAGGCTTTGTTCATTCGTCTTGTGGTAAAAAACTAGCAGCCTCATCAATACAGCTCACCTCTGGAGTAGTAGAAAGGCTTCCACACATAGAAAGTCTACAGCCAAAAAGGTAAGATGGAAATAACGTTCCCTCCAGTAAGTCCTAACATTTACTGTAATAGCTTGTGTTATCTCCTTTTCCATTTTCCTCTTTGAGTCTAATATTATGAATAATTAGCCTGACACCAAGTTTATGGACGACATCGTTACTATAATTCTTTTATCTAACAACTGGCAATGATTTTCCTAGAGGCTTCTTCCTTCCATTTTTTGGGTTCCTAATCTCTTAACAATGATTCATCCAGCAGATTCTGTTAAAATCATCTATTTTACTCACACAAAGCTTATCTAAGGAACACCAGCTGCCCCTAGCTGCATGGAGTAGCAACACAATATTGCATCAATTGCATATGATGAATTACATATTAAATTTCCAGTACTCTATAATATATAAACCAACATGGAATTGCATTTTCACAACAGCAGACCTTTCTTAGTGGAATTCTATAAAGCATATTTCTTTCTAGCCAACAGATCGTAATAGGGCTTTGGAGCCCCTGAAAACCATCAGGCAAGTCATAATCCATTATTTCTGTTTATGGGGAAAAGCTACCCTGGAAGACTTTGGTTTTTTATTTTGTTTAGGAACTATTGCCACAGCAAAGCGCATTGTGCTGAGTGTACTCACTGGAGCCCACAGCTTCAAACTTTCCCCTGGGTCTCCAAACAGCTGCATTGCCCCTACTCCTACAGGCAAAAATACCTGTTTGTTCTGTATGATTTAAAATGGAATGGGACACCTAGTTAGGAACCCGGGCCACCTTCACCTTTCTAGTGCACTTGTGTACACACCTGGCATACATAAAAACACCACAGTTTGTGTGTGTGAAACTTGCCACACAAGACTTCACAAATTCTTAAAAACACTGGGGTATTGGTTTGGGGTTTTTAAGTTGCTTTTCCTTCTTGTCCCTTACTCTTGTGTAGCAAACTTGGGTTGAGTAATTTTATACACCATAAGAATTGAAATAAAGCCTTTTTTCTTCTACGTCCTCCAGCCAGTAAGCAAGTGGCTCATGACTTTTCACTGATGATTACAAGAGACATCGAATAAGACTCATGTAGTGGGTCAGAAAAAACAACCAAAGAACCAGCAAGTAGATTCTGAAAAGTAACACATATGAAATCTTTGACATTCTCAATCATGTCACAATGACCATGTCCCCTCTGCTCAGTCAGATACACCATTACCAGGGTGACACTGATCTGCACTGACAGCACCCTTAAGACCTGCAAGGCTTACTGGGCTCTTTCCTGTACTTAAACAAAAGGGCACATGAAAAGTGCTGAGTAAGGGTAACAAACACAACACAGCATATACCTATTAAGATTTAAATCTAGTGATAAATTCGAAAATTTAAAATTTATCAGATTTCTTATTTATGGAGAAGAAATATTTGTTTTCAGCCCAAGAAAGATAACCAGTAAGATCAAAATGCAACATCTGAGGCATAAAGTAGAGCACTGCACATATCAGACCAAAAAACCTGTGCCCATAGCTGTTATGGCCATCTTAAGGATCGACAGAGTGGAATAAAATGGATGTGAAAGAGCATTTGCTTGTTCTTTTGCTTTTCCTGGTTGCTGTAAGTATAGGTGTACTGAATGTGACATGAAATGCAGGCAGATGTTTGTTCAGACTTAGAGCAGTTCAATTTACCAGCCAAATTTCCAACAGGCACCATCCTTGCACAGATTTACTCTGATAAACATGTAAGCAACTTTCAGTATTATTCCCCTCCTCCCTCACCCTTACATTTCAAGGCATCATACAAAATTTTTTCTTCAGGTCATGCTACACAATAGTACATGTTCCATGATAAGTCTATAAAGGCCATACTTTACCACTCAGCTGCCTTGAAAAACCCAAGGCACAAGTTTTAATTACATCTCCTTATATAAAGAGATGAACTAACAGTAGTACAATTTCTGTAGGAGAGATTAATCTAATTTTTCATCTTCACCAATAAAGAAGAAAAAAGAGAATAAAATCTTGAAGTTCTTTAGATAATTATGTTCCTACCACAAAATTAATTTATGAAACTGTCATCCTGTAGTTCTAAATAGCTGCTCTTTTGGCTCACAAATCATGTCATTTTTGAATTCTACACTTTTTTGTCTTCCATGTTTACCTTATATGTTTATAGAGAGGCAAAGATTTACATTTAAAAAATCCTCAGAACAAGAGACTTAATTAGATACTTCATGAAACCATAAAATTTCAGTGAGACAACAGAACAATTTAATGATGAATTATAAGTATCACCACCAAGTTAATCTGCATGTATACAGCCAGGACTCCCAAAGGCAAGAGAAATTCCCTATTCCACATCTGGTATTTATGCCTATAAGACATGGTATAGCTAAATAGTAATTTTCCAGGTTAGTTTCCAAGTTCTCTTCTTTGTAGCACAGAAACATTCACTTTTGGGTAGAAACTGAGAAATTTAGTGGAATGGATTCTATGACCACTGTTCCAATTCTTTAAAAAGCTGCTGCTTAGGAAATTTGCTCTCTACCTTACTCTAAAATTAAGTCAGGCCACAAAAATGGTAATATTTTTACAGATTTTCAAGGAAAAACAGGAAAAAAAAAGAAAAAAGGGAACAAGAGATATTGCTCACAGAACTTTTGCTCCATTGTCCTCCAGTCTTGCAAAGCGCTCACTACTGTTTGAGAAAGATGGAAAGCTAGGATAAGAACAGGAAACTTTTGTTTTAAAAAGAGAAAGCTTCATGCTAGAAATTGTTTAAGTTTTAAAAAAAGCCTATCTCAAAGTTTATTCTTGAACTGAGAAACAAAATGCTTTAGAGTTTAGGTAGAACATATCTTTTAGAAGGGTTAATAAGTTTGGTTCAGATTCATAGCTTCTGACAACAACAAAAAGCCAGAATCTAATTTTGAGATGGTCTCAAGTGAGAAGTTGTTAACTGGTATTACACTTCTTTCCAGTTAGCAGACTTGATGAATAGTAATCAGTGAAAAATACAAAACACAGATAGCTAACATGAATGACACACTGTATGATCTCCAGGCAAAGCCAAAGAGCTTCGGACCTGAGCAAATCCTTCTGGAAACACTGGGCTGACTTTTGCCTTAAGAAGAAAATCTGAAAAAGGCTCAGCTCAATGAGGGTTAAGATTTTCTCATAGCTTTTACTCTTAAGACATTACATTTCACCCTGCCACCTAGCGGATATGTAAAGAGTTTGTCAGTCTAAGCACTTTATACACAGTAAGTAGAAGAGATGGTAAAAGGGGTAGGCATTTCTACTTTTTATTTTTTCAGACAAACTCACTGCTAAATCTAGTTTACCAAGCAGCTCTTCACACCAGTGTATGAGTGGGGAAAGGCTGCAAGGAGATTGTAGAAACAATATATGACAAAGGGCTGCACTGATGAAGGATGAAGATAGAAGAAACAATAAAATATCGTCTAGCTTCTATGCCCTTAGGGTAGGAGATGCTGCCCTGGAGAGAGCTTGAACATAAGCACAAGGTTCAAATGACTGGGCAGGAGGTGTAGCTTAATCCCAGTCGCCAACTAAACATCACATAACCACTTGCTCACTTCTACACCAGCAGGATCAGGGAGAGAATTTGAAGAGTAAAAGTGAGCAAACTCATAGGTTGAGTTTGGAATATCACTTTGGTCAGCGTGAGTCAGCCATCCCTTGTGTCCCTTCCCAACTTCTTGTGCACCCTCGGCTTCCTTGCTGGTGGGGTGAGGTAAGGACCAGAAAAGACCTCAACTCTTTTGTTCAGCAATCACTAAAACACCCCTGTGTTACCAAAACTGTTTCCAGGAAAAATGCAAAACACAGCCCCATATCAGCTACTATGAAGAAAATTAACTCTACCCCAGCAAAAACCCGTACACCAGCTATGAAAATAAAAATACCATTTCAATGAAAATGTTTTAATGCTGAGAAGTTTATTTTGTTCTATATGAGGATAAAACAGGCATTTTCCAGAAAGCTTAAGATAAATTCAACGAGAGACTGCTGCAAGAGCAGCAATCAGTACTTGGTCATTTACCTGGATCCAGACTTCCCATACCTTAACAACTTTTGCTTCTTGACCAGAAGCAAAAACACAGATTGGGGTCACCAAAGTCCATGAGGGATACTGACACTATTAAGCCCTTTGTGATGAAAAAGCTTCCACCAAAAATTCCCTGGTGTTTTCTATTTTGAATTCAAAGCTTTCACATCCTGGTACCATTTCAGACATATTTGGTTTCACCTTTGTTGGCAAAAATAAGACATTTTTGAAAGGACCAGCACATAATAAAAAAAGGAAATCAGTTTTTAGCTTAAAAGAAAATACAATAAAGACATGAAATGCACTTCTGTTAAAGATTAAATAAAAGGTCTAAAGGCAACACACTGCCCCTGTTTCCCATACTTCTGCCCCATGACATGAGGGTAAAAGGCTGCACGACAGAAGCCTCTTCTCCTATTCCCCAGTCACGAGTTATATACATTACTAGCGCTGAACATGTCATAAATTGAAAATACCAAGGTATCTTCCTTTCATATAAATTTCATCATTGTCTGGTTTGGACTTAATTTAACAATTTCTTAGGCTTTGGTACTCCAGATTTTCTGAGTAGTAAAAGTAAAGGGAAGCTTCCGTAACTGTAAAACACAGCAAACATGGTTTAAAAATTATATTGTATACAAATTTCCTTTTCAACAATAAGATCTGGTTTTCCATTTATCTGCTAAACACATTGGTAAATGTTATTAATATCCTGAAATTATGAAGAACATATTAATGTTCAGTCACTGATCACTACAGTCAATCCCATGCAATAAAACCTGGTGGACTTTGTCAGATGTGGCCAATGTCAAAGGAGTTTCACCAAGATAAATGTGATTAAGCATCTTTATTCTACAAATATTATTTCAATGATGACACTGAAATGTGTCTGTATAAAACCAGAGTTAGTTTACTGTCTTAAAAAAAAACCCAAGTAGACAAATATTTCAGTTAATGGACTAACATTAATTGAGAAATAAATTAGTCATGATACATTTTCAATCCACCTGCATGCATAAAACATTAGGTATATTTTGAGCAATCAAAACAACCATGTCTGTTTAATAGCTCACTTATTCCAATTATAAGAATTGACCACAAAAAGGGAAGCAAGAAAATCCTGTTCTTGCGTACTGTAATATTTAATTCTCTGCTAGGTCCCCCATTTTTTGCAGATGTGCATAGCCACAAAATGTCTTGAAATATCTGGAGCCATTTTTTATGTTGTTTCATGCATAATATTCCTGAAGCAAATGCAAGAAAAAAAGGGGGGTTATTATCCTTAAAAGAAAGTCCGGCAAATTATTATGTTTATAAACCAGTCTTACAGCCACAGCCTATCTACCAAAATGAGGTAAAAGAAGAAATGTCATTTCAGACCCCTTTTTTACTCCTAGGCAATTTCTGAGAATTTGAGAGCATTTCTAACAGTGACCACATAAATGGTGCCATCATTAAGCAGTAGTAGGAATAGCACGTGCACAAGACACCCATCTATGGAAATGGCTCTCAAATTTACCATCAGTTGTGTTACATTAAAGAATATCAGTCTGCATTTTTAATGCCCATTCTCACAGTTTCAGACTCATTTTCAGTAAAAAGGGCACCACTAACCTCTTTGAATGTTCCCTCCCTTTCTGGTGATGATACTACCATGGCTTTAAGGCATCAGTGCTCAGCTGAGTTGTCTAAAGACTGCTCAGGAGTGCCCTTTGTGTGCTATGATTACAGCTTCTCTCTGCAGTGCAGACTCAGATGCAAAATGAGCCATATGAACATTGTACCTCCCCACCTTGCCTCTAGCTTTTCTCTCCCTAGGAAGTATTTGGACTTAGTCTTCTAATTGCAACTCAAAATTACTCTTTCTGCAATTTTTGCACAAAGGTTGAAGATAATGTAATGTTACACCCTGCTGCAGGCAATCCTGTATGTTCAACAGTGAATTTGTTCAGTCATCCAGAAATATTTCAGCCTTATTCAGACCTCAGTCCCCTTTGCTGTACCAGAGATGTGTTTTTGTTACCTGACCTGTCCCAAAACACACAGAGGCATTCCAGAACCTGTAGATGTGGGGCAAATAGCATGTAGCATATGAGTTTCCTCAGATACATGGGGACACACCTTTATAATTAATTTATGCCAAATTGGAGAGAAAAGAGTGGGGTGTTTGCTCTGTTGACCTCACCCCACTCATAACAAAGCCAAAAGCCATCACCACGAACACTTCTGTGGAATTCTTCACATAAAAACCTGGTGGCACACATTATGAAGGCAGGCATGTCTGAGGAGAAATGTCTCATTTCCCTACTTGTCATCATCATAATTCCATCCCCATTATAACTCACTTCTGGAGGCCTTTGTACATCCAAACAATGTACACTTTTAAATACAAATTTATATATTAAATATGCATATTATATATAATATGTACATATTAATACATATATGCCAAATACCTTGGGTTATGTACACTTTCACAAAAACTTCATGCACACAAAGGCAAAGTTTTACAGGTACATTTCTCCAACTTGCTTTCGTTTCAGAAGGGAATTTTATAGCTGACAGTTAACCTGTTTAAAAGAAAAATTTTCTGCAGCAAGTGTCACCAATTATTCTTACAAGGCTTTGATCACCAGTCTTGGTAATACAAAGAAAGATGCAAATTTCCTGATTGCCACACCTCTATTTTCAGACTGAAAGAGGAATGGATTCCTCCAGTTAATAAATGAACAAGCAATTGCCAGCAGATTTCAAGACTAATTCTTCTGGCAGTTCTACAGGAGCAGACACAATGTCTCTCACTTTGCTCTAACCACAGAAAAACAAGTTGCAAAAAAAGTTTTCCCAGACTGCCTTTACAAATTCAATAGCTTTGTGAAGCTTTTATCTTTACACTGCAGAAACACTAACAATGAACTAAAGTGAAGAAATATGATGATTTAGCTCCAAGCAATGAAATTGGTCTAGGCTGCATCTGTAACAGATTAAAAATATTATTTAATTGCTCTTTTATTTTTTTTCCTTTCTTCCTTTTTCTGTCATTTAACTCAAGGTATTCCCCATTTTCCAGGACTAATAAAGATATCCTATGTGCTGCGGTGATCCTCTGAGATGGGAGGTGAGTGTTCATAAGCACTGTCTGACTGAAGGAATTTCTCTCTATGGAAAACCCAAAAATGCACCCCAGACAGCACCCAGAGGACAGTGCTCTTGAAGGTTTCTTGGCAGTCAACTCTGTCATCTTCAATCCCAACATCACCAGCCTTGTTTCTTCCAATTCTTTATGTAACCAAACTTTAGCAATATGGAATTCTTGGAAAACACATGGTGATAATTTAATAATATTTTAAGTTGCAATGCCAAGAATTAATTTCGTGACAGGATTAACAATAGCTGCATATTTTTAAGGATAAACCTTTATTCTTAAGGGTGTACCCTTTTTCCTATGAAAACTTCCTCTTTGATCAATCCTTGGATAAAATAATTTCATTGGATAAAGACAGACAAATGTTTCAACAAGTAGGGATTATGGAGGATGCTGATCTGACTACCATTTTATTAACATACAGATTGATTAGTCTGATTTGGGAGCTTATCAGGGAACACTCAGGCCTTCCTCAGGGAACAGCAGTCCAGGACTTCCTGACTTCTGGTTTTCTTTCTAAACCAATGCTGCCCCCATCTGGGAGTACAGCCCGGAATCAACTACTTCTTACAACACTTGCTCTATCCATACAGAAATGCATTAATTCTATGGAGAAATTTACTAAAAATATATATTCCAGTATAACATACTTAAGAAATTCTTCATGGCTCAAAAGACATGAATTCAAAATTTATAGACAAGAGCTTAAACCCAGTGATCTGAAAACCAAGATTTTTTTCCTACTGGATGCAAGTACACTGATTAAATATAAGGGAAGCATACTTTGGAGCATGTACAGATAAGCAATGCTAAATATTTTTATTCCAAATTTATTGAAAGCAGATTCTTCTATACGACAATATCAGAACCAAGTTTTAAAAGCACAGAATGCAATTCCATTTTATACATAATTTATACATAATTGTGGTCTAATAATTTTATTTCATTGTCATCTAATACATAATTTTATATATAATTGTGGTCTAAAATCAATATAAAACTATATTTGTTGATATTTTGTGGTCTGTATTAGCATAATACACCAAATTCAATCAATGCAACAATTAAGTCATAATGGTCTACAGGGTTGAGCATTTTTCTTGTTTTTAGTTTCAGTGTATGAGCATGACTCATTAGTAGCTGGCATGAACGTTTACCAAAGATTTCCTCAAGCATTAATTTATCAATTAATAACATACTTCAACATATGAATCTTGATGTTGCATATGAACTTCATGCTTATTCACATTTATGCCTTTTTATTCCCCTTACCTCAGCTCAAGAGCCACATGTGTTATCCACAGAGCTACAATGAGTATTTGCAGAACATGGTAGAAGCAACTTAGATGAGAGTTTTTAACAGTCTTTGGGCCAAAATCACATTAAAGATCTGTTATTTTACAATTCCAAATTTTACCAGCCAGACAGATAATATTTCAGAGGAAGGTAGAATGGGAGAAAAAGATTGTGGCTGACAAGTATGAACAAATTACGTGATTTGACCAGGGTCTGTGTCTTTCCTGTGGCTATACCTGTTCAAAGTATGATAATCACTCTGCATGAACTTGCAAGAAGAGCTCACCTACATGTTGTTTGAAATAAGTATTTTTATGCATTGAACAAACATTTAACTACCTGTGTTGAGCACAGTGCATACTGCACAAAGGGCAGTAAAGAAAATAAGGAAAAGACACAAACCCCAGCTGTCTCTTGTGAAGTACATACAGGATGAAAGATCAAACTTGTTACTGCCATGGTCCAGACTATCCCAAATAACTGCTGATTAACAAAATATTCCCTTACACTTACATAGGCAGACATACAGACTGAGATCTAGATTTTTCCTAAAACCACTGCCTACCTTTGATGTATGTCTGACATCTCCTTTCTGATACAATAAGCTCTGACAAAGCTTAGCTTAGCCTGAGAATGGTCTATCCAAATGTGCAAGGATAGCCATGGATAAAAGTAGTATTTTTTTCTGTATAAAATTAGATAGCAGAATACTACATCTTGAATATTTTATACTGTGAATAAAACATTGTTAGAACATTTTATTTTTAGTCTCTTAAGGAAACCTAGGTTTTCATTGCATTACAAGTTCATTTACTGTTATATTCTAAAATCTACATAAAGTTTATGGCCTTTTTACTAATACTATGATAAATATTTGGCACTGCATTATAAAATAGAAAACAAATTATAATTTTACCTTCTGTTCTGTGCAGCTATAATTACTTCCCTTAGGAGTTCAACCTAGCCTTTGTCACTTTGATAGCACTGTTATTCTCAGAGAGAGACAGCAGAACAGCTAAAGGAGATGGATGCATATGTAAAAAACTTTTCATCACAGACATGAACATACGTAAAGCATCATGATTCTTCTCCGAAATATGGTGTCTGTGGCTTCAAATCAGACATTTTTAAATCTTAAAAAGACACAATAAGAAAATCTGAATTCTGGCTCTGTTTTAGATGTCTCCCAAAAAAATAAAAAAAAACCTCTAATATACTAGAATTGGAAGCCTCAAAGAGCCAGCACTGACAATGACAGCTGCGAAAAGCAGCCTTCCATTGCATACAGAGTATATTTGCCCCTTACCATTACCACAGTGAGGTCAAAATTACTGTGAATATCGATAAAAATCAATGCCTTTTTCACTTCTTGCCAGCCCTCTGTTCAACGTTCCAATAACAGTTTACTTTAATACAAGCATTAAGGCTAATCTCTACTACTTAACTCAGCTTGGAAGGGGGTTTTGAGGAGAGGGGACACACTTCAGTAATATTAGATGTCTCTTGATGTAGGTTTGGCACCATAAAATTACACTTTGTTAGCCAAGTAATTATTCCCACCTTTACTCTCACCCCCTTTAAGATACTGTAGATAACAGAAAACCACCAGGGTTTCTGAAAACCACCCTGTTTCTGCAGGGCTGCTGGAGTCAAGAGAAAACTATCAATACAAATCCATACATACATAAAGTGACAATCTTCATAATTTAATTGCAATAGTTTTATTTAATCATAGGTTCATTCAATGAACAAGACGTAAAAAGCTAAAAAGCACCAAAATAAATTATCTGGGAAATAAAAAGATGCATTTGCGGGGAGTTTATAAAAGATCTCTTTAGATAAGGTACAGTTTTCCCCATAAGAAAGATTTGCCTTCTTACTTTTTTCTTTATTCTACTCATCACATAGATTTTTTGCATGTAACCATGAATTATTAATTATACAAAGAACAATAGCTTGGGAAAAAAGATCTAATCAATAAATTAGACAGCTGAACATCATATGTCATGATCAGACAGTTCAAATTAATCTAATTAGGAAGTGTTATATTATGTACCCACAAGACTAAGATCTGCCATTTCTTGGCTTCTGATACTTTAACTGAGCAACCTAACATTATTTTAAAGTCAGCCATGCTGTTAACGTATTAACAAGCAAAGATTTGACTTAACACGTATTTCATCTTTTCACTGAATATTTGGCTCATTGACTTCTTGTTTTAGTACAATATAATTACTTCTTACAGAGGGTCTAGCAGATAAGAGAGCAATTTGTTCCAAGTCCATGCCAATACTGCCACTCATCTCTCTGGACAGAATTTCATCTTACGTAAGACAAATATTTTCAACAATTGTTAATAAATCAAAAGACTCTTAACAAGAAACTGAGTACTGTAATTAAATACAATTAAATCAACTAAATTTATTTCAATCAACAAATTAAATATAATTAAGTGAACTAATCTTCATGAAAGCCAAAAATACCAGCACTTGGGATCTCAGAATACTGATGTTTTATAACCTTTTGAGGGATAGTCTTTGGCATTCTGGTTTCTACTCTAGTTCAGTTTCCCAGAAGACAAGCATTTATAGCTAATTACCAACCTCAATCATATTTGCATATCATTTTTCTTAAAACATCCTTTCAAACACTTCTTCCAAGATGAAATTCACTTTTTATTTTCAGCTTGAGCATAACTATAAAGTGCACTTATAAAATACAGATTTTTATGGCAATGACCTGGTCTTTTCTGATTTCACAGGTCTCTGAATGAGTAATGAAAAGACTTGACTAGACCAATGCAAGTGAGGGCATTCTCTACCATCTGTCATATCCACTAGCCCAAAGTATGTGAATCAGCATCTTGTATTCCTTTCCCTGGAGGGAGGCATTCTGTTATACCTGTGGTTGCACAAGACCACACATATCCAGGGAATCAAATTTAAAAAAATGCAATCCTTGAGCTTTCTCCTCTTTAAATTCATCTTCTGGCAGTTTCCCTGCACTGAACACTGGAGTATGCCATTGATGTTACTTCATAAGACCTCTCAATGAACCTTCAGAACAACAAAACTTGTATACATTTTTTTCCAACAGCCTAAACTGTAGCAATATGTGCTTAAACTATGGTTTTCAATGTGTAAAAACATGGTATGCCATCTAGCAGCCTTATGATGCTTCCTATTAAAAAATCAATTTATCATCATTCAGATTTTGTGAGAAAATGTGTTTTTCCTACTATGCCACCACAATGAGATGACAAGTGACAGATTAGGATTCTGTCTGGGAAAAAAAATTAAAAGCTAGAAGAGATAATGGTAAAGATAGGAAAAGTTTTAGGTGCTAGTACCTATGCAGATTTTTAATATGTCTAAATGCAGATCATTTGTGGGGGAAAAGGGTGATTGTGACATGCTCCTCCCAGAACCTGGAAATTTGGCACAGAAAAGCCATCAATTAGAAGGTGAAACTTCTGCTAAGTTACCTGAGTCTGAAATTGCAGGATTCTGCATTTCTGTACAATGACTGTACAAAAAGCATTTGGTGAACAAGATTAGAGGTATATCACCAAATTATCATATCAGAGGATCAAGGAAACAGTGGTATGGAATTCAGAATCCCTTGGCTTTTCCTCATGGTCCAGGAGAAATCTTAGCCTCAAGTGGAAACTTTGAAATGTTTAAGTATCCCACATTACACACTATCAAACTTCTCCCAAGAATTAGCTTGATATTTGCTCTTTGAGTAAGGCTACTCACAGGCCAAATTAATCTGAAGCAAATTGAACTGCCATAAGAATTAACAATCATGAAGAGAGGTGAAAAGATTTCACATTATTCTATGATAGCATATTTTTCTGAAATAATTTTTGGCTTATTTTCAGCCCTAGAAGACATAGTTTTGTTTCCTGAGGCAAACCCATTTAGCTCACTGACACGTTTGTAACCATGTTACCCCCTAAGCATGTTTAGATATCACAGTCTATAACACAACTCCACCCTGGATCCAATGTGACTGAGTCACACATCCTTCATCTTAACTTTCATTACAGAGTGTTGGTTTCTACATGACTGGGCAAAGTTAGAAGCATCTAAGTTTAATTTGTGTTCAAGGTGATAGTTTGGTAACCAGATAGAAAGGTCTAGGGAAAACTCACAAGCACTGTTCTTTGTTGCACAAAATATATCCTGTTCCTCCTCAGGTACTATTCTTACTTTCAGGTTCAGTACACCTCTCGCATTTCTCACAGTTATCTTTCCAAAGCCTGGACACAGATTAAGATAGGCTGTTCTTTCATAATTTGTGAAATCTTATGCATCATTTCTCACAAGCTTCTTTTAATTAAAATATAAGGTCCTTCCTAGGTTCAAAGATATCATTGTTCTATTTTCCTTCCCAGTTTACAGCCTGATTTACTCAGCAGCATGCAAATTCTCACTGCTTTTTCCACATCCAGCCAGGATGTTCTGGCAGTCTTGTCTTACCATGGTGCTCCATTACAACACAGTTTCAATTCAGAGTTCCACCAACTTAAAAAACTTTGACCAAGTCTCAAATCTTGCAAAATATTTTCAAAGTTTATCCAGTTTGAAACCCCACTCAGCAAATTATTTCCACAAAGCACAGCATCATTACTATTTCTTCACCACACTGATAAAATGGGTTGTGTGTCACTCTGCTATGAAGTTTACATAACTTCACTGGCTTAAGACTACTTTTATTCTTGATCCCTCTCCAACTGCCTCCAACTATTGTTAAGATACCCAAAAGTTTGTTACACCATTCTCTTTCCCACCTACTGCTGTTTCTACTTCCAACCCTGATAACGGCTAAATAAAATTCAGATTCAGAACTGATACCAAAAATAGTATGACTGTACCTACAGGGAAGCTAACAGTCAAAAATATCAGAGAAGAAATCAATGTCTCTAGCCCCACAGCTGCTAGTGTTTCCATCCAGAATGTTCCTTGCCAGTCAATACATACATAAATGCCACTTTCAAATAAGCTTCCTTCAAAGAAAAGTGAGCCAGCCAGGAAAGCTAAAAAAATCTGTTCCATCTTTCAGGCCCTGTTCCAATGCTACTCACCAGCTCTGCTTATGCAGCATGAAGGATGGAATATGTCTCTCATTTGCCTTCCAGCAGACCTCAACCAGTTGAGGAGAGGCTTTCTGCTGGTATAAACCCCACCACCCCACTTTGCTGGGGCCTGTGAAACCACCACACCTTCTGCAATCATACCCTTCCATGATCTTATAGAAGCTCAAGAACCAGTTCTGAATAATACACAATGCAAATGTCCTGTATTTCTTTTTAAGATTATTATCTCCAAGTTGTGCACAGGAAAAAGCAGAAATGCTTTTTTTTGCTGACTTTTCACTCTAGGAGGGCATGCTGAGCAATAAGTCCATTTTAAATGATGCTTTTCAACAGAGGGTGTCAGCTTTTCAGAAGAGAACTGCACTTCAAACATAGGTCAACAGAAGGTAAGACTGCATAGGAGAATCACCACTAAGAAATGAAAGCAGACTAGATTTTATTCAATGGCAATTCTAGGTAAATGCAAATATGGTGTGAAATTATAGAAAATAATGAGAGGAGCATTAAAAGTTTGTGGACTTCAAGCAATAGAATTGCTTATACAGGAATGTTTCACCAGCAAAATATCTATTCTATTAAAATGTGTAGCTAGCTACTTCTTTAATCCTTTTTAATAGTCTGTGTCATTTAAACATTTTTTTTGCTGATCTTAGAGAGCTTAGTCCTTCTTATTGAACAGCAACATAGAAAAGAGGCTGGCTGCACTAGGAAATATGAAAAATATTGTCACTTTCCCTAGGAAAAATTGCAAATCAAGAAAGATTTTCATCAGATTCCACCTAAAAACAAGTGACAGAAATTAACTTGCATATTCTACTTCAATTATTTAAGCTAAGGAATCAAGTAATTAAGCACATAATCATTAAAAACAGTGTTAAAAGCTACCTACTTCAAGGGACAGCATGCCCTATGACACCACAACAGCAGGATGACTGTGACATGTTCCTGGACACCCACAAATTTTAATGCTACACTGGAAACTAGCAGGTAAATAAATCTTCCTTGTGGTCAATGACTTAATGATGCTGGTTCACATCTGGTCTACAGCCTCACTGATGAACTCCACCTATCATTTTGCATCACATTTTTATGTATTATAAGGAGGCAATGGTACTTCTTCCAGTTTCCATTTTTCAGTTCAATGCTATAACCTGAGCAAATGTAACCTCACAATGTGCATCTACAATAGTAGAAAGCTAAAAACCACACAGATATCCTACCTTCTGAATGACACACAGAAATACATTGTACTGGTTTAAGTACATTCTATTAAGTTCAAGTTCTCTTCCTTGTTGTATTGCACACACCCATACTGATGTGCTCACCATAAGGTACAATGTGGCTAAGCCAGAACCACCAGGAAATAGCTTTGGCAGTGCTTTAAAGGGGGCATCTAGTCCATATTCTTGTCCAAAACCAGAAGCAAAAATACCTGGAAGCATTCTGAGTTTCAAGTCTAAGCTCTTACATCCCCCTGCGGGTTCAGAGCTTCCTCAGTCCATCCCTTTGATTCACAGCTTACAATCAGAAACTCACCTAATGATTAACTTGTACCCTCCTCACTGCAATGTAGGACACAAGGAGGAAAAAGAGAGCAGGATGCTGAATGGCAGCCACATTGGATGAGCTTTGAATGTGAGTGCTTGGCTGAAATGTCATTTAGGCAGCCTCAGGTTCACAACATTCAGGTGATACACTTACCATACATCACTCTTACTGAAGATTTGAAGACTTCTTGTGTACTTGCCAGCCTGCACTTGCCTGTAGAAAATGAAAAATAAAATGAAAAAATTTATGATGTTAATTCATTCCTGCGAATCTACTAAAGAAATAATTAGAATTGTTCAATAGTAAAACAGCACTGTAAGTTTATGGTCCAGACAGACCTTCCTCTCACTCACTATGAACTTCAATGCATTGTTCAAACTGAAAATAGGTCACAAAAAAAATTCTTCACTTAGAAATTTTTACTGCAACAGCTCAGAATCAAACAAATCTGCTTAGATTCCAAATGTTGCTGTACAGATGCTGGGAGAGACATCCTGCACCAGTGTTTCTGTAAAGTAGTCTGTTTACAACTAGCACGTTTTTCCATGTGAGAACAAACAAACAATCAAATCCAGAAGGTGCTTGTTGCTTTCCTTTGGGAAGAACTAATTTAAATCATCATGGACAGTGCAAACTGGCAGCCCAAAAACTGAAGAATTTTAGCCAAAAAAAAAAAAAAGTTGATATGCAATCAGAACTTGGATTTTGCCTGGGAAAAATAACGTAGCTAATATTGATTCTGAAAGTTTTATTAGATGTTTTATACCAAAATTCGTGAAATTCTTGCAAGAACAAGACATTGTGCACACAGTTGTACATTTGTTGGCAGTATTTTATGTTGTTTTTAAAGCAGAATTAGATTTACCACTATTCCCAGCTCAGTTCTTGTACAAGCTGTATGGCAACTGAGCTTTCAGTGTGGAAACAAAACCACCTACAACTTTGTATGTAGCAACTTTAATCCACACAAAGCCAAAAATCAATTTTTAATTAGTGAAAAAGCTTGAGAAATCATGTTCTTATACTATGTTTGTGATCTTGTGGAAGCTAAGAGCAAAAATACCATTGACTTTAAAGTAAATAAGGTTGAACTTGGCATCCTCAAGCCCTTTCCCAACTAACTTATTTCAGGCTGGGTCTCAATGAGGCAAAAACTCCATGTACTTTTATAGTCATGTTCTCAGTTGAATGGATGTGATATGATTGAAAAACACTGTTTAGGAGCAGGCTAGAAAACCTAAAGCCACGTTAGCTGACCGAAATAAAGAGACACCTATTTAATCATATTCAGTTCACTCCATTTTGCTCACAAGATTGAAGGACAGACTCTTATCTGCTTATGAAGACATAACAGTTCCACAGTGGCATGTCATGCTAATTCACTGGGAAAGAGTGACAAAGACAGCACACAAAGCTATGACTTAGACATAGCATCCAGAAAGCTATTCTAGCCTGTTATGCACCCATAGATTTTTTTCATCACCATTTCACAGTGCACAGCAAAAGGCAGGCTGTAATGAATAAAAGAGTCTATAGGCTATTTATAATCTTGGTTAAAGACTGAATTTCCTGCACTTCTAAAACTATAAATATTACTTCACTCAGTGTAACTGGGCTACCTTTATATCTCCATTTTGGATCAGGAATTTAAAAAGAGTGGTAATATGACAAAAATTAATACTATTTAAGATACTAATTAGAAGAAAGGTAGTAAAATAACTAGCAGTAATATTCCCCAGCAGGCAACCAAGATTCAAATTTTTTTATTTACTATTAATCAGTCAGCGGTTTTCGCAGAAAAAGCTATCTGACTTAAAGGAGAAACCATACAGAAGGAAAAAATAAATCTTTCCTGGAAGATGTATTTTAAGTGAATCAGACCAAATAAAAATAAATAAACAGTGAAAAAGCAAACAAAGCATATACTGGCTCCTACTGTTTGGATCTGTATGTGTCCTCTACCAGCTATATTCACACAGAATAGTCTTTTGCTAAAGACAGAAATACTCATCTTGAACTTTCTGTAGCCCACTAAAAAGTATAGAAAACAGTAAGCAAAAGTTCTGAAAAAGTACATGCTTCAGTAACTAAGACACTCTAAGGAAAGGATCAGCACTGGTCCTGGAAGCCTGAGGCAACTAAGACACTTCATTTCTCCACTGATGCAGGGGGCAGGGTACACCAAGGACACAAGGCAGGGATCAAAATTGGGCTCATGCTGGAACATCTCTAAACCACAGTAACATATGGATGCTAAATGCAGGGTGTCTGCTGAGAACTTTGTCTCTTTGCCCATCCATTTGGATGCCTGGATACAATGAAAATAAACCTTTATGGGAGGTAAAGAGATTGGGGAGAGGAAAATAAAGCCTAACATTTGTTAGGGAATAAAGCCTAACATTTGTTGTTAGTCTACTGTACTTTAAGAAAAGTCTACTTTATTTTAAGATTCATTGAAGTTAAGGTTCAAATTAAGGTTGTTTGAAAAAGACAAAGCTCACATAAAACCAGGGAAAACGGTCTCTCCTTAGATTTCCTTCTGAAGTCTAAGGGCTGCCTTTGGAATGGATAAAGGAGAAAAAGACTAGAAAAAACGGCAAAACCACAGAAAGGAGAACTTATAGTGCGACTGAAAAACATTCATCATGGGGCTGTTGTTTTGCTTTTCATAGGGTTCAGGTTTTGTTGAGTTTTGGATGTTTGTTGTTTTGCTAGGGTTTTTTGCAAGGCAAAGCCCTCTGAAGTTCCTAGCATTCATTACCATCAGAGATACAATATTAGGAACACTAAAGGACTATAAATGTAATAACGTATCAGAAAATCCTGCCCCAATCTTACCCCTCCTTTTTCAATATCTTTCAGAGAAAAGTGAGAACAAGTCCACAAAGGATTAATGTTAGCTTCAGGATTATTGTCTCTACTTATAATTATCAGATCAAAAATAACAAAATCTTAAGAAGCAGGTGAAGGGGTTCAAGAGAAAAAAAATTCCTTCTTCTCATCTTCCTTTCTAATCTCAAAGAAGAGAAATTGTAACAAGTAAATGAAAACCCTTAGAAAAGGCAATCTGTCTCTTAAAGTGATGAGACACAACCCTTTCCCCTAGGGTCAATAGAGACTGGTCAAGGCACACTGAGTTGAGCTGCCTAAGGCTTCATCCCCAGCTTTGCTACAGACAGTTGTGGAGGAATGCCAAGGCAATTATTTCATCTATCAATTCCTATTTATAATTTAGGCTATTCAACAGAGTCTGCTACAGGGAAGTCTCAATTCCTGTGCTATAAGAATGAACTTGCAGCAGTTGAAGAGTTGGTATGAGATGGATTAAAAAAAAAAAGGCACACAAAGGAAAATTTAACTCTAAGGAAACAAAAATTCTACTTCAGTCAAAACAGGGAACAGCAGAACTAGTTAAATTACAGCTATTAAAAACAAAAAGGCATTTTTTCATCCTGTCTTGGTTCAAAGCAGCACAAACCCAAAATATAAATTTTTATATGGGCTTTTGTACAAGGATTCTTTTTTTTTCCGAATACAAAGGGAATGCTGCCTTGTACTCTGGTTACACCAATAAGTCAGTTAAAAGAGTCAGTTTATGACCTTAGGTGTTCTAATATTGAATCAATGACATAACATGGGATGACACTTCTCTCTTGGTGTACATCTAAACAATAAATATGGCAACTCATACAACCAGTGCAGTGGTATCACTGTGTGATAAGCGCACACAGTTTTGCAGCACATAAATATTTTTGGTCCATCACCACCTATGGCAAGGGAATGCTTTGACAGAGAAGCTTGACTTCACAAAGCATCATATAGGATTGCTGTTAAATGACACTGATAAAGAACTTCTTTTAATCTTTAAAAGAAGAGAATAAAACACAGACTGTGGGATCAGAGAGAAACTGATTCCTGTGCCAGGAGAGAAAACGGGCAATTTGGAAGATGGTGTGTGATACACACTAGAGACTAGTTTTCCTCAGAGCTCTCACAAAACAAACAGACCTATAAGTCTAATATTGCTCAGGAATATATGCATTACCACACTACTTGACATTATTTAGCATGACAAATTAGAACAGCAGAGGAGATGCAAAACTATGCAAACATGTACCATCAGTCAGAATAATTATATCTTTTCAAACTTTAATGTGACTCCTATAATAGCAGTCTTTAAACAATTGCTAATAACATTTTATGTTTCAGTCTATCCTGCATTACATGTTTCCTAAAGCATATGGTACTCTTCAGGTAACAGTCCTTAAGCTCTAAGCTGGGGTTTCTAAGTCATGTGCTTACCACTTCCATTCCTCCTTGGGATCTATGTTTCTTCAATAGTAGTAAAAACAGGAATTTTTTTTCCTCTATGAACTTTCAAAGTTAAATATATTTGAACTGAAATAATTAAGACTATGTTACACGGTCTCTGTACAACACAGAATGCACCAGCAGAAAAGCTCTTTTGTTTCCATAGCTTTAAAGGCTTCCAACTCCATCATCTCCTTTTCAGCTGCTGGTTAAACAACCTCCAATACTGCATCTGTACAAGGTAGAGTAGTACTGTATTGCACAGAAAAAATTCAGGATGTTCCCTTCAAAATTAGCTGAAGATACATTAAGTAAACAATGTATTTAAAACAATTTAAAAAAAAATCTATAAATAGACATCAGGCTAATAGTTATTACATTCAGTAATTTAGCATGATGTGCATGACAGCTTCGACCTCCAAAATAATTTAGTGCCTTGAGCTGAGATTAAATGCAGAACATTAATTTTTCCCTCCGGTTGTCAAGCCAACCAAGAGGCCCGTCAAATCTATTTAAATTAAGCCTGCATCATGTAATGATATTAAAGGGGATAAAATATTAATATGGGTCTGTGATAGAACATTGGACAAAATAGCTGCAGTAAGGCAGCTTTAATTTACTACACCAACAATCTGTCTTCATGCTGAAAGCAGGATTTAACAGTCCAAAGGAATACATATTTGAGTTCATATTATATGCTAATTTATAAAATGATATTGATTTGAATTGCTGAGAACATTTAGTAGTATTATGTAGAACAAAAAAAGTTATGATTCCCAATATAACTCTACTGATGCAGAGAAAAAATAATATTGGATCAAAGTCATGATGTCTGTGTGTGTCCCATAAGCAGATGTTATTTCAGCAAGAGCAGTATGGCTGCATCCATTTACTGCCAGCAATGAATTTTTTTTCTTCAGCTAAAGGATGATAAATGTCATTCCAAACTTCAATATTTCATAATATAAAAATGGATTGAAAGGGTAGGTAGACTCCCAGACTGAAGTCAAACAACTGAATATTTAGGCTATGGGTACTTTATGAGAACAGTAAGGTTTCTGATGTCATTAGAGAACTACTCAAGAGGAAGAAGAGTAAAACAGAAAAAAATAAAACAAGTGTGTGCAGCTTCCCATTAAAAAAAAAAAAGGAAATCCAAACCCTGCAGATTTAGACAGGTTTCATTGGAATGATAAATGGGATTGGTCACGTTTACAAACAATACCACAAACATCCAGAATATATTCAATATCACATTCTTCCACTCCATCAGAGTTACTTTTGTTTTTTAAATTTCCAGATAATTTACTTTTCTAACATTTGGGATCCCAACAAGAATGCAGACTTGAAAATATATCCTGTGTCACCTAAATTCAGAAACAATCCTGCACACTGCTAGTTTGCAAAGGCATTGCTGATAAGTGTCAAAAACTGGACTGAGGTCCAAATTCACTTTATTATGAGTAAGCATTTTTATTACTGTTTGCTCATGTAATGGTATGCCTCTTGTACAAAATCTTGTTTCCTAGAGGAACTGAAAAACTAAAAAGTAATGTCCTGATCTTAGTGCACTTTATTTCTAATCAATGGAAAAACTAAAAATAAAAGCAAATGAAAAAATGATGTAGAGAGTACTTAGTAGAAAACATAGCAGGTAAGGAAAAAGTTGAAATTTACTAAGGCAGAGTGGGTACAAGAGGATGTTTGAGCAGGGTGTGAAGGTATTTGTGGCATGGCTCCAAGTTTACTCTCAAATATGCAGTTTCTTTCACAAAGCCTGTCCATCAAGCCGAGTCAAGGTTTCTAATTGCATTTAACTGAAAGTCAGTAACTCTAACATGCTAAAACACTGGGCTCTGTGGTGTTTCTTAAACACACATTCAGTACCTGCTCCTTCAGCCTTAGCACATTACAGGCTCAGAACTGACAGATGAGAATGCTCAGGGTAAGCTGAATATCCAATACTATCTGCCTAAATGGCTGTAGTAGAATGACCCCAATGAGCATTTCACTAGATATACCATAGTCTGTGTCAGTTCTCATACCAGCTTTTTTTTACTTTTTTAGTGTTCATCCATACTGCACAGAATACGTGGCATTCATATGCCATAGCCATGCCACAAATCCCTTCCCACACGCAGGAATGACATAAGGTAAGTAGTTATGAACAAGGACTTTATTTATGCCTGAGCAGACAGCTTTGATTCAAACTATAATTTCTACCAAATGAGGTCTACACTATACTAACCTTCAGCTGCAAGACCAAAGCAGTTAGAACATTGACTGCCATGTTCCTCTAATGAAGGAAAGGCTTAACACTATTATATTTTGGAAAGCATTGGTTTACTAGAAAAATCTGGCACTGCCCACTGTTTGATGGGACATAGAGGGCAGAGGTCATAATTTACTAAGGATCCTCCTTGAAGTTACAAAATAGCATTTTAGCAGAAAACACACTGTTAATTAGAGAGTAGAGTGAAACTAAATCATCTGAGTCCATTTTTCAAAACAATTATTCCCATTTCAAGGCTGGTGAAACTGATCAATATTGAGAAACATGTAAATAATACAGAAATTCTATAGAAGTAAGATGTGTTGAGACTTGTCATTTGTTGGGGAATTTTATGTAAGCTGACTGCCCTGTCTTGTTGCCCACCTATATTTCACATATCGGCCTTTTTGTAGTGCTTAGCATCTTTCACAAATTAAAATTAAGTCAGCTGTGGAACATAAAAGGTGCTATAAGCATAAGTCATATATGCATAAATAAATAAAAATAAAAGAAAACAAAAAAGGGAAAGAATGCAGATGATACCTAGGAAAAACTATCCACACAGAACTAACACACCAGAAAAAGTCCAGAAATAAGAGGAGAAAGAAAAAAAAAACCACAACAAACCACACACAACTATAAAAGAAAAGGACCAATGTAAAGAATATTTCTAAGCTTTCAGATTCTAAGTTTAGGGCAGAGGAAAAACACAAGACACATACTCATCATAGAACTACCTCAGCCTTCTCTAAATATTTACTTTGCCCTCATGCTCTGAGGCAGAATCTGTTCCATAGATACTTTAAACACTATATGACCCTAGACTTCACATTTTAACTCCAGTGTAAAGACCAAAACCCCTAAACAGAAAACAAACAAACAAAATAGAGAACCATTTCCTTGTCAATCTGACTTCATTGCTAACCAGTAGGCGGGAAGAATACTTCCAACTTCCTTGGGAAGTTCTGTTTAGCAATTTTTATACTGTGAGAATGTTTAGCAGTTCTGCTTTCACTGAGCTTACATTTGAACATCAGCACTTGATCTCTGTGAGGATTCTCCCTCCCCAGTGCCATGCAAGAGGAACACAAGGCTGCACAGTGTTTTACAGCCCATCTCAGTTTGCATCCAGAGACAGCGACAAGTTGTGTGCCCAAAAGCCACCAAAACAGAACTGGAAGAACTAAACCACAAGTTGCAACACACAGCACTTTGCCTGTAGAGAGCAGGGAATCAGCAAATTGCAGTAAATTATCTGATGAAAGATTATTGGTTTAGTCTCAAAATTTAGCAAATTCTTGAGTTTACATTTTTATAGCAAACTACTGGAGTGCTCAGTCTTGCAACATTTACAGAAGATAACTTTTATCTGCACCTTCTTTTGGAAGGTGTGAAACAGGTCTTGACCTGCTTTATATCCTGGATGATTTCTGGGCATTTTAGTTTGTCTATTCAGGTATGATACCAGGTTTATAATTAGTGCACCTCCACACATTAAGAACATTGTTGACATATGGCTATTGTTTTTCTTAGAAGACAAGAGCGCACACTTAGAATTTCTTTTTATTACACATTGACAAATTATTTTAAAGAGAAGTGAGTTTTATACTAAGATCTTAGAGGCAGTGGATCTGCAGCTGTCCACAGTCATATCAGCAGTGAAGCCCATCAACTATCTTCTTACGAGATCTGATGTTTTTGTCATGATCTATTGCAGAATTTTGTCATTTGGATGCCACATCAAAGCAATGCCTCCTTGGACACATTGCTCCTAGATGCTTTGAAGAGAAGAATCAGAACACTGAATATGACCCCATGTCAGAAGGGTACCTGGGACAATATCTTCAGGCAGAGAGCTCAAATCATTATAAGGCACCAAAGGAAACAACTGCTGCAATTCAAACAGCCAAATTTTTTCTGAGCATACCTGAAAGCAGCAGCCATCCTAAAGCATGACAGATTATCATTACTCTTTGTTCTGTTCTTCCTTTAACTATGAAATTAAATATCAAGAGACCTGGAGCTGGCAGAAAGCCAAGAGAAACTTCAGTGGTGGTAGCTAAGAGCCACGTCACTTGGATTCTTACAGGGCCAGCATGAATAATCTGTTCTGCACATCCCCGAGGAGGGGATGAACAGAAAATCAGAACATTTCCCCATTCTGAAGGCAGAATGAAAGGCAGAAAGTAATATCTCTGTCTGTATCTTGAATTAGCATCACCAAATGTAAACAGGTAAGCACAGTAAAACACTTGTGTCTAACAACGCAAATGAAACAGCCAGTGTCATTTTTATAAATTTCTACAATTTAATTCTCCTAGAATATCAAGCTTTAATAAATACTGTTCAGGTTACTGGAACAAAGTCTCTGAATTGGAGAAATAGAAAGATCTGAAACAGGTGCACAGAAGAATAAGAATAGCAATAACAGAGGGCAATAAATGTAAACAACATAAAAAAACCAGAACAGCACTCCACTTGTTTAGACGTGTCTTGCTTCTAGCTAATCCTCTGGTTTTCTGGCAACAAATAGTGATCTAAACCAATTTCCGAACTGAACCTCTTGAGACTGATGCACACTTGCATCAGTTTCTAATTTTTTTGCCTTGGGCCCTGATTCACCAAGCAAATTCAAATTCCACATGGTATTAATCAAGGACTCGTTCCAATAGCATTCTAACGCTAAATATCTTTGCAAAAGGTCAGCAACAGATATCAAGTTATTCTAGCTGTCACCATTTCATAATGTCACCACTATAAAACTGGAGTCAGTTGTTTACGATTCTCAAATGTGTGCTCTCCCCGGATGTACTATCAAAAGAATTGCAGCATATATGACAGTAAAACTTAAGAAAGGATGGTTAACCATCCCTTCTCCCTAAAATGGGGAAGAACATTTATTGAGTACAGGGATTTTAAACCACCTTTTAATGTTTATTTTAATGCAGCAAAAATGTTCTACCTACTCCCTACTTTAGAAAACCCAAAACCTACTGTTGCCCACACCAGTTTGTTATTCTTAGATAACATTTACACTATTTCCACAGTATAAATAATTTATACTCTTGTAAGCTCTGAGAACGCACACACTGAGGAACACAAATTCACGTATTTTGAGTCAGTTTGGCTCATGAGGTTTTCAGTAAGACACCTGTTGGACCAAATACACTTCCCTAAAATACTCTGATGTTACATGTTCTTATAGACCAAGCAATTATGCTGTTGTCAGTTAAGGAGTCTCGGGTAGGACAGAGATGATGCTTCATGTTAATTTATTAATTGATTAGAATATTTTGAAGCATTACAACTTTTGGAGCTTATTCCAAAATGGAAAAAAACTCCTCTACTTCCATTTCTGTCCAGACTGTAGTAGAAAATAGAAATGGTACATTTTGAAACCTCCCCCATACGTAGCACTTCACTCAGAGATACATCACAAAGGTTTTTTAGAAAACATACTCCTTTTTTCCCATCTGAGGTATCTATTTCTCAATTTCAGTATTACTGAGCCAAGCAATTTTTTCCTCAAAATTACCTCAAACACAACAGACAGGGTATCACATATGTGGATAATTTCAATCATAAGGTGTTTTTCCATGGCTCACTACTTGCAACTGATTGGGACCATCTACTACAAGATTCCACTCTGTAGAGTCCATATATTACATTTTCAGTTCACACATTTAATGAGACATTAATATGCCTTTGCTAAAGTATGCAGTAAATGAAACACAGGTTTTTAAGCATTTTATACACCTTCAGAACACTGCATACTCATTTAGTGTCCGTGGAAAAGCAGTGCTATTTTTGTTTGATGTCCTTAGAACTGCAGACCCATCAAAGTAAAGAATTAAATTCTCTAAATTGCTTTCCTGACAAAAAACCTTGATTTCATCTAACATTCTGCTTTCAGTGCAAAGGCAGATCAACTCTTTAATTTTGCACTTCTTTTAAAGCTAGTTAGTGCATTCAGCTTTGCTTGGAGAACAACCAAAACAGGAAAGGTTTTTCATCTTCCACAACTGATGAGTTAAGGAGCTCAATTTTACCACCTTATGAATATTAAAAGTAATCAGCTTGCCCAAGGACTAAAACAAAAACCAAGAAAACCCCACATATTTCAAAATTGGGCAAAGTATGGCCTTTTATGTATTTACAGTGGCCAAGGGAACTCCCTCACCCTAATTTCATAGCCAGCAACTCCCTTAGGCACAAGGGAACCTGTCCTAAATATGTTTTTAAAACAAAGAAAGGATGATAGAAAATAATGAGAAAATATGTCTCAGACTATGCCTTGCATTGGTGTTGTATTTGCATTTGAAAATCTAGAGCAAGTCTCTGCTTCATATCTTACATAGCTGGTTTTGACCCTCCATAAAACCACAAAGCCACATATCAAATGCCAATGCTACATTTTAAACTACCTTACAGTAGATGACTTGGCCAAAATTAACTAAGAGTTCAAGAATCCTATTTCAGGGAACCTCAGCCTTCAGGATGAGCTGTAGTGGTGCAAGACCTGGGGACTTCAATCTGCTCTCTGAACACATGACTGACAGCAGAAACCAAGAACCTACAGGATAATAAGAGGGCAGCTGAGAAAATACTCTGACCAAATACATTTAAGTATTTGGCTGTTTTCATAGCTCATTTCAATGAGTTATTCAATCACACAATAATCTATGGTCTTGCCAAGATACTCAAACAACTCTTTTCAGAGCAGGCTATACTGGAGAGTACCATTATGCACCCCAAAACTGTCTTTCACAGTAAATCCGCAAGAGTAAGTGGGAAACAGTCAGTGGAATCACTCAAAACCACTCTCTCCAAACAAAAATGATACTGTAGTGCAGCCTGCCAGAATTAACTCCTAAGTTTTCTGACCTTTCCAATTTTACCTTCTCTATAAAATGGAGGTCGTCATTCTGCCAATTGAGTGAGAAAAGATTATTAATGCCTGTGGCGTTATGGAAGTGGAAGATGAATAACTCTTAGAAGACATTTCTTTTACCCATAGATATGGGGGCATTTCTTGCATTTTCATCACCTTTCTTTTAAATTAAAAAGTTGCTGTATTTCATTAAGTATTCCTGTTTCAGTTGCATCGATTACACTTTTAACAGCAACTGTTACAACTCCTTTTAAAAACAACTCAGGGCCTTTTTCTCCCTAGAAAAAGAGACTTATATGATCTTCTACAGATGTGTGTTTCATGACTGACTGATATTTTTAGCTTTATTCTAATAAAGCAAAGCAAGGTTTATGCAGAATAGTAATACCTTATTACGTCAACAGACACCACTAAAAGAGAAGCATAGTTTTGAGCAAACAAACCTTTCTCAACCATAAAGAATCCAAAAAGAAGGGCATGCTTTACTGGGGATTACATCCTCTAACTTTTAATATAGAATGACCTAAAAAGTGTAGGTCATTATTACTAATTTGTATTTATTAATTCTGTATTTAACAATACGGCTGATTTGACTGTGAACTTTCAGGTCTCTGTAACATTAAAAGGATGTTTTCATTGCTGGGCTGCTTTATTTAATGAAATTTGAAGGCTATCATTATCTTCTAGCTCCTCACCCTGCCAAACAAGTCAGTCAAAATTCTGGTTATTTAGGACTGCAGGTCAAAGAAAATCTCCTGCAAATCCCAGATAGGGAAAAGTATTCAAGACTGGATCTATTACCACAAACATAAGTCAAAAGTGTTAGTGCTTGAAATATTTCCAAGTCAATTATATAATAACAACCTGTACCTAAGCAAATAAAATTTCACATCTCAAATTTCTATTCAGATACAACATGCATGTAGAAAACAATCCACAGTGTAGCGCAGCTCATTCCTCATTCTTAATATTGGCAGAAAATAACTAAAATCAGTGGTAAACTTCAGAACAGTAATTCTATAGACAGTTGAGTCTGATTCAATACTGATAAATCAGCTAGTTTTTTTTTGTTTTTTTTTTTTTTTGCTGCATAAGGACTACAGGATTCAGTTCTTTGCCACCTAAAGTGGCATTTTGAAAAATTATGTTAGTTTGGTTTGCAACCTCAGCTGACATAGGAAAACACTAAGATGAATTACTAACATTTCTGCATGAGCTCTGGACAGGATGATGCAATATGCTGAAACAACCCAAGCAACAAGAAGCGGTCCAGGAGCAAAGAAACAGGAAAAGCAGCCCCTGCAGCTCATGAGTGATTAGCTGCCTGCACTAATAAAATGGGGAAACCCTTTCAGTGCCAGGTAGTTATTTATAAACAAAATCTAAAACTTAAAACTCTCCAACAGAGTCTTCCTAATCTTCATTACTGCAGTCCATGAGAATAGATTTGACTGTAAGGCACAAGGACAGATAAATGGGGACACTGCAGCCTGATAATTCAAAGAAAAAAATATGTGAAGTATTTCAACATGATTTTCAGTACAACTAAGCAATCAATTCACAGCAGCAGATAGGTTTCTCCTTAGAATATCTTGTGATGAAAAAGAAGTTTCCTTTTACCTTTTCATGCTGTAGACTTAACTATCAGCTGTAGAATTTGGGACAAATGTAAAGACCCTCCTGCCAGATCATACAAATCAAGAAAAAGGCCTTGAAAGAACCAAAATGTATCAATAGAGGATGAAAAAAAAGAAAAATAACAATGAGCCTGAATTGATACTTAGGGTTGAAAGAAAAACAGCAGCTGTGTATATTCAGAAAGCACAGAGCAATGTAGAGAGAATTTTGGCAGGAAGCTAAAAAGCAATGTCATTCTTTACCCAGTATCCACTCCCTAATAATGGTAAGTGAAAAATTATCTCCAAGTTGTTCCAACAAGACAGGAAATCTTAGAAGCCACACTACTTCCCTCCTAAAAATGTTCCCAAAATTACCTCTTGGATTAGGTGCAGTGGAACTCATATAGTCTGTTTATGAGAACTTCAAGTAATCTCCAGTGAACACAGGACTTTTTGCCTCACTTGTTTCACACAAATTAAACAGATCATTTGGAGTTCAATTTCCAGTTGAGTTTTAAAACAGAATTCAAACAAATGAAAACAAAGCGAGGCATTATTAATTATGTAAAATATGAGCACAACTTTTGGATTTTTACTTTAACAAAAACAAACTGCTGTATTGTTATTTTAGCAAGTACTCTTTTTTTGCCAATAGGAATTTATCTATCTCCTCATGTGTCAAAACAGGGCTGCAGTGGTCCTCCAGGGGTCTCACTAAATCGTGTAAAAATTCCAAATCATGGACAAGAATTCAGTTAGGCAAAGAGATCCCAATTTTTCCCTATGTCAGCTCTGGGTCTCACTTAATCTTTCTATTACACATATTACACAAAACCAAAGGAAGGCACTGTGAGAAGATAAACAGGGGCTTTTTCCTGTCACCACAGGAAAGATGATAATCAAGAAAGCAAGCAAGCAGACTAAAAAGAACGTCTTCACAGGTGTTTCAGGACTACAGACACTACATATGATTTTTTTATTGACACATTTAGAGCTGTCAGTAGCAAGTAAAATTAGGCTTCCTCTCTGCATCAGACACCAGCTGGATTCAAGCAGATCAGGAGACAGGTACCTCATGTCATGATAAGTTTCAATTGAATGAACTGGTAAATGAGTGCAGACTGAAGCAGCTCCACTAATTGGCAAACTGAAAGCTCAGGCTGAAACCTGGTAGGTTTTACTTCAGTGTGAGTACCACACATCATAATTGCTACCACTAACTCCAAATCAATATGAATAGGGAGCTGTGCTCCAGAGCACACCAAAGATCCTGCAGATTTCATCATTCAGATGATAGATCGTGCCAGAAAATCTCTGCAGTTTCCTTGCTCAGAAAGTATTCTCACATCCACATAGTTCAAACACATTCTCTAATAAGGTATTGATCCTTAAGCAGCAAGCTAGAAAACTCTAACAGACCTGAGTTTGCATCCCTGCCATATTCCCTTCTCTTTTCCTTTATTGGCAAGCCACCATGCACAATTGCCACATCAATACTACTGTCCCTTAAGAAATCCTTGTTTTCATTGCCTTCATACATCTGTATTAGCTGTTAATCACTAAAGATTATTCCCCCCCCACCTCTTACTACCACACTGTCACATGAAGAGTCTCCCAAATCTACTAGTGCTGCTTCTTTCCTGCCCATTTCACTTCCCTGAAAGTGAACAAAAGCACCGTGAAGCCACTTCATTAGCTGAAAACACAATCCTTTCACAATTGGTTATGAAGCTGCCCCACCCCATCATCTCTGAGGTATTTTCAGGATACTGTTTTACAAGGCAAGCATGACTTGAGTGTTGTGTGTATCTTAGCTGGGAGAACTGGGTGGAGAAGATGAGGCACAAACTCATAAGCATGCTTCATCTCAAACATTCTGATTGTTGCAACAGCAAAGTTGCTATTGCAAAAGAGGGTCCTGCAGAGACGAGGCAGTGCTGTTCTGAGCCAACTTCCTTTTCTGCTTTGGCATTCATGATCAATGCAACTGTGTCTAGAAAAGGGTCAAGTTCTAGACAGCTCACTAAGGAGCTCTATAACCACCACAGATCCCCAGGTCCTACCCCCAACACTCCTTGGAGGGCTCCAAAGGGCTGAACACACATGCACAAATCAAATGGTGCAAATGGTGTGAAAAATCTATTTCACACAAGAGGTGTGCAGCAGGTAAACTATAAAAGGAAGTGGATAGGTCCCATACTCATTCCCTATCTCTTGGTGACCTCAGATCTGGATCCATGGCAGAGGAAGGACATGAGACCTAAAGACTGATGACCTTTTACTTTCTCTCTCTTCCATGTTGATTTCTCTCCTCTCATTTTATCCTGGCAAGTACAGTGATTCTATTCTACCCCTCACTCTGTACCTGAAGTTTGTTGCAGAAGTTGGGAGTTTGTTAAAGATAGTTACAAAAATTGAGAGCTTGTTAGCCAGCACTTCTGACTAAGTAGTTACTGTAATAAAGGCAACGACACAATAAAGCATTAGACTTCCCTGACACATGGAGTAGTGTCATTATTTAGCCAAACATGAATTTACAACAAACATCATGCCCACTTCCAGGCTGTGACAGCTGGTTAAGCTGGTTTTGCTCAGATTTTGCTCACTCAGGATTGTATCAGGAAACTTGGCAGCCTAGGGTTTTTTCCTCCATTCCTCAATCTACCTTGTTGATTAACAACTCAGATGTGCCTCTCATATTTGGCTAATGGTTTGCACTGTTTCACTCCTGAAAGCCTAAGGCAGAAGAAGAGAACTTCAGTACTAAATGGAGGGAACTGAGGCTTAAAAACAGAACAGCATCAGTTGTCAGTGACACAGTACATGCACATTATTTATCTTCATCATCTATAAACTCTCTCAGCCCATCTGCTGGAAGCATAGGATAGGTCCAAGGCAGCAAACAAAGGATTCAGATCCAAGTTTCTCAGCATTGTTTGTCTATCCAGAAGACTTTAGTTCTTTAGGTAATGCTTAAAGAAAGGAGCATTTCTGAAGTCCTTTCCTTCTACAAAGTAGACACATTGATCAAAATAAAGCAACCTGTCTCATCGTCTGAATGCAACTTGAAACACACTGCTCAGAACATCCGTCACTAGTGTAGATCCACAGCTACATTCTAGGAGTATCATCAAAAATGTTGGGTTTTTTTCATTGGGTGTAGTTTTTAAAATCTAGTAAAACAAGTTCTAAAAAACTTGATTGGATTGCCTGCTCTCATTAACAGGTTTGTCCAATTCTAAATCTGTGCATGATCTGGATGTATACAAGCCATCCAAAAAGGGAGGATCTGGCACAGCACAAGTACACTGTGGTTTCACACTGCAGAGATACAGGGATAGCTGAGGTCTGCCTGCTTGGCAGCACATTTCCAAAGCATCACTTTGATCTCTTTATTACAATGCAAGTTCACCTGCCAGTAGACAGATGTTCAGAACAAGGTTGACGATCAGACCTGAAGAATGTCAGAAGCACAAAGGTGAAATCCTCCCTGGTAAAGAAGACAAGGAAAATATCTACAGAAAGAGTCTTCAATATAAATTTTAGGAAAACACACTTAAGGTTCAAGACTCTCCAGAAGATGTATATCTCTGAAGAACCATGGGAGACAACCTGGGAACAGCTTCATTTAGCTGTCTGCTAGCAGAAACAAATGAAAGGAACACTTTAGGGTTAGTCCTGACTCACAAGTAGCTTCCATACGTAATATTTTTAGTGCTCTAAATCTATCCCAACCTATAGCTAAAGAGAAGAGTTTTGCAAATCTCTATAGAGTAGCATGCATGCCTCCAATACTCCAGTCCTGAGGAAGAAATTATTCTGAACAGGTCCTCATTTAGAGGATCTGGCATGCCAGGAAGGTCATCACCGTTCCATGGTAGCCTGCACTGAGCAGCAGATTGGGAAAAGGTTTTAAAGATTAAATTGCAACATCAATATTTAAAACAAAGCCCACCTTTACTTCCCCTGGACATTGTAGCTCTCAATTAGTAAGCTATGTCCAGCTGAAAGTAAACTACTCTATTGCAGCAGAGATACAGAACTGCAAATGCAGATTCACAAAAGTCCTGAAAATTAGGATAAATAATTTAAGAAGTCTCTGCTAGAGCTTCCTTTCTTGACGGGACCGTTGAGGTGAAAATCCATTCCTCAGAGGTGTTAAGCACCTTTGGTATCAAAAAGGGCTGAGGAAAACATGGATTGTAATTAGTTTCAGATATTACTGTCTGTAGAAGCAGCTTTAATTTATGCCAATATTGAAAACAGTTCGATTTTTCTGTAAAGAACTACAATTCTAAATCTTTTCAAGGTTGGTTGGTGGGATTTTTTCTCCCATTATAAAAAAAAAAAAGAAAGAAAAAAAAGAAAAGAACTATCTCTGTAATGGAACTTTTGAGCACCAGAATGACTTCTGCCATTTCTCAAAGCTGCATGGTAACAAAAGGTCACAGGCTGGCTCCACTTCCCTTGTATTTAACAAAATAATGTAGTTCAGCTCAGAAAAGCTCAGCTTAAAGGTCACAACAAAATCTATTATTCTTCACTGTATTATTGTACAGAATATTTCCTTAGAGTCATATTCCATGCTAAAGCAGTGTGAACAGGTTACAAAATGAATGTAGGTAACACATTGTACATGCTGTTTTCTAGACACTATGACACTATCACCTTTACCTCTTTTTGAGTAGGGGTAGGGAAGGACACTAAACTTCACTAGACAAAAAAAACTTTGATTGACAGGTGCCAGAACACTTAAGGAAAATAACTATCATAGCAAACCAAATCAACACCTGTCAAAATCATATATCATGACTTTAGGGAAACAACTCACATATTCCTGGTTGGACTACTTCTTATAAAAAGTAATCAATAGTTATAAAAGTAGTTATGAAAAGCAATCTGTTTCCAGGCCTAAACAAAATTTCCAGATGCAAGTCCAGGTGCCACATCAGGCAAAATCCAACTTTGCTTTTTGCTTATCTTCTCAACTCAAAGAGCATTGGAGTATTGGGTTCAGCCTATTCCTTTTGTTTTGATTTCATTCCTTGGCAATCAGCTTTCAGCTAGAGGCTGAGTCAAGAGGAGAATTACTAGAAATGGGCTATTTAAAGGCTTTCTACTGAGGATTAGCATAGACCTTTATTGCCTGAAGGAACCTTAGTGAGCAATTATATTAATTATGGATACCAAAGAGGATGCTATGGGAAAGATCTTATTCACACCTTTCTTCCCTTTTGCAAAGGTTGCCATCCACAGAATGCTTTAACAATGCAACTTCGTGAATAAAAGGGGTAATACCTAGATTTTAGACAAGAAAATGGAAGGAGAAAATCTTTGAGTCTTTGAATCCTTCCAGTTTACAGATATCCTGTGAAATTCACCTATCTGCTCTGTTTAATTCCTAGTTTCAGATATACAATAAGATAAATAAAGCCAAAAACCCCATACATCATATGACAGATCTTTTGTCCTCTTCATTTGTATAATGTCCTCTTCCTCCCCTCAACCTTTAAAATAAATCTGTTTGACATGGATTGTGATTATCACTTTCTTTAAAATATAGGCAGGGGAAATTTCAGATCACAACCACCATTTTACCAGGTACTCTATGAAAAAAGAGTACAAACATAAGGATATACATAGAGGACATATATATATATATCACCAGAAAGGTCCATATCAAACCAAAGTGATAAAAAGAGCAAACAAAAGAGACACAATAAGAATATTCTGATCAATAAGTGCAAATATGTGTGTGGGTCTTTCATGTCTGATAAAAACAAAACTCATTTTATTAAGAAACAATGACCCTTACAAGCAGTGACTTAATCTACAAAATATTTCAGAGCAATACTAATCAGTACAATAACTGAAAGGTTATATAGCAAAGATCCTGCTAGTCAACACTATAACTTTCCTGAAAAAGCATGGTCTGAACTTTCAGCTTTCGTAAAGAACAAACAGATCTTGTTATAAGCATGTAACCTTGTAAATTCACACGAAGTAATGACAGCACTGGTGCATAGCACTACTACATATAGAAACACACAAAATAAAGAACATAAGCTCGATTTTTTTTTTACTTTTATTTTATCCATATATAAAGAAACCAGAATCTAATCCAGAGGTATCTAGGAATAAATATAATAGTATAAAAGAAATCAAACTTAGCTCCATATGAGACATTTCAGATTGCCTGGGTTTTTGTTTTGGTATTCCTGCTTTAAATGTGAAGTAAATCATATTAAGCCTTTTCTTCCTTGAATATTTTACAAGTGTCATTTGATGCATATCAACACTTTTTATTCAAAAACAAATCTTCTATTAATTCAACCTAATTCAAATTATACATGCCTACAAATGTGGATAAATTTGTCCTTTCTAGATAAATAAGTAGCCAATCCACTCAAATGTAAAACAAATTTTTGCTCACTTGAAGATTTTAACAAATCAAGGACAATTACTACATTGTTTATGAACCATGTGTATGGTTCATGAAATTAGGGTTCCAGACAACAGTTAATAATAAAACATGATGGAGGTGGGAATTATGAGAACTAACAACAAGACCATCCTGCTAAACACAGTGAGGTTTTTTCACATAGGTTTCTGCTCAACTATAATATATACACATTTTGGGTCTCTTTAAGGAAGATTAATTGAAAAGCAAATATTTTTCTTCCTCCTCACACTTGTACAGGATCAGCAAAAACTGATTGGCCTCTTTCTACACATACTTCGTACTCAGCTCTATTTAGCATCATGCCATCTGGGCCTAATTTTTTCTTCCTTCTGACATCAGCAAGCTTCATAATGCAAAGCAAATTTCCTTTGATGCTAAGGCTAGATCAAGAAGAATGAGCAGGCCAGCATGTTTTTCCACATTTAGACAGCCATATAAACCCCTACTCATCTTCATCACACACTGCTGAAGAGTCAAAATTCTCCTACAGAGGCTCAATGTCTTAAAAGAAAAAACAGATGCAATATTTAGGCATTGTTGTACAGTCAACCTTCAAATTCAGCAACGGTCAGCTCTTTTGATATTTACACAGAGTAAGTTATTCCCCTTAGAGTTTGGGGGTTTTTTAAACAAGAAAGCAAAGACAAAGTTAGACCACCATCCATACACCACTACATAAGACTTAATCTATCCCCTCTCACCAGCAGCACTGCTTATCAGCATTTTTGTGAGCATCTTGTAAGAGAAATGTACCAGCAACACAGAGTCATGTTCTCAAGCTCTCAGCTCCTGGTAAAACTCTGCCAGTTTCCAAGGTAATAGCCCCCTTGATTATTGCTTGAGGTTTGTGTTCACATACAGAATAGACTTCTGAAGAAAATATCTAAATCTTCCTTTGCTTTCACCATATGATTTTTTTTCTTGAGTTGCTTATAACTTGGCACATATTTTAACTACTTGGGTCAAAGTCTGCAATCTTGTCTGAATAGGTAAAACTTTTTTTTTTTTTTATTTCAACTGAAACAATGCATTCACTGCTGAAGCTCAGGTGCTTCCCCCATGTCAAAAATTGGATACATACATGATCTGCAGCCAAAACTTGCAATAATACAGTAGTGGTCCACTAAGAAAAACACACAGCTTTTGTCTCCAGCATTTGTGCTCTTTGAAGATAAATATTTGCTAGAGATTTAGTGTCCAAACTTTGATAGATGCCACTTGCACCAATCTATTTCAGCATACAGATGATCAGGGATTTCTTTATTATTCAATCTGTGAGCTGCAGTGAAGCAAAGAACCAGAGCTGAGAACTTTAACAGGTCAAAGGAACTGACTGAAACAGCACTCACAAAAACACCTGGATGCATATTCCTGCTGTGGAATAAATGTGTGAGCTAAGGCATAGCTATCTGAAAAACAACAACAAAACACACTCCACCCTTTACCCACATGTCTGAAAGGTCAGAGCTTCACACAAAGGGTACACACAGAATGCTGTAGCACTGAGATTCCACTGCCTATCATCTTTTCCTTTTTGTTATTGAAATTTATCTCTCTTCAACAATCTTACTCATCAGATGACAAGGCAATTGCTCTCCAAGGTCAGTCCCAAGCTCTTCAGTTTAAACTACAGAAGACAGAGCAGCAAATGGCATTATTCAGTCACCAGTAGGGAGCTCCAAAAAAGACTGCATACTGGATGAGAAATGGAGTTCCCAAAGGCACCATGCCTATTTGATATGGTCTAGATACCAAAACTGGTATGCTTCCATACACTATTGCTGTAGTTACAAAGTGGTTTACTCTAGAAAGCAGTTTCTCATTACATTTCTTACTACATGGTATGTGTAAGGTTTGAATACTGAGCAAAAAACTCCTTGCTCCACTAAATCATTATCTCAAAGAGTTCTTTCCAACACTAAACAACTGTACCCTTAACCATTCCAAAGTTTTCTAGGGCATTATTAATAAAGTAGCAACACCCTGCATTCTGCATCACTATGGCTTTTCTTTGAGTATTTTATCTTTCCTTAGTGGCATGCTGTCTTTGCTAATATACACAATTCATGACATTTCTGAAAAGGAATAACTTTCCTTCCTGAAAACAAAGTCTGCAGAAAGACATGCATTTTATTACAACAGTCATTTATCTTATCCTCATTCATTCTCACTCATTCTTCTCTTCTTAATTCTCACTTCCTTGACCAAATAACAATTCTGTGCACCCTTCTTTGAGTAGAGACTTTACCTGTTCAGGACAGAAACAAGTTGTCAAACTCACTCTTTGTCCCTGATGTTTTACTCCTTTCTCTTGTTAAAATCTGGAGATTAGTGAAAAACATACCAAAACATCCACAGAAAAGTAAAAATTACTACCAAGATAAGTTTTAGTCCACTGCAGAGTGTTATCAAAGAAAGAGTAAATATTTTAAATGATAGGAAATTATCTGATAGATTTTAAATGATAGGACTAATTAACAGTAAATATTTTAAATGTTGAGCATTTCAAGTGAGAAGAAGTGTGCAAAGAGGAATATGTATTTTAACTGACATTTCATGACAGAGAGAGGAGCTGTGAATATGGCCTGGATTTCTACTCACTGCAGTGGCAAGGTTAAAAGCACAGAGAGCTGCAAAATACACACAAAGCAAATTGACAATGCATTGGAGTCATTCTTTACTTGTTCTGAAATGCTACTCGAGCAGGAATGGCTGCTTTTAAGATTGATATAGGCAAATACCAGTGTTTGTACAAACCAGAAGAGGGAATCATTCAAGGATGGTTGCATCAGTGTAATGTCATGTAAAATTATCACACTCATAACAGCTTTGAACACCTGGGACACATTAAAATTAATACTGAAATGGTTGTCATCTTTGGCATACAGAAAAAAACCAAAACAAAAAAAAAAGGAGGTTGCTTATTTCTTCACGTTTTTAGATGTACATCGATAAAAAACAGGTCCATTATGGAAACCAAGATGAAAAATATTTTCATATTAAGCTTTGAAGAAGGAAAATTACCCATTTAAAATAAAGAGAAGAAACAGAGTTAAAGGCAGCACACTGAAAACCGAGTTTCTTCTAACTATAAATCACTCCAATTCATTACTATTATAAAATCAACACATGATAATCTAGTATTTTCATTAATAAGCTGCAAAATCTACAGGAAAGTTTTCTCAGCTGATAGCTAGCAATAACATTGTCTCATTAAACTAGATATGGAATACTTTGATTTTGAGAGTATTTAATGCTATTTTTAACATTAAAAGTGCTGGTTCTTCCTTGCTCTAAGGAAGAATGTGCCACCTTGGAGCCATATGCTACAGATCACTTCTAGCAATATCACATATGCATCTTGCTGAGATGCAGGAGATTAAACTTAACTTGAATTTAAGACATAGAAACACACCCAAATAATCCAGTCAGACAAAAGAATGTAAGAAGACCTGAGAATGTATTACTGGTGGTTTATAAAGCCTTCCTGGTGATCACAGAAGGTAAAACCACACTGCAGAAAAACAATAACCATTACTTCTATTAGCTGTGATTCCACTTGAAAGGCTGTGTGCAGCTCTGGTAATATTCACCACTAGGCTGCAAAGAGTAGCATGAATGATAAGACTGAGAAGCTGATTTATGAGGAAAGATTAGGAGTTAAACACATGGAATTTTGCTATCTAATAGTGAAGAGTGAGCATAAGCACCCATGAATATTTGATAGATGCAATTTCTAAGGAGAAGGAAATCTATCTAGTGTGAAACACAAGAAATAGAAGTAAAATGATGAAGACCAGAAGAGAAATTCATAAAAACTTCCTTATGAGGATCTTCCTTCCATGAAATACTGCAAAATTGCTTCAAACTATCACAGATAAAAGTTTTAAAAGTGGGCTGCAATAAGCATTTTCACTTTGTCAGGGATACGGACTGGCTAATACAACCATTTCTCCTAGGTCCCTGGATAGCTCTGCTTAAGTTTGAAGGGACAAGCAACAGCTCAGGGGACTCAATTACCTTTGACATGACCCATTCTACTGCGTTCTTACCTTTTCTTTCATATGCATCTAACTACCCCAGTTACTGTTCATGCCAACTCCCTTTACATGCTCATACACAGCTGCTGCTTCTACCCCTGATCTTTCAACAATGGACACCGACATTGCCACTGATATGTGGAACATCAGCACATGTACGCGTCCATCTGCAGAACAAATCAATGCATATGTGCTAAATCACTTCAAAGCAGTGACAGAGGCTTGCAAATCAGCAATGAAGAAAAAAGAAATCTACACACAGTGACTGTGAGCCATACACACTCACTGCAAGGAGCCCATCAACAGGAATAGCAGTGCCATATTAATGCACCTTTTCTAGGCTTTTGATGCCTCCATGTGCATTTCCACGTGAGCTGGATTCCAAATGTAGTGCAGAACTTGCATCACTCTTGATACTTGTATGCCTAATGATGTGTCACCTTGTTATTTAGCCTTCTGATGTTTTCATTTTAGATGGAGTCTTCTCACGCTAGGCTTTTGTAAATAAGCCTCTGTTGTTCTAACTGAATCTCTTTTGTTTACATATTTCTATCATAGATAATTTTGTGAATGATTGATTTTATAACCAATGTGGTTGAAGAGGTGGTAACTTCACCTTCCAATCACATTTCTTTTACAGAGTTCTATAAATACTAGAACTCACAATAAAGTACACTTTCTTTTGTCCTGAGATTCGTCTCGTGTCCTTTTCGTCTGTGTTGCTTGTGTTATAGTGACAATAATGGACATGGTTAGTAGTGCTAGGTCTGTCACAAGCCAAGCACAGGGTAGTAGCAGATACTGCATTTGGTGTTCATAGACAGATCCTTCTAACAACAGAGCCTTTTTACCCCAATTGCAACCATAGCAACCCTCAGAATTCTTAGGCAAGTGTACATTGAAATCACCCTTGGGAAAAGGCAGCTCTTGAGGAAGGTACCAGTTCACTGTCAAAGATGATTTCTTCAAACAACATCCTGGCCTTGTCGCTCCTGATACATACAATGTCAGGGTAATGATACATAGTAAAGCTTCCAGAAACATCCTGGTTGCACAGAGACTCTTAAGAGAAATGTCTTGAAATTAGTTTCCTTCATCACTCAAAGTGACTGCTAATAATGAACAGAAAAATAAGGGATAACCTATAATCAATACTGAAGTATACCTACTTTTTCCAAAAAAATACTCCAACTGCCTCACTAAAGAGTTAATGCTTCTAAAATTACTTACCCAAAGTGGCCCCCTTAAAAGCCTGTCTTCCATAATCTACGTACAAAATATTTTGGTGGGGTTTTTTCTACTCAACAAACATTAATCTAAGTAAGTTGTCAGATACCTAAATGCATAAGCAATTTAAAAGGCAAAACAGAGGTATGACACTGCTGTTCAACTCAACTCTGGATGGTGACCATTTCCTCAAAAACAACATTTTAAAACCAATGTATGTTTTGCCATATAGCTACTTTCATATACACTGATATGTAGATATCCAATATACATATGCAGATATCCAGTACAGAAGTTGTGGAATTCACCCACATTTCAGGTATGGAGATGTAAGCCTCTGAAATCAAGACAATTCCCTGGTGTTATAGGGTTTTCTAGGTTAATCTTATTACTCCTCATGCATAAATCAAGTAGATATCATGGTGTTTCCAGCTCTGTAAGCTTACAAAATAGACACCATAATCCTGTTCAGATAGAATTTTTGCTGTGGGATTAATGTGTATTACCTTAATATACATTTCAGTAATACGCACTATGAAGATGCATTGAATATAGGTATTTAGAAACTAATTATAACAAAAAAATGAAAACAAAAAAATCTAAAATTTAAAAGAACAAAAAAATAAGAAAGTCATGACAATTCAAAATTTTGGCTTTCTAAAGGGGAAAGAGACTTCAATCTGAATAATGTGTCTGCTTCAAAATTGCTAAGCTCCATCATGACACCAGAAAGTGACTCTACAACAGACTGGAAAGCCTATTGCCTCTCACCCCTCACTGTCTAATGAGTGGCCAGCTAGGGTCTTGTACAAACTCAATTAGTGAAGAAACTTGTGATATATATTAGATATATTAAAAAAAAGGTGTTTTTATGTATTGCGAAATAAATTTATGAAACTTACTGTCACAGCAGTTCAGTGACATAAATAATTCAGTAAACTTCAAGAAAAATGGATATGAATATGATTCAATGTCTACAGAGACACTGTACAAAACTTGTGAAAGCGTAACATATCTGGCTGAAAAATGGATCTCTACTCATAGTTGAGAGAAGTTACAAGAACTATTAAGTCAGATGCTTTAAGTCTCAGACCCAAAACTTCTTAGGAAATCCATGGTTTCTTTTCCTTATGAGCTGCATTATAAGAACCAGAACACAAAATTAATTATTATTGGTAAAGACACTTTCCTCAGAGTGGCCTATACTAAACAACTGTAAAGCACAGTTCATAAGAAAAGGTGTGTTGCTTTCTTTCCTGATGGACTTACTTTTAATAATTGTTTTACAAAGAACACAAAGCCAAAACACAGGCACTGTCTTCCCCAATATTAATGTGACATTGGAAGAGTAAGAACACAGTCCTTTCATCATTTAACTTCTTCAGAAATGAAAATTGAGGGAGGAAGCAGGTGTCACTGGAAGAGAATTGTTTGGTTTTCAGTGGTTTATCAGGCTTGAATTGTTCTCCTTCTAGCAGGATTTCTTCATGCATTTTCCCTACAGGTATATAAAAATTATGATCAGGATCTTGGTATCTGATTTGCCCCAGGGAAGAAAGTGAAGAGCAAAGTAGAGCTCTGTCTTTATTTCTGCTTGGCTGAGGTTATTCATACATTGTGCCAATGTATTCATGTAGGAGAAACAGAACAGCAATAGCAAGCATGCCCTTGGGTAAAGCTAGTGGTTGGAGAGCAGCAGGTCAGGAGGTTTATTGAAACATAACAGACAAGCTTTATGATCTTCCTGGAATGTCAGGTATCTGAAAACTAAGTAACATTGGCATGTAATTCTACATTAAGCAGAAAGACTGATGTTTCACAATAGCCTAAAAGCACTTTCCCAAGGTTGTATAGAGAAACTGAGGATCTTTCCCACTCCTTGCAAAACACACTTTTCCTTCCAAGGCCAAAGTTACCAATATATGGAAGACAAGCTATAAATCAAATAATGGATATACACAGCTTCACCATATGTGTTACAGTACTTTACATGTCATAGCCAAATATTCAGTGAACGTTTGTGTTAACAGCATTACTCAAAACTGCCTAGGGACTCACTAGTGTCACAGTGGCATCACTGAAATCATAGTCATAACAGGATTAGCATTTTTAATGTCATCTAATTAACTAATTTCTATTTTTAAAAGCACAGCTCTTCTACCCAATTTCATTGCAAGAAAGATTCTTCAGCAGAGTGGAACCTACTTGCATGAATAAGTAATGACTTTGAACAGTAACAAAAGTACATTGCCCAAAGTTCTTTCACTGATGACTCCTTTTTTAGTTAAAATTTCTTCCCAACCAGATTACTTCATTACAGACCAGTGCCATATAATGAATTTTTTTTCCCCTCATTCACCTAAGGTCAGGAAAATACTGCCTATATTTTAAAAATAAGTCTGAAGTGAAGAACCAAATACATCTCCCACTGGTATGTCAGTCAAGTGCAATTCTTGTTTTAAGCACTTTGCTTAAGTTGTTCAACTACTTCTTTCCACTGTAATCACAGCTCTCATTTCTTGTAACTGGAAGTAAACTTCAGTTTTCACTAACAATTAACAACTGAAACTCCTTAATGTTAAGAAATGAAATGACAAGCCATTTTTGCTGCAAGTTTTTGACAACAGGTCACACAATGGATTTCTGGTTTAAAGCACACAACACAGCCTTTCCTGAGTAGTCGATCTGAGGAATAAAAAATGTCAGCTGCTTGGGAAAGCTGATCTAAACCACAAAACCTTCACATGGTCACCTAAAACAGGTATATCCTTCTTGGAGCACCACTATTTCTAAGAACTGCAATATAAGCATACCTCTGAGTATAGGCTCAGGTCCCTGTCTTCATACATTGGTATGGATTTTGTCACAAATTTTACATCCATTTACCTAATTTTGAACCATTACACCTTCAGGGGCAAGTGCAAGGCAAAATCATCAACCCTCTGTCTGCTGGGAAAAAAAAGAACAGGAAGAAAGAAAGCACAAAGCTTCTTAAGGTGTTAAGAAAAGAAACAAGAATCACATTTAAATGCAGCAATATTTCTTCCATTTCCCACTTCCGCGCCTTCCCACTTCCAAACTGATCAGTTTGGAAAGCTTGACCTATATAAGCATCTATGCAGACAAATAAGAAAGTAATAAGAAACAAGTCTGTAACCCTCTGCTCCTTGAATTCTAATGCAGGTTTAGGGCACTAGGTTACAAACTCTGTGAAAGAGAGATTGATTTTCTTCACAGCTCCTGGAAAGTAGACATTGTACAGATAAGCAGGCTGCAGAGAATGGCACAGAGGGTGCCTGAAGCTAGTGTCCTCATACTTGCCACTCAAGAAAAAGTGCTTTAACAGCTGCTTCTTTAGTATAATTTGTCATTAATATAACTGTTTAAAAAGTATAGACACTCCCTGGGGGATTTTCCTGGCCAGAAATGCAAGACCTCCCTGCAATGCTATTATCATTCTGATACAAGAGGACAGGGTAGGAGGATGTCTCTAAACCAGAGGGATACGGATTTGACAAATGGACCACTCAGAGGATCAGAAATTGACTGGATGGTTGCACAAAAAGAGTTGCAGTCAATGACTCGATGTCCAAGTAGTGACCAGTGACAGGTGGTGTCCTCAGGGGTCAGTACTGAGACAGGTGCCATTCTAACCTTGCTGTCACTGCCCTGCACAGTGGGACTGAGTGCACCCTCAGCAAGCTGGCCGACAACCCCGAGCTGTGTGCTGCAGTTGACTCGCTGGAGAGAAGCGGTGGCATCCAGAGAGGCCTGGATTGTCCACGGAGTTCAACAAGCCCAAGTGCAAGGTCCTGTACCAGGTTGAGGCAATCACAAGCATAAATACAGACTGGGTGGTGAAAGGATTGACCCCTGGGGAAAAGGACTTGAGGGTATTGGATGACGGGGAGCTTGACATAAAACAGCAATACGTGCCTGGAGCCCAGAAAGCCAACTGTGTGCTGAGCCACATCAAAAGCAGCATGGCCAGCAGCTCGACAGAGGTCATTCTCCCCTCTACTCTGCTCTCATGGGTCCTCACCTGGAGTGCTGCATCCAGCTCTAGAGCCCACAAAATAAGAAGGACATTGACTTAGAGCAAGTCCAGAGGGGGGCCACAAAAATGATTAGAGGGCTGGAAGATCTCTCCTATGAAGCCAGGCTGAGAGAGCTGCGGTTGTTTAGCCAGGAGAAGCGTCCAGGAAGATATTTTAGCAGCCTTCCTGTACCTAAAGAGTGCCTACAACAGCACTGGAGAGGGACTTTTTACAAGGTCATGCAGTGATGGGACAAGGGGAAGTGGCTTCATACTGCCAGAAGGTAGGTTTAGATTAAATATTAGGAAGAAATTCTTTACTGTGAAGCTGATGAGGCACTGGAACAGGTTTCCCAGATAAACTGTGCAGGCCCTATCCCTGGATGTATCAGACAGGGCTTTAAACAACCTGGTCTAGGGATCTAGAAGGTGTCCCAATCCACACCACCCCCTGAAACTAGATGGTCTTGAAGGTTCCTTCCAACCCAAACCATTCTATAATGTTTATCTAGCAAAATGAAGAGGCACAAAGGCTCTACTCTAGCAGATTTTGAGGTTTCTACATATACTCAATATATTTCTATTTGAAATTATGATTTTGTTTAAAAGAGTATGGCTAAAAGTATGTGCAGGATCAGGTGACTACTGATCCCACAAGTCCTTGACTATAAACTACAAGCCTCCAATTAACTTCAGCAGTGTACTGCAAAGCACACTGTTTTTAATGATTTATTTCTCTTACAACCAAAACTAACAAGGGATAATATGCAGATCATCAAAAGTATTTAAGGGGAAACCATGCGTAAGATTATTATTTAGGTCACATCAAATACATTTTATACATGACATTCCTATTTTTGGAGAGTTAAAAAAACATCAGATGGAACCTGTAGGATTTGAAAAATGTATGCATGGAGTCCTTTCCTGTCCAAGTAGGTATAATCACTATGAAGTATATAAACAGAACTGAATATATTATACAGGCAAATAAAATGATACCAATGCAAAACTTATTATACACTTTTTTTTCCATTACAAAGACAAGGTTACTCTGCTCTATATTTTGCAAACTACTTGCCCTGAGAAATGTCAGGATATGCCTCAAGTCTGATGCTAATTTTCAAGAGGTGCAGTCCCACAACTTAAAGCCACATTTTAAAATCCAAATACTTCCAAAGAGAAAGAACAGATTGAAGAATCAAAGACTTGTAATTCAAGTAGGAGAAAAGAGCATGCTGCCATTTTAATTTCAGAGACAGAAGAGATTCACTCGATAGCATGACTAGCTACAAAGTATGATCTGAATACAAGTGCTATTATGGTTAAGAAAATGCTATAGAACAAAACAGCCTTATTTTCAAGAGGAGATGGAAGCTACGTCAGGGGTCAGACAGTCTGTGTTATTTCCCATCTTTGACTTAAAAAGCTACAGTTAAACAAATGATCAAACCAGCTGCTTGCTTGAAGAGAAGTGGAATTGAATTCAACACTTGATTTTCGAGTTTGCTCCTATTGTGTTCTACTTACTTATGCATTTTGTCACTTAGTACTGAAGCAATTTCTTTCCCTGATCATAGACACCAGGGTATTTCACCTCTATGTTAAATTAGCTATCTTTCTTTCATCCAAAGCATAGTCTCATCTACAATGATAGAGCTCCTACAGAATAAAATTTTCTGACATGTGGGGATCTTCACTGCTCACTTCCTTCTGACTACAGTCAACTACTAGCACCTTGGAGTGTTCCTCTGCACCCAGACACTGCCTCACACACAGCTCTTGCCATCGTGCTTCCACAGGAAAGAAATGTGAGCACACAGATGAGAAGCAAAGCATTAATCAGTCACCTCCCCAAAGTGAGAGACTCCAGGAACCAGGGCTGAAAAGCACATTAGCCACCAAACCTGCCTCTCCAAGTTGGACTTTGCCAATGGTCTGTGCAGAAACAAATTCTAAGACTCAGAGGAAGGAAGCTCTGTCTTTCACAACCCCAAGTTGAATTGATACTCACTTTCTTTTGTGGGCTTTTATTTCAACAGAAGTGCACGAAAGAGGGGAAAGCAACAAAACTCTCAGCCTCAAACCATCTGCCCAAGACAATCCATTTAGGCTTCTCTGGACCATCCAAAATATAGCCTAGACCCCCAGGCCCTCTGCTTCAGCCCATCCCCACAGCTTCCTTTGAGATGAGAAACTACTCACAAGAGTGAAAAACAATAGCCCACCATAATCCTTCCCAAGCAGAAACAATACCTGCAACAGAGAGGGTTCAGGTCTTTCCTTCAGAGCACAGAAATGTATCTATGTTATCTTGGCACTATATATGCACTAAAGACTATGACTTTACATTAGACAATGGAAAAAGAAATGTCCCCATGCTTTTAGAAAAACATGTACTGGAATATAAAATGCTTTGCAGATTTGCCAGTTACATTGACTTTTTCATACTATAAAAACTTTTACAAGAACATCCTAGCATTTTGAAAGTGGCATGTTTCTTTAACCTTTAAACTATATATATGTGTGTGTGAACAAGATTTTAGTATATATAATATACACATTGACAAACATCTGATATCAAAATGAAGTCCTTAAACTTGATGTTCATTAAACACTTAGGGCAATTTCACACAGTAATTTGTTTCCATTCTGACTTACTCAAGCTGTGGAGAAACTTTCTGACATTATCAGAACCTTAAAACCCAATTATTCACCCAGTTATACTCTGTTCGTGTTAGTCACCTGGTAACACAGATATTCTTTGTGTCAAAGTTAGGAATTTCAGAACAAGCTACATGAGCCTGTGACATTCAAGGTTTCAAAACTCTCTTGAGGAAAATTTACAAACCCTCACATGCCTCTGCATATGAAGTGTGCTTCCATGGGAATCAATTCAAAACACTTTTTTTATTTAAACACATTAACTCATTATCAGAAGGAACCAGCACTTTAGAATTAACCAAGGCTAGACACTTTAGACTCAATTTGACCAAAGTGAACCTCTTTTGAAGGGCTTAAAAATCAACTAGAAGTATTACGATATTGTCCTCTGAAACCACAAATGGGATAACTGCTATCATTATTCTCCTCTCAAAAAACAACACAGCTGTGGTTCTGAGCAGGCCAGGTATCATTTTTGTCAAACTATTATGTTTGTGATTCTCATAATGGTTTATTGACTTGTCCCTGACTTCTCTTTAATTCCATTATCTGTGGAAAAATATTTTCTTATAATGAGTAAATTGAGTTTTTGAATAATGAGGACTAGTGAAGACATAAGTGAGGAAGTCATATGGAGCTACAGAGGTAATTGAAGAGTCTCTTAGTAGAGACAGGTTTTTCCCCTGAAATACTGCTTGCTGAATTTACTACCTTCTGTGCTGATAAAAATGAACAAAGCCTCTCTGCACAGTGTTCTAATACTGCGACTCCTGTAAGTAGCTGAGCAGCTGCTACCCTCATTAAATTAAAGACAGTAGCAAAATGCAATCGATCTTAATTTGTACAGTGATGAGCTCTGAGTAGATTGCTAATTGTCCTAGTAGATATTGATTCTATGTTTCTCCTGTGATTCTTCATTTCTTCCCTAATCTTGTGACAGACATGAAGCACAGGAAACTGCCACCCTAGAATATAGTGCCACCTGCAATATAAATACAGGCTGGTTTATTTTATATGCTATAGGAAGCTCTCCCAGGAAGAAGGAGAAACATCTCCACTGTTTTGATTACAATACTACATTTATAACCCAAAAGTGCAAATTTCTTTTGACTGCAGCCACCTGTACTATGCCTCATTCATGAGCAGAGATATATTTTCTTGGTATTGCATATTACAAATTAGTGTAACTTATCACAGACAAGTGATCAATGAAGATATCTAACACAATGAGACTATGAGCATCTGGCCTTCAAATAAGGTGAAAAAAGAGCTGCGAAAAATGCAACTGGCATGTAAACAGGTGTTCCTACATAAGATGCATATTCTTCCAAAGATATAACAGATATTATTCTGGGTTAAATGTGTCATCTTAAGCCAGCTCCTATCAGTTTTATTTGCATAATGATTTTATCATTATGATGCCTGCCTCAAAAAATGGTCAATATGTACATCATGTATTTATCAACAAGCAGAATATTGAGAAGGGGAAAGAAATAGTGCCCATTTAGTGGTGTTTGTAGCAATAAACTTCCATCCATGCACAACACTGAAATGCTAGAGTCACTGGGATTCAAAGAGCAGCAAGAGCACTCAGTTGTTCAAAGTCCTTATGTAAAACTTACATCAATGCCATAAACCCTGTGCCACACTGACTTGCAGCCATCCCCAAGGAATACGATGACAATCACACTGAGCACATCTGTGCCCAGAACAGATAATGGGAGAGGGATGAATGGTTTTGCCCTTAGAAGCAGAAAAAACTCTTCAGGCTTAAGAGGCACAGGTGCACCAGATCAAATATTAATTGAATTTACGTACTTTGGTCTTTTCAGGGGCCTACACATAGAAATGCTTTCAACTGTGGTGCTCAGTTTTTAAGCATCTTGAAACTACAATAAATTACATGAGCCCTGAGGGGCTTTTCTGTTTGTCTCTTAATAACGCAGGTGGCAATTACAAATATATAGAGAGGATTAGCAAATCTCCTCACACAGACCAGACCTTTGAAAAAGCAAAAATAGATGCCTTTACCCTAAACCCACATGGGAGTGCAATTCAGGCATCTTGCTTTCACATTGCTAAAAAAAATGCCCTCCCCCATTTCAAATTCACAATATTTAATTGTGAATAATGCTTTCAAACAGTTCAAACAAAAAAAAGAAATCCATGCAACTCTCCTCATTTGCAGTACAGCTGGCAGGTGTTCTAGCTACTCAAGTGCTACAAAAGTAGCAGCTAAGTACAGCTTAGGGAATCTTTCTTAGCCACCAATTGCTACAAAACGCAAAACTCTTCAGTTGAAGCAGTTTCAGTATAGAAGGAAACAATAGCTTCTACAAGACTAAACCTAGAAATACAAACCCCAGACCTACTGATAAGGGCAACAAGCTGGGTTCCAGTTCCTGCTTCAGTGGATGCTTATGTTTCACTAAGAAGGATCTGTATAACCCTCCATTCACAAACAGTAACAGACATCCAGTCCATGCACAACAAACTAGACTATTTAGAGAGGAGCAGCTTCAAACTGAAAAAAAAAAAAAACCCCAAAGCACCCCAAATCACAAACCATCTCTAAGTTCACAATTAGGAACTTTCACTGACAGAGGGAATGAGATTCTGTCCTCACATATTCCAGAAACTAGTCTAACCACTGCTTGCCACAGCTTCACAGAGAGAAGCATGGGTTCTCAACTAGGGCAAAAACACCCTCCCACAATCTGGAGCTAGGCAGCCCTACAAAGTAAGCATCCTAATAAGTACCAAGGACAGAGATACAGTTACTAGCCATTTAGTCAGAAGTTTGTATACCAGGACCCCATAGTCATAAGCAGAGCCCTCCCCACACATTATACAGATACCTGCATGTCCAGTTTGAGAAAGTGAACGCCACAAGGAAGCAAGTTTAAAATTTTGTTACTAAAACTTCACTATGATAAGGGTTGTGACAATTCAATCGTCTCATCAAGTTGAACAAAGATTTTGGTTTTTTTTCTTTTTCAATATTTGGAAATACTCAAATATTACAAAGTAGCCAAGAACAAGCCTCACGGTTTTGTTTTCCTCAAAGGACTTAGTAAAAGCAGACAAAATAGCACTTTCTTTATCAATAATCAAATATCTGGATCTTAGAATGTTTGGACTGCATATCCTACAGTAACTACGCGAAGTTACATTACAAGTGAAGTTATGCATTTGGTTAAAAAAAAAAAGGCAATATTTGATAGAAATAGCAATGTTGAATAAGATCAGTATGCATGTACTTGTAAATAAGTGCTATCACCCAAGAATCACAAATAAGGTGCATCTTACCATCTCTGGCTCCAAATCAGGAAGATCTGGTTTTAAACTAACCATCAAGATACAAAAAAATGTATTACTTCCTCTGAAATCAGATAAAACCAAAGTTTTCTAGTCAAGTCATTGCATTAATCTTCTATAAAACATCAAGAGCTTTTCTCTCACTGGGAACATGCCATTGTTTTGACAACTTTTTTTAGACATGCTGAGAAGCATTTTTTTAAATAGCAAGGGCATTTTAATTGTGGATGACATGAATCAACTGTGTGAAAGAACAGCTGCATCTTCAGATGACATGAAGAAAAGCGTGATCTGGATGCAAAGGAGGGTAAAACAGTCTTTATTGTACACTTGCTATTTTCCTGCAAGTTTTACCTCAGAAATTTCACAAAAGGTTTTATGAAAAAAAAAAAAAAAAGGTGCTAGGGACAAAGCTGTTTTATGTGCATCTAGAGCCTATGCTAACCTGGTTCAAAGACTGTCCAAAAAAAGAAGAGTTGTTTTCTGTTCACCAAAGCACACTGCTTCCCTCAAGTTGGTGATGAGAGAGCTCAGTGTTAAATTAATCTGATCTTATGAGTCTAAGAACTGAGCCTTCTCATTTTATGTTTTATACTTGGAAGAAAAACACTTGAGTACAAACAACTATGAAACCAAGCCTTTGCAGGTTAGGCATATTTTAATTATTCTTATAGGATTATTAGTTGTGTCTTACAGAAAAGCTCTCAAATGCAGGAGGAGGCCTGAAGAATTTAGCAGAAATTGAACTATAAAGCATACCTTGAAATACAAGGACTGACATCCAGCCTCTGCCATGTTGCCATCAATAGCAGTACTGCTTGGTACTTCAGATAGCACAACCAAACAGGAAGGCAATGTAGGCACTCCAGCTAATATTTGATGCTGTGTACACTGCTGTTCTAGCTGCTGCAGATGCTGTTCTCTCCCAGGGAGAGAAGTGACATAAGGTCACCATTTCCCATCTTTCACAGGTTACTAAGACACAGGAATATAGCAGAGGGATGGTGGAGCCACAACCAATGCTAAAGAAGGCTCCTGGCATCTGCTCATACAGAGTAACGCCTACCACTTCAGAAGGCTCCAGGCATCTGCTCTTTATTGCTCCTCAGTACAGCCTTTTAAACCCTTGATCTCACACTCATTCCACCTGTGTGTCCTCTCCACCCTTCTGTGACTGGTCAGTGCCCCTCAGCACCCCATGGCTCATTATGTTCAATACCAATCACCTGTCCCACACAGCTGTACCCATCAGGGATGAGGCTCAGCCACAGCCCCACTCCCAATTACCACAAGCTCTGCGTCTACAACACAGGAAAGGATTACAAGATCTTTACAAGTTATTTTTGAATCTACTACAGTGCAATTTATCAAACAGTGAGAGCACTTCAAACCTGAAAACTCAGCACTTCCAGTTCAGTCTAGGCTTGGAGTTGACCATAGTAAAGCCAACAGTTGTCTGGTGAATGAAAGCAATATAAACCAGTTCAGAGGTATAAAAAGAAATGTTACTCAAAGCAGTTTTAAATTTAAAATATCAGATAAATTTCATATAAGCATAAAAGGAGGAAAAGCCTACAGAAAATTCCAAGACTTCACCAGAACAGAAGTGGTTTTAGGTGACTTTGCCTAACCCAAGACATTTCTACAAAGTCAGCACATAAGATAGAAAAATGCAACACAGATAAATGGCAAAATAGGCCAATGGCATATTTTTGAGACTAAAAGTATAAAATATCTCCAGAGTAAAAGAGCAATTTGCAAAATCAGTTATAAACAATACGTCTATGAAGATGATGGCGTTTATCCTCTTTTCTTTTGGAAATTTTCAAAATATTCTTATACCTCACTCAAATATCAGACTCTTTCATGTAATATTGGATTCTCCACACAGCAACAGACATGAAGTAAGCCAGCATTTTAACAATTTTATTTATTGAAATCTTACTACCAGTTTTGCATGATTATACCTAGAGAGAGAAAAATAAGGCCATCAGACAAAGGAGACCTTCTCTATGGAAAGCAGAGACTAACGTGGCTGATAGTATATGTAGGACCATATATGGCTCGTCTTCTAGGGATACTGAAAAATAGAGAAATAAAATAACTCACAGAGCAATAGCAGAAAATCACTTTCTGTACTCTTATGAAAGTCTTGTTTAACATGTTCAAAATACAATCAGCTTCTAAATTAATTCTGCCTGGCACAAGGCAGATCCATAATCAGTTTACAAGTAATTCTCAAACTGAGAAAAACATACTATTCCCACAATCCATATGAATACTATTTAACCAACTAAAAACCCTCATGAGTTATCAAGATCAAATTTTTAAAGCAGCTTCTTCCAATGACAACTGATTTTTTACTTGAAATTTAGTTTCCAGTGCAAATTTCAGCACCCTTTTTCAGCTATGCACTCATATGGAAAAATACAGATAGGCAAGACTTGAATTTACACTTTCTGCAATTTCTTCTCATGGGATGAAATGCTGTGGATACAAATTACAGGGAGAAAATTACTAGATTAGACCACAGAACTCTGAATATTTAGCACCATAACATTTTCTGCCTTGAAACTGTTATTTGCAGGTTGGGAAAAGAAGCTTCTGCCTTAAACTGTAAGAAAATTCCCCTAAGGAAGGGCAATTGTGTCTAAAAACTGCTTCCACCAAGGCTAGTCCTATCAGTTCCTTAAAGCAGGGGTGAAAATCCTATTAGTTGGCTTATGCTTTTCAGAGCTTTAAAAGGTATCCTTTGAAGTTGAAAAAAAATTCTGAAGTGACCAGTTATGCAAAAAAAAAAAAAAAATTGTGAAGGAGCCACTTAAAAAAAAAAAAAAAAAAAAAAAAAAAAAGACAGGCTATTTAAATGACAGGCTATTATGTAATACTGCATTCTTCCTGATATTCTGTAAATAGGGAAATTATCAAAGATGCACAGGGATCAAAAAAACATGCCAGTGAAGTTAAGGCTTTTCCCACTTCTGCTTCAATACAATAGCATTTGTGAAGTAAGCAAGAGCATTCAGCTGGACAGCTTTCCTCTGAACCATCCAGCACTTCACAGCACACTTTCAGGTTTTAAAATCTCTCATTAAGCCCCAACCAATTTTAATACCCCATGGATTTCAAGACTTTTCTGCTGCTTTCTGCAAGATTCACTTAATTTTCAGTCCTAGAATTATCAAGTATGCTCACTGCTCCTGCAAGAGACAAAGAATAATTAGGAGAGCTGGTCAGGCTTTCAGGTTGTCTCAATGATATTCAGCCATAGCTGTAAATTTCAAGGTGAAGACTAATGAAATATTATGTAACCAAGTCTCTCCCTTGATCTACCAAGAGCAAACCTAAAATATATCCAAATCTGTAACCATCTAATACTAAATGAAATAAACAGCCACCAAAACAAGAAGGGAGATATGGGAGGGTAGAGTGGGGGATGTTAAAATGATAAGTTTCACATGAAGCTAAGCTCAAAATTTTGATGCAGCTTTATCCAATTCAAAGACTTCACTTGATGCAGCACCAATAGATTAAGAGGAAGATGATGAAAATTATGTCTCAAGTAGGTAATTCACAAAGTTTTCAGACAACTCCAACAACACCTGAATAAGTATGAAGGCAGGGTAAAGGAAGCATTTTCATAAACAGATCAATCTATGGTAACATTTATATTCTGAAGCCATTTTTAATTTTCATTTTGAGTGAGAAAAATATTGGAAAGCATTTAGCAATGGAACCTACTTAAAAAACAAATGTAAAAGTATCTCACACATTATATTCCTCTCACCTCCAGTGCTCCCATTTTTTCTCCACTCACTGTTGGCCACAATCCAGATGTCGAAATGGAAATGTTTACAGTTCCTCACCTATAACTCTCCTTTCACTTTACAGGCTCACAGACTGGTATATGCAGTATTCATCTTCCCCCCTCCACCCCAAAAAAGTAAAGCTCAGCTACTGAACTGTCTCAGGACTATTTCAGCACCTCCAGGTGCTGTAGTGCCAAGACACTCATGTCACAGAAGCCAGAGCTGCCAAGGGGACGAACAGCTGGAGAAGGCTCGAGCCATGCCACAGGGAATCCTCAAAGGGTGTATAACACCGCAGCCCTGGGAGCCTCAGGAGCTGCAACACTGTCCATCAAAATCAAAGAGATTAAAAATCCTGATATTTTACCAAGCTTGGCAAGTCTAAGGTCCAACAGCGGATATCCAGCACAGCACCTCAACAGTCTTTCAGAAACAGGCTGGAATCAGACATGTGCTTCCTTCTTGGAATCATGGGGGGTTTGCTGCATGAAGTAGAGAAAACTTCAAAGCTTCTTCAGTCGGCAGTTTAGTTTTCTAGTGACTTGAAAAATAATCATAAATCCTTGAGAGCCATGGATAATACACTATACCATGGAACATGATAGATGTCAAGAACACGTGGGCAAATCCCCAGAACACTCAGTAAGGTGATTAGTTTTCTAAATAATACTTTTATATATGTGTATCATCCCTAGCTCTCTGTCTGTGGTAGGTGCAGTCAGAGCAGGGCTGGTGTCTGTTGAAGTTAGCATGCTTGTCTTGTGCCTAACACAAGTCCAGTTTTCTAAAATATTACTGCAAGTTTCAGCCTGGGGTACCTGCATGGGAAATATCTGGCTTTCCTAAAAGCAAAAATACATTCATTAAATCCAAATTCCAGCTACTTCAGGGAAGCACAGAACTTGCATCAATCTTTCCAAACACCTGTTTGTCTCACCTATGTGATAATCAGTCCGAGAACTCCTGCACACTAAAGAAACAAAGAATTTCCCTAAATTCATATGAAAAATTAGAATTGAGTCACAATTCGTAGAATTGCAAGGACTTATCACAAACACAGCTCCTCATTCGTAGGCAATACTGCTCTACAAGATCTAGCTATCTATAACCATTGGCAACAGACTATTCCCTCTGTCTTTATGCCCAGTTCCATGATAAAAACATAGCATTAGCCAGAGTTACTCTAAAAATATGGCCTGGTTGCATAAACAGTTTCTTCAATGCCTCAGTGAAATTAAGGAAATTCAGACATACTCTATAGATGAAAATTAACTGGTTTATTATGTCATCTGTTGAATTTGCCTTATAAATGTTCTTGTTTTCTAGATTTAATTCCATCATTCCACAGTTCATCTTACTTGTACCAATTTCTGCCTCTGTTTTAGTAATTAATCGAACTAATTTATTTAACTTAATTCCTGAGAATTTAACTTCTGCAGCTTAATTGCTGACAGCTTTAGAAAAAAGCACTTTCTAAATCCATTTTAAATACAGTGATTTATAGTATTAATGCAATAAAAAACAAAGACAAAACAAAAGCAACTGCAGAGCTAAGAGCTTTTGGTGAATGCCAAAAGGCCTTTAAAATGCTGTTCATAATCTATATGATACAGTCAATTTTATCCTTCTTTCTGTGAATGCAATTGCTTCTGCTGAATGTGCTGACAGAGGTACAAGTCCACAGACTGTTGGTGCTTGCAGAATTGTTTATCACTCTTAAACTTAGTGGTGTATAAAAAAAAACCACAGAAAACAAGTGTGAGTAACAAACTGAGATCATAAAAATTAACTTGGCTGAGGTGGTCTCTTTTAGGATTTTGAATCATGGCCCAGAGAAGCCACAAGGAAAAGAGATGAGGAATTTGTCTGGGACACAAACACTGAAGTACAAAATATGTTCAACAACGGTAGCACAATCAAGACTCACATGACACAGGAATAAAGCTGTTTTACAAAGTGAAAGTGAGGAGTTCAACATCAGAAGAAACTGGATGTACTATTTAAAAACAATATAAAATTATTTCTCCTAGAACTTTTATTATTTGATGATAAATTACTCTAACCTCATTCAATCATAATCTGTCATCTTTAAAGGAGGATTTTCCCAGATTACCAGACTTGTAGAACTGATGATTTTGCTTTCATCTGTCTTGTTATTCCAACAGGTAGTACATCATCCTGATTGTCCTATGAAAGTTATATTATGCATTACAGCATTAGACATAGCAGCAGCAAAACACTTTGTCACTGGCTAAAGATGAGTGTAGTTAAAAAATAATTAAAAAAAAAACCAACAACAAAAAACATTTTGCACAAAGCTTCACAGAATAGACAATAAAATATATCCTGGTTATGATCCAAATATCTTGGTTAAAGATCTTCTCTGAAAAGAGAGGAGAAATTTAGTTTGCTTTAACTAAGAAGCTGTTCCACGTAATATGAAAGAAGATGACACAAAAGGAACCAAAATGAGACTATTTGAAGGAATCAATGACAGAGCTGTACAAGAGGAAAGCACAACAGAGAAACAAGGGTCTGAGGAATAAAGGAGGAAAAGAATTAAAAAATTGAGATGATGCCCAAAGATCCTGCAGCTCTTCAGCATTCAGGCAGATATGAACATACTTCATGAGGAAGGATCACCTTGACCACCTGCATGGAAAGAAGCCCAAGAATCTGCATAACAATGCATATTTTTCACTCTTGGAATTGCAGGGCTCAGCATTTGTTTGAATAAGGATTATAGAGTAGAAAAAGATGCCATAATTAAAACAGACTTTACTTCAGCCTGAATTAACAAATGAGAATTATCAGAACAAGAGTGCATTTAGAAATATCATTAGGAAAGAACAGCTATATGTAGAAGTTGTCAAGAAGAGAAATTCAGGTTTTAAGCATGTTCTGAGAATACTCTCATTTGAGAGAGAAAAGGAAGAAAAAAAAATAGATGGTCTGAGGAAAAAATACCCCTAGAGTACCCCATAATTCAATGTCTTTCACCCTCTCAGTTCTCCCCATTCCTGCCTAATCAGGGTTTTTTCTTTCTTCAAGGACACTGAAGAATATTTAACTTTTTCTAGAGATTAACTTCCTGCCAGCATTACAGAGACTCTTTACATTAAAGAACAGGCTGCAATTTCTGGAGCTTCTGATCTATTTAAGGTCTGAACCTCAAGGGCATTGGCCAACAAAGAGGGAAGTATGATATTCCCAACACAGCAACACAGTGTGTCAAAACAAACATACTACAACTCGGGAAAAGCCACTAGGGAAGTTGGGCAGGAGAAGGAGTTGGTCCATTTAATAAGTCTCTACAAATAAGAAACATGCTTTTTCAACAAGTTTTCCAAAATTTTTAAAGAGTCGTGGTTATATGGAACAGTTATGAAGTATATCAAGCTAGGTCTGCATATTATGGGACACGTAACACAGGAGAAAATTTTCATTTTTCAAAGCCAAAGGCTGCATCAGCCAACCTCCCCAGACTCCCTGTCTATTCAGAGTGACAGAAGCACCTTCAGGCTGCTTTAGGAATTCTGTATCATCTCTGGAGCCATGTAATGACTGAAGGCAGATAAGTACTGTAAGACTGATTGATATGAGGGTCTTGCTTATCCACACCTGCTCTGATAACATATGTAGACATCTGTTCTCAGAAGTGATAATTTTCTTTTTACTACAGATTTGATTTGAACATGAAGAAACACAGCTCTTAAGAACAAAACCTAATGGAACAGAAGCATAATTCTATTGCCACTGCTGAATGTAAAATTTGGCTTGAAGTAGGATACAGAAGAATAGTCTGAATTATGTTTTATGTTTATAAAAGCAAGGCCCAGAAATTAAAACTTAATAAATTCTCGACTTACTTTTACAAAAGGCCAAATTTTAATCAAGAATTAACAACAAAAATATATCTTCATCAGTTTGAAGACAATTAGATACAAAACTAGCAAATTATTTCATATTGAATAGACAAACTTCAAAATACAGAAAGAAACAACACATTCTCTAGTACCAGTTGTCACCACACCTGAGAAATATATTTTCCCCAGGCAATGAAAACAATGAAGCAGCAATTTCACTTTTTCATTATCTCATTTTGCCTTTAGGATCATTCCTTTTTCCATGCCACACTTTGCACCAGACAAACATGTGACCTTGCTAGGAACAGAGGAACATGCAAGGGCAGGGGAGAAAAACACTTTTACCTCCAGTAAATGAAAATGGATAACAAAGGTTGAGCCCCAGGAATAACGTATGTCACAAATAATAGTGAGTACCTGCTTCCTGGGAGATTTACACAATAGAGTTCACACGTCAGCAACTGTTTGCCTATAACATAATTTCAAATTGACAAGACTGAGGTATTATGGAACAGCATTTATCTCAAGATTGTCAGGAGAAGTCATTTCATTTCTTATGATTCATTTCATTTAGTTAGTGTATTAACTGGATACATTATTGATCTTTGCTCCATCCAATTTCAGCTTCTATAGCGTGGACAGAGTGATCCAAAAAATATCAGCCCTCCTTTTTTTTTTCCCTGAAACACAGGAATGTCTAATGAATATCTAAGGCAAACATCTCACTGTATTAAACATCTTATCAAAGGGACACATTCTGGAACAAGCAACTGCTTTTGAGGAATACATTAATGTGAAAGTCAGCTTTTCTAGAGTTTTTCTCAGAATACCTAGAAAACTGCTGTTCTAGATACTGTGCTGTCCCCTTTGTTTGATTGCATAAAAAGACAATGATGACAGTCTTTGTACACTAAAAAAATGGAAATAATAAAAAAGGCTGTCAATCAGAGTTAGACTGCTATATGTGTGGGTGCCACCACCCTTCAGGCAGAGAGGGCTGCTTCAAACATATACAAGCCACAGCTGTCACTCTACAGAACCGCACGTCTTCCACTCTAAGACAGTATCATTTGACAGCTGCTACAAATATTATGAATATCATGGATGTCCTGTTATTTTCATCTGACAGTCTCTAAAGCATAAGGAGCTAGCTATTACCAAAATAAGAGAAAAGGGTATGTGTGTGTGTAATAACATAAACAGCAGCAGAAAGCACATTAGGATATCCTCCTAATGCCAAGATGGTCAGCAAGCATACAGGTGAGACTAGGATGCTGTTTAATTTTATTTGGATAGGCAGCAGGATTTGTAACTGAGAATCAATCTTCACTCTTCCCTAAGCCTTCTCCCATTTTAGGAATGCATCAAGTTTTAAAACTCTGGAAAAAGATATGATAAACATGTTTTACTCTGCAGTTGCCTTAGAGTGGGAGAGCAAATGGCAGCATGGCAGCATTCTACTTTTGCAGCAGCTCTGACTAGGTCCAGCAAGATCAGAGTCCCACTCAGGCTCAACATAAAGGAAGAAGAGAAATTTTACTTTTTCAAGAGCTTACAGTAAGGACAGACAGAAGTCAGGAAATCACTCAAGTAATCTGCAAGCCAAAGAATGACTAACTTCACATCTCTTCCACTAATTGTCTCCAGAGTCATAGCCAACACACTCCTAGCAGTTTTAGCTTCCCACAGGAAAACCAGACACTTTTGATGTCTGCAGTAATTGTTTCGGTGGATGTTCACATGCTAGAATTAAGCTGTTCTGTTCTGCTGAGATCTTCCTGATCTCAGTGGCTGCTGCACACAGGGTGTTCTGCAAACACAAAGGTGCTGCCAAAGTCAGCATTTTTCCCGGGGAAGGCAGCCCTTGGCAGAAACAATTTGCTTCTAATGTTTAAAATGGCTGATCTCACACTTTTCCGGTATTATGAGATTTTCTCATGGACAGCCATTCCAACTCCTCATGGTAAAATTCCCACCTTCACATCACAACGCTCTTTTGACAGCGCCACTTGCCATTCTGTCGTCCCACCCGCAAGAAGCATTAGCGGCAGAAATTCAGCCCATTCACTGAAACGCGGGTAACCAAGCTGTTCAGGCAGGACTCTTAATCACAACTACAAATTACAGCCAAATCAAAGATGCCAATACGATTTTAGCCGGAATTCCCGTTCCAGAGCTGGAGCGCGCTGCCCGCACACGCGGTGCGCACGCGCCCCCCTGCGGCCGCCGAGCGCCGCTGCGGGCCCGGCTCCGCCAAGGATCGCCTTGGATCGCAGCAGCTTGAACACTTGGGGAGCAGCTCTGCGCCCGCTCGGGCCTCTGCAGACAGCGCCCTGTCTGTGCACTCACACTCAACCGTGTGAAATGATGGCTTCAAATCGGGCGCTCAAACATTACGGAATACATGCTACTAAACTAACACATATAGACTATCCCAGGCTACAGCGCAGCGTCTTGGAGAGACTTACACTTTATTAACATTAACAACCATATGAAGACCTTGCCGATGCTTCAGGAATTATGCAAGACTGTCATCAAATCATTATTGGTCTAAGTGTGCATGTAATAAAGACAGCAAAGACAGGACTTCTTACACAGTAGTAAAAGAGAGCACTGGACTTGTGGTTGCTAAGGAATATAAACAGTGATGCAGAGAACTGCTAGATGAAACCAGCTGGGATAGGCATCCAAACAATTGTACACTAATTGTTTTTTAAAATTTGTTTCAATAGGATGACACCATAATTGGCTAAGAGACCAGACAAAACCCACAAAAATCAGTGGAAAATAGAAAACCTTCCCTTGACTTCTCTGGGCTTTGGTCTGTGTCACAAACTGCAACACTGACAGCCAGGAAATGAAAATACAGAATTACACAGAAAGCAGTCCAAATTCAATCCATCTTTCACAACCAGAACCCCACAGAAATTCAATATCTCTCCATTTGCTATTTCACATTTATATATCCATCTTTTAGTTTTTGTCTGTACGTCAGAGAATCTGTATACACAATTAGAAGGCAATTACCTAAATTATAAATTCTTCAGATCATGAAAGCTATTAATACAATTTGATTTTCAGTGTAAAAGCATTCCCACAGCAGCCAAGAAAACAATTCTTCTTGACTGCATCCCAAACTTGACAGGAGCTCCATTTCTATTTCAACCTACTCCATCTAATAATGAAGCTTTTCAGCAGATCCAAATACTGCATAAAGTCACACAAATTAAAGAAGAGGGGAGGAAAAAAAGGTACCTTGTTAAGGTACCTCATCTTTTTTTCAGAAACATTTTGCTCTCATACCTCAGCTTTGCCTTCAGCAAGTTTTGGAAGGTTCCAATAAAACAGGCTTTGAGCACTGGGTGGCATAAAGCCTGGTGATTTCCTGAATTAAAGCCTAAAAATGCTCCAATACTGATCCCATCCAGTATTTTTACTCTCCTGCCTCCAAGTTAAATACAAAGACCTAGATGTTGCAAAGCACAGCTGATTTTGCATGTTTGTGCATTCGTTTTTTTCAGACTACTTTACACCTAGACCCCTTTCTAGCATTTTGCACTCAGGAGCAAGGGCGAGCAAAGGCTGAGCCCTTTGCCAACCCCAGAGTGCTGAAGTCCAAAGCCATGGCTAGAAAATGACACTGCATCTCTGCACCTTCCTAAGCAGCAGCAGCTACACCACCAGTTACTTGTGTTGCACAAGCAACAGCATGCAACACCCAGCAAGAAGGGATGTGTTACCCCACCCTCCTGCTTTTCCTTCCCTTGACCCTACTCAGTGGGAAAAAAAATTACTTATAGATGGCACACTTCAAACTTTTATGAGCTTCCTTTTATGAGCAAAACCTTTAGTGGAAACAGCATGAAGTTGATTAAATTGTGACCATTATCATTACAAGATTCTGCCCCTCTACTCCACTGTTATGAGACCTCCCAGCACAGGAAAGATATTGACCTCTTGGAGCAAAGGCAGAGGAGGTCATGAAGGCTGGAACACCTCTTCTATGAAGACAGTCTGAAAGAATTGGTTCACCTGAAGACTCCAGGGAGACCTCAGAGCACCCGAAAGGGGCCACAAGAGTGCTGGAGAGGGACTTTTTACATGTGCCAAGTGGGAATAGCTTCAAATTGAGAAACAGTAGGTTTAGACTGGATAATAGGGAGAAATTCTTAACTGTGAGTGTGATGAAACACTGCCACAGGTTTCCCAGAGAAGTTGTGGGTGCCCGACCCCTGAAACTGTTCAATGCCAAGTTGGATGGGCTCTGAGCAACCTGCTCTAGGGGAAGGTGTCCCTGCCCGTGGCAGGCGGGTTGGAACTAGATCGTCTTGAAGGTCCCTTCCAAGCCAAACCATTCTTTGATTCTCTTCCGTTTTCCCCCACCGCCAGCCCCTGCTTCCCCCCGCCGCTGCCGGGTGGGCTCTGGCCGCACCCCGGGGCTACCCCCTGCCCAGCTGCCTCTCCCCGCACTATCCGGCTCCGGCTTCGCTGGCACTACACAGACAGAACCGGTGAGTAAGCCGCTCTTTTTAGGGCTTTCGCACGGACCCGCACAGGACCGCTCTCGGACCCGCGCCGCCCCGAGCTGCCCGCGGCGCGCAGGCGGCAGCGCCGACCAGGGCCCCGTGTCCGCTCACCGGCCCGGTACACCCCCACAGCCGGGGGCCGGCCCGGCACACCCCCACAGCCGGGGGCCGGCCCGGCACACCCCCACAGCGGGGGCCGGCCCGGCACACCCCCACAGCCGGCGGCCGGCCCGGCACACCCCCACAGCCGGGGGCCGGCACTGCCCGTCCGGCCCGGCCGCCTTCCCGCGCCCTCCGCCGGTAGGTGCCCGCGGCCTCCGCCGAGCCCTCGGGACAGCGGGACGGCGCCGGTCGGGAGCTCGGGATGGCCCCTCCGGGGAAGCTGCGGGTGGGCAGCAGGGGGTGTCTCCGAATCGCCTCGGGGCGGGCGGCGAAGCGGTGCTCAGCTATCCCTTAAAACGCAGCCCCAGCCCGCCATTGTGTACAGCCCGCACCGCGCCTGTGCCGGGCTGCAGGGGGAGCGAAGTTAAGGGAAGTATTTTTAGAAAGCACGAGATGTGTTTTTTCAAAGCGGCCTTGCTCGGTAGATCGTTCCTAGTAATTGCCAGCATATGCGTGTTGCTGTGGCTGCTCTTTGCCCTTTCATTTCATTTCTGTGCTTTCTTTCCCTGCGAAGGAAACGCCTTCTTGTGGCCTTTGCAGGCCTTCGGGCTTCCTGCCGGACTGTAGTTCACTATCCACTGAAATCTCTATGGGCACCAGGGAAAAGGAGGAAAACGCTCATCAGATGCATTTGAAAGATGTTCTTAATTATCCTTTCAAAAAAAAAAAAAAAACACCACCACCTCTAACTTGACAAGTGTTGTGACTTACAATGACGGCTTGCAATCCTAAAAGCATTTCAAATGCAGTGCTTAATACAGCTAAATAAAGCTGGATTCTCATTAAATAAAAAAGAGCTGATGGTTGTTTAAGATCCATCAAATCTTCAGATTTGTAATTTGCCGTTAAAACTTCAGAGCTGGCAGTAAAGGTAGGGGAAGGCTGTTTCTTGCTCACTGCCATACTGCAAATTACCCAGATCAAAAGCATTACTTGTGGGAGATGCTTTTACTAAAAGCACACTGCAGTTCTTATTCCCTTTTCTAGCGTCATGTCCAACTAATTATTCTTTCTCCATAGATATGAATTACTCTAGGTTCATCACCACTGTGAGTGCAGCAAGAAAAGCATCTCCAATAAGACTGCTGAGTGAGTAAATATACCTTCTTCCCAGTTTCTCTGCAAGTATCATTCTATGTTCTGGTCTGTGCTGGGGTATCATAGCTTAAGACTTTAAAAGGTCTGAAAGAAAACCATGCTGTAAGCTGACAAAGCAACTTGACTTTTGTCAAGCAGAGATACCAAGCAGATGTAAAGAAAAATAAAGTGAATATCCTTGAACCATTTCAGAAACTCATCCAGACAGACAAATTACTATTATCACTTTAACAAGTGTCTGAAAAGTCTCTGCTACTGTCTCTGAACCGGGCTTTTGGCACAGTTTGCAACTGAGTTTATGTTGTGTGTCCAAGAACAAGCAACTGCTAGTGACTTGAAATTCAGTCCTAGCACATTTCTTTCCACCTCGTTTTCCTGTATCCTGTTCATGTCTGTAAATGCCTCAGCACCCCCACCCACTCAGTATTACTACACTTTCCTTTTCCATATTAATCTATCTTTAGGCCACAACATTACATTGTCTTCCATGTGACAGATGGAAGAGCTTAACTGCCTACGTGTTTACTCAGCTGGAACCCACAGAATCCAAGCATGAGACATACATCACTAGTTAAGCCTTCAGGGGTCAATTTCCCCTCTTGGTAAGGGGCTGGCATTTGCTGTTCTGCTTAAAATGTTTCAGACAGGTACGGCTAAGTCAAGTAATTCACTCTAGGCAGCCTCTTTTTCAGGTGATACGTTAATATGCATCGTAACAAAAGTAGCATAGTTCCTGTAGAAAGGTATATTGAGCCTGCAGTTCTGATGACAAAGTAAATCTCTCTTTACCAGGTCAAAAGTCACAGGCATAACACAAATTGGTGAAATAACTTGCCATGTTCAAGTCTGCTAATAAGTACTGGAAAATAAACTCAATAACAGGCCGCTTTTAGGCCAGATCTGGTGTCATCTGTCTTCTCATATCTGATGTAAAACTGTCAAGCCAGAATGAAGGCCATATTGTGAGTTCTTCGATTTAATGCAATCAGGTGGTCTTGCTAGATTAAGGTCTGGGCTGCACTGCATAGTCTGGATCTTAATGATTGTGAAACTGTGACTTAAAAGCAGGAATTAAGATTTTCTTCATAGCAAATGACTTACACAGTGCCTCTGCCACTAAAACTGGGCTGCCAGAAACATTTCCATTCCCTTATAGGAAAGCTATAATCATCTGTCAGTATAGCTGCCAGATAGCTGAAGTGAGATTGAATGAAAAACAGAACAAAAAACAAAGCCATTCATTTCAAGTCAGTCTAAACAGAAGATCATTAAGATTTTAAATTCTTGAAGCTCAAAAGACATCAGTCATGACAGTTTTTATAATAACAGAACTGTCCAGATTGTTTCAAAATAAATTGCAAAAAGCTTTTTAAACTTAAAATTATTTTTTACTTTAGTCTGTCCTAACAGCATCTCCCTCCCCAGGCCCCCCAAACACCTATTTAATCCAAGCAGAAAGCTGAGCTTAAGTAGAGTTATCCTTTTGAATTCATAATAGTTAAACAAGTAAATTGAAAAGTAGAACAAGTTTTCTGGGCCATTATTAAATATTGATTAAAGGATATGATCACCATTGTAATAATCACGTTGTAACTAAGGTGTTTTCCTTTTACTCTAGCTGAATTGATGCAGAAATCCCCTCCATCTCTCATCTCTCTGGCTGGAGGGGCACCAAATCCTAATCTTTTTCCATTTAAGAGGGCAACTATTGACATTGGACATGGAGCTCCTATTGAAATTGAGGAAGATCTGATGAAGAGAGGTCTCCAGTACTCAGCCTCAGCAGGGTATCTGTCATAGCTGCTTGCACTTCAACATACCAGAAGCTAAGGATCATAATATCCTTTATTATTGCATTAAGTCACCCAAGTTCTTAAAACCTGTTCATAAAGCCCTTTTGTCCAAAAAAGAGGTTCTTTCCAAAACCCATTTCAAGTGGAAAATTTTACAATGAGATATGTAAAAAGAAAAAAAAAACACTTAAAACCCTAATCCTAGTATTTCTCAAGCCAGAGCATTTCCTAGCTGTTAGTATTTGAGAATCCAGACTCCCAAATCAGATATTTAAAAGATACTGCATTACAACACAGTTTCTATGTTTTGGAGTATTTCTTCTCATTTGGTACCATATACTAAAGTCACTATGTAGAACTTGTGGTAGTTGAGTGGAGGTATTTATAGAGTTTTTGGTACAAAAATTGCAGACATTATATTGCTTTAGTGCTCGTGTAAAATTCTCAGCAGACAGCGCTGAGTCGGGTGAGGACAGGTTTGCAAAAATACTTTGGTACCTACAGGGACACATGGGGCATCAGTTAAAACTTTTCTTAATATTTAAATGAACCAGCCATTTGTGAACATCCTACAAGATCTTACAACATTTTCTGGAAAACGTGTTTTAGAAATCCTTTTAATCTGCAGCAGGTTACAAGCAGCATTAAGAACTTCATCACACATTCAAGTACAGAATGATCATTTCTGGGAGTGGGTATTGTTCAGCCTCCACCTTGTTTCATCCTTGGCAAATAATTTCTGCCCAGATTTCACTGGGATAATTTGGTGTGTGGACTACCAATGCCCATCTCATTTTCTTAATTTGATAAAGCAGTCATAACAATTACATTTAAGTGTATCTGTGTGACAGTTGAAATCAAACTCAGGACTGCATGCTAGATTTAGCAGGGATTTAGAGGAACAGACTAGCTTTGGCCTATCTAAGGTCTTAGATATGCCTTCTTATTCATGTTTCAGGATTCCAGAGCTGTTGTCTTGGCTAAAAGATTTCCAGCGGAAATTACATGATCCCCCCACAGCCAATTACAGTCCTGAGCAAGGACAGATGGAAGTGTGTGTCACAACTGGCAGCCAGGAAGGCTTGTGTAAAGTAAGACCAAAAGATTCATATGTTAGACACATTCCATTCAGAGAGATGTTTATTCTTCCATCAGTTCAGCTATATTCAGCATTAAGTGCCCTCTATAACTATATGCAGGGTTTCATGTACTCTTTCTCCATAGATATGAATTACTCTAGGTTCATGTACAAGATAAGAGAAATGAAATAAAATTGGAGTGGGATTCTAGACTGCATGAAAGTTCAGGTAATCAAAGAGCCTTGGTAGAAAATATGCTATAAGGTAACATTTAATGTTACTCAAGTAGTGCAATAATAAGTGCATAATTCTATTCTAAATATGTTTCTTCTTTTTTTTACTTCCTGATTTTTTGGGGTTTTATTTCCTGAAATAATTACCCTTTCCAGTCCACTCTCACTGTGATTTTAGTTTTCTTTCTATAACTTATACAGTAGAAAGAGGGCTTCAGAGCACTGTCTTTCCATGTCAAGTTGGTAACCTATTTTAATTTGGCTCTAAAGCAGATTTTTCATCCATTCGTTGCCTTTCTCACAGACTGGATAATTATATGGTTAGGGAATTACTAGTATCTAATCAAGATTTTTAATACCACTAAGTCAAAAGTATGAAGCACATGTACAAAAACTGAACAATCTTTAAAACAGAAACTTTTCTTTTGCAGGTGTTTGAAATGCTCATTAATCCTGGAGACAACATCCTTTTGGATGCACCCACATATGCTGGGACACTAGCAGCTGTAAGTATTCCTTAGCTACAAAACATTGTGAATGTTACCTTTGAACTAAACAGCAGTTTAGTGTCTGATCTGCAGTCTTATAAACACTGTCTGTATTTGCCATAAAAACATACCTAAGAGTCAAGATTTTAGTGTCCAACCAGTTAAGTTCATCAGTATTAACTCATACAAGGTTTTCTACTAAAAGTTCTGTGAAAGCTATTTGAAGTTCCTCTTCCAAACACTAGTTCATTCAAGGGCTAAGATCAAATATGGGACTGGAAAGAAAGCCATCAGGACCTGGTTTGGTTGAATTAAATTTATAACAAGTGGGTGTGTTAGCATGTCAGCATGTTTACCTGAAGTATTTCATGATCAGATTATACAATAGCTATAAATAGTATAATATTGGAATAGGCCTGAAACACCCATATATGAGTATGAAGATATGAATTAGTGAGAACTACACAAAAGCAGCAAAGTTCACTTCTGAAAAGTAGTTTAATCTGCATAAAACTAAATGTCAGCTCAAAATGCATAAGAGCTGCAAGAAGGGTTAGAATGAATACACCACAGATTTAGCTGTCCCCCCTTGCATCAAAATAAATTGTTATTGCTTACTGTCCTAAATTTGAATATATAGTCTAATCAGCTGTACTTTTTTAGGAATGTATTATGACAATGCAGCAGCTTGCAGTTCTACTTAAAAATGCAGAGCACTACATGGTACAAATTGAAATTCCACAGAGGAGAGAAAGCAAGCTTTTTTCATTGGTATTTTACCTATATTTTTTCATACTGCTGTCAACATGTCACTGCAGTAGCATCATTTCGTTCTCCTTTGTATTGCTGAATATATCTATTGAAAGAACAGATTCTTTGCCCTCTGTCAGGGAAGAGTAGCTTAAAGCTCTGACATTTCCACCAAAGTAGACTGTAAATTGTCAGTAGGAAACAAAGGTGCTGTGACCTTAACTGTCTGTGGTGAGAGCATAAGAAGTCCTGTGAGAACAGTTCAGATTTACAAACTCCATTTTTGCTTGAAAAACCAAATCTGATTTCCTAGAGAAGAGCAGCAAATGAACATAGGAGTTACCCATTTCCTCTGAGCTGGCTTAGTAGAATAAATAAAGAGTAATGTGCTAAGTTTGACAAGCCTTACAGCAAATTCAGGCAAACTTTTATTTGAGCCATGAGCAAATGGAGCTTGAGATAGCTATAAAATCAAAAAGAAAGACTTTGTATTGATGAAATGTTATGGTGGCAATGACAAAAGGAAGGCCTTTGAATTACACAATTATGACAGTTTCATTCCTTCTATTACAGCTGAGACCCTTGGGTTGTAACATAATTAATATTCCTAGTGACCAACATGGCATTATTCCAAAAGCTTTAAAAGAAATTCTGTCTGCTTGGAGCCCAGAGGATGTAAAAAATTGTAGCAATCACCTTCCCAAATTCCTGTACACTATTCCAAACGGATGCAACCCAACTGGCAACTCGCTGACCACAGAGCGGAAAAAGGAGATTTACCAGGTATGGAGCTGTGGTCTTGTGAACCTTGTAGGTGGAAATAGAAAATATCAGTCTTGTTTCAGCTGAAGGTATCCCATGTTTGGTATTTGGGCCTATTATTGCTCCAGTAGACATTCCTCCTAGAACTAGCAGAATCTCTTTCACAGCAGCTCTTCAGAGGTAGATTATGCCTTAGGTAAATTGTTTTGCAATGGTAGCCCATTGGCAGGTGGTACCTTTGCCATGAGCAAACTGGACTTATTGTACGTTGCCTGCACAGTTTGAATGCCACATGGAACAGAGCTTCAGTTGCATACAAGGGTCAATGTACTACAGGTACCATGAATACTCTTACAATTTTTGGATATCTAAATTGGGTACTTGAAGGCTTCTCATCGTGGGTGCTTCTGTATAATGAATGGGGGCTTCTAGATAATGAATGACCAATCAATAGAATCATAATATAATGCCAGTTAAAGAAAAAACACCTGACTGAATTTGCAGTGTCTAACTTTTATTCTTTTTCTTACTTTTTATTTAGCTTGCAAGAAAATATGATTTTCTCATAATAGAAGATGATCCTTACTACTTTCTTCAATTTGAAAAGGTAATTTTTCTATCATAATCCTTAGTAACACCTTATTTTCTGGAGAGAAACTAAGGTTTCCTGAGAGAACTAAAGTTCGAGCCCTGGACCTTCCTGCATGCCTCTTCTTCATGTGCTACCAATGCAGTTGTAGGCCTCACAGTCTGTGTTCCTTTCAGTAATTATCCCCTTTGTGGTATTTTATATCCTGTTAATTAGTGGTTCAAATTTCTCAAGCCTCATACAGGATAGAATTTTTCAGTAATCAGGAAATGACAGACTGTGTTCAGACCAAAGCAAGTATGTCACTGAAGCAGCACTTAAAATTTGCAGCCTCAATGTTCCTTTCTCATTGTCTCTCCTTCAGCAGAAGACTGCCTACTCTGCATCTACTACACCCCATTTTTATCCCTTTGCCTTTTGGAGAATCTGAGAGTTGGCCCAGGTGCCACACGTAGTGGTACTGGATAGGCAGCTTCCTTTCGTCATGTACATTTTCTGCAAATTGCATACATGAATCTACAGTTACTCAGTCTTTAAAAGTACCTAACTTCAGAATCCAAACAGGTCTTACAAAGCAGTAAAACATTGGTAGAAGGTAAAGGTCAGTATTTTCTAAATATGTTTTCATGGAAGGAGGCAACAAAACTGCCTCACTTACTCATTGAATAGTATTGTGAAGCTTTGTAAGAAAATGTAGGGGAGAAGGTGTAAAACAGAATTCTTGATGAGGAACAAGTATGCTGGACTCAGATCATCACAATTTGGTCATATCTTCTGATCTCATTTTTTAATATAACTAAGCAAAATGCTACAAGGTTCCGTTTTAGAAATTGCAGTACCTCTTTACTCCACAAGAAATCTTGTGAGAAAAACCCTTATTTCTCTTTCCTTATTACAGCATCATACCAATACTTAAGATAAACACTTATATACTGAGCAGTGGGCTAAGCAATCATTAAAAAATAACAAAGCTGATTTCTTAAAAACATTCACAGAATATTGTAACCACATTTCAGAAAGTTAGGCTAAACAATCATTTGTCAGCAAGTTACTGCAATGTTTTCCTTGGAATACACATTTGAGAAATTAATTGTGTCTTCAGAGTAAAGAAAAAATTCCATTATAATCCTTACTAGCACCTTGAATTTTATTTTTTATTCCAAGCCATGGGCTCCAACTTTCCTCTCAATGGATGTGGATGGCCGAGTTATCAGGACCGACTCTTTCTCTAAAGTTCTCTCATCTGGGTAAGGCCAGCTGCAGATCACTTAGCATTGCCTGTTCAGTTAAGATGCAAGACTTCATATGAAGTGATGAGACATGCCATAGTGTTCTCATTTAATAACTATCCACTTCTGAATCAAGGGCTTTCTGCAGTCTACTCACCTTTCATCTCATCTCTTGGCAGTCATTGTACTCCAGGTTCTGTCTCTCTTCTGATGCAGATAGTTAAGCTTCTCCTCCCCCCAGGCAGCCCATTCCTGCAGGCACCATCTAGCAGAAGGACAGATGCTGGATTCCAGCTCTGTTCCTAGAACTCTTAGGAGCTTTTCTCTCTTCTTTTTTCCATTTCCCTTTTTATCTATCTCTTACTATTCCTGCAAGCTCCCTGAACTTGTAATACAGAAAAGAAACAATCATTGTTCACTGTTCATAGGGTTGTACTGATATTTGGCCTTCTAGTTCTTTCAGGTTGTTTCCACCTACCAGAAAAAAACCTAATTTGGCTATTTTCCATTTCACACAAGTCAATGTATTTGATTTTTGGCTTGCTTTTGTCTGTTAACCTAATACAAAAAATTAAGGTGAATTCTGCATTGGCAGCCAGTGGATTATAATCCATCCTAGAGAAAGTAAGGAGACAACATAATGCTAAGTGTGATTGCATTTTCAGAAGTGACACTGCAAAGTGACATGACACAGTATTATCTTTTCCAAAGACACATATGAGTTTGCTGATTCTGTTTTTCTTCAAATAAAAACTTCAGCCAATCTGTAAAAATGGGTAATAAGAATTGAAGCATAAGTAACCATCTTGTTCATCAATCTATATTCCATTCCTTTTGCACTGAAAGGGAGTGAAAGAGTAAAGCCATTTGCTACTTATCTGTTTGTCATAAAGCCTGAGCATTCATGAGCTTTCATCATGGGAAAACCTCTCTTGCCTTCCCTTTGATTCATGTAATCTTTATGGTTGCAGAGGACAGCTTCCAAACACAGATTTTGTCCTGAAGCCTCATAACTAAGGAGCATTAAAACTTCTTAAATGTTTTTGTTTAATGACTTTGATACTCAGCTTCTAAATTACATAACCTGAGGGCACTATTAAGATATAGATAAATTTGAATGCATAAGAGATCCTTACACTATCAATAAAATGATTGCATGTTTTCCCACATATAACTCAAAGTATTAGCACATTGCATTTCTGTAGTAACTTTTTGTTTGGTTGGTTTCCAGTTTAAGGATAGGTTTTCTGACGGGTCCCAAGCCTCTCATCGACAGAGTTGTTCTACACATTCAAGTGTCGACCATGCACACCAGCACTTTCACACAGGCAAGTACCAAGCCACCAAATTAATTGTATTTAGAGAAGACAACATATCCTAAGTTATAAGAAACCACAAGACAACAGCTTTGTACTTTCACAGTTGCTCTGCACTTTTACAGTTTTGTTTATGCCTTCATTGTCAATTCTGCCAAAGGAAGAGAGACCGCCATAGAATTGGAACCAGAGCTAGAGGGTTGTCTCAGTGCATGGATAGTACAGATGATATCCCTTAACCCTCAGATTTCAAGAATCAAGATTTGAAATACTTTATCTGTTCCTGATAGGTTCTTTTGAAAAACCTCAAGTTAAAGCACAGTATGAAAGAACCACTCATTTATTATTTTCTATTCCACTTTTCAATTAAAACAATACTGGCAGCCCACAAAGACATTTCAGAGCAAGCTGACAGCTACAGCCCCTTTGGTTAGTAATAAAGAAAGGAGACACTGAACACATCTAAATACAGCTTCCATCTTCCAGCTCCATTAGTTCATCACTGTTAAAGCAGAGAGGCTGATACGGAGAGGAAGGTAAAGCAATATACATTGCCTTCCTCTTTCTGCCCACTTATCATATTTAGCTCTTTATCCATTTTTCCCTCCCCCCACCCCATTTTCCAAATACTACCACACTCCTTGAAGACACCTGTGACATGGCCTGTAATAACCTTGGCACCTCTGTTTATAAAGGGCTCCAAGAAACACTGCATGCAATTTCCTGTCTGGGAAATGTTGAATAATGCATCTGGCTATGGCTCTTTTGATGATTGTGGAACAGTTCTGTTTAAAACATGGTATTGATGATGTGTTTTATTTCTTTAGATTATGATATCACAGCTGCTTCAGCAATGGGGACAAAAGGGTTTCTTGGAGCATGTAGACAGGTAGGGTTATGTCCTATGTTGAATCCCATAATCTGTTATTATGCTACTTGTTACTTACATCAAACATTCTTTTTAGTAAACAAGTCAAAGGAGTTGCACCAGTATTAGGCCGAGTAGGTAAGACAGGTCACCAAGACTATTGGGTTCACACAAGAGCCCTGAAGGGATACAGTGGAGTTGCAGACAGGCAGGTCAGGGCATGTCACCTACCACTCAAGGCAGACAATCTGCCAGTCTACTGGCACAGACATCATGCAACTCCCACCTGAAGGGAACTTGAGAAGATCCTGGAAGCTTCAAGCCAGTGGATAGTTTTGATCCCTGCTAAAATGTTAGGGTCTATAGCTGCAGCTGAGATCTCTGAGCACAGTGTAGTGGTTTAGTTTGCCAATTCTGAATTTCCCCAATCTCAATCAATTTGAATTTTTCCCAGCCAAATGCACCACTAAATGTGGTGGGTTTTCTCGTGCTGGTTCATCACCAGAGCACTCTCCTGCTGTAAAATAGGATCAACTAGGAGAAAAGCAAAGCAGGCTCAAAACTTCAAGAGAAAGACAGTTTATTAACAGTAACTAAAAGAAAAAAAGGAAAAGAAAAAAAACCCACAAAACCCTTCAGACCCTTCTCCTCCCTCCACAAACATTTCCTTCCCATTTGTCAATGTAAAGAAGTAACACTCAACAATCCCAATCAGTCCATCATTTTTGAAATAGTCTTTTCTCAATTCTCTCTCAGGGAGAGGAGTCCCTCTTGTTCATGTTATGGAAAAGCTTCTCCACAAGAGAAAAGAAAAGTTCTCTTGTGTCTCTCAATGTCCCCACAAGCAACCCGCCCGGGGTCAAATTTGCTTGCGAGTTCTTCCCCCCTTCCACGGCTGTCCCAAGGCTGGGGAGGGGCCACAAGGCCTGCGGGTGCAGGGATTTCCTGCTTTACAGATGAAAACAAAGGATCTCCTTCTCTTTTCCCACTGGATCCTCCCAGGCAACAAAAGTCTGCAAAAATCATCTTCTTCTTCTCCCTGGGGCACAATTGCCTCATCTCTGTTCAGATTCTCCTTTGCTCAAGTTTGAACTTTCCATCTCCCCGACAGCCTTTCATGTGTGTTACAATTAGAAAAGAGTCCTTTTCTCCATAACTCACAACAGGTTTTCAGCCATCTCCTCATCCCTCCCATCTGGGCTTCACTTCTTTCTCACTGACTTCGATGTTTCAATGTCACTCTTTACATTGTCTTCCCTCCTTCCTGCCGCCACCGGTGGGGGGGCCGCAACAAACTGGCCGGTCTCTTTCCACCCTTCCCCCTGCCGCCTGCGGGGGAACCGCAGCTGCCGGCTGGGCCGGGCCTGGGGAAGGGGCCGAGCCCTCTCCCAGGCCTGGCCCCAGAGCTCTCACCTCTTTGCTCCCTGCCTGGAAAAGAGGAGGCTCCTCCTTCTTCCTCGTGAATTTCTTCACTTGGGATCTCAGTGAGCCGCCCATAAAAATTACCATTTCCGGGTAAGCCTCAAACCATGACACAACCCATCCACTGAGAAAGGGTCAGCTTAGCCTTTATAAAGGGAGTTCTTGCCTCCCTAAGTTAGCAGGAATTTACACTCTTGCCATCCTTGATCTCCTGATTGTGGATACTGATGGAAGAATAGTGAGGTTCATCTACACACACTAAACATTGCCTCTCACTCTTAGAGAGAGACCACTGGGCTAATATCTAACTCACAAGACATTGCTTGCGTATTGACTGACACACATTTAGCTTTCATTTATTATGCAGGAGCAGCATGCTTTCTCTTGACAGTCAGTGTCTCATTTTATATGCTCCACTTGGATATCATTAGAGCCCCAGTGTCTCACTTCAGTAGGAGTGTGCTACACTCTGCAAAGGCCTGTAACAGCAACATGAGCAAAACCTGCAAAAAGTTCTTATATCTCACTGTAACAGCCACTTGTGATCCCTTGATGTTCACACTGTAAACAGCAATATTTGGGGGAAAAAAAAACCCAAAAAACAAAACAGACACACCAGCCTTTAGCTTTGTTTTAAGATTTAGGAACATAAAGGTAAGTGTCACAGAGGAACTTGGACCACACTTTAGCTCAACTTTCGGTAGTTCCAAAAAAAAAAAAACCAAACACATCTCTTTGTTTACCTCTTTCTTGCTCAAAAGGCAGTCTTGCTCAAGCTAGAAGACTGTTCTGCTACTTAAGCTAATGAAAATAGGGCTGTAGTGAGGCAGCTGCAATGCTTTATAGCCTTACTGATGAGGCCCCACAGCTGACTGCAATCTCTTCCAGCTGATTTCATTTGTACAAGCGTGAGGTGTTAGATCAGGCTTTGGAGTAGAAGATTGTTTTTTGGAACAGCTACATTTTTGGGGGAGTTTCATCTTACTAATCATTATGATTTCAACATGTAATTAAAATGGTAACAGGATTTGCAATTTTGGTAAGAACTGCACAAAGGAGTTTCTGCACTCTTTCATATAGAATGTAGCAATAGATATAGAGCTGAGCCTCAAAACTGTTTAACTCTCTGGAGGTATTGGTGTTTGTGTATCAGATATAATAAAATACATCCAGAAATCAAAGCTATTGGTTCAGAGAGTATTTTTAAAAATACAAATGTAAAATTATGTAAATTATGCAAATTACTAAGGATGTTTTCTCAAGACATGGGAACACATTTGCATTTGAATTATGAACTCAGTATCAGGCATTTCTCTTGTATCTTACATTACACAGCTGTGTCATTTTATATCGACAAAAGCCACTGCACGTGACTTGTCCATGGTGAAACGTGGGTTAGGGTCATTTTCTGAAGTAAGAGATTAAATTATTTGAAAGTTTTACTTTAAGTATGAAGGAGATAGATTCAAAACTTTAGAAAAGGGAAAGCTGTCAAATAGATGTGACAGATTTATCATATGATTTGCTTTTTACCTTGTCAAATGTCATTTCCATGTGTACCTGCTACACAAATTCAATCCAAATGCACAAATATTAAGTCTGTGCTTTTGCATATGTTTAAGTCCCTAATTTCCTTCAGTGTGTGTGCTTTGTGCAGTAATACTGTTAACAGGACTTGTATCTACTGCTATAATAGACAGAATGGATGTAATATGTAAAAGGTTTCTATGATACATGTAAAGCTGAAGAAGCAGCCACACAGGGACTTCCTCTGTCTGGTCAATCAGTGCTTTGTTGGAGATGCAGTGAAGCAGTAAAGACTTCTTGGATAGATACACAAAGTTTTATACACACAGTATACTGAGTTGTGCCCACCTAGGATATGCTTATATTTCTATTAAATATGCACTTGAGTTGTTCAAGTAGAAGAGCTTTGTTTCTGCCTTCACAAACAAATAGATTCTGAAATTATATGAGTTCATGACTTTCAATTGATAATTTGCTTTCAGAGTGGTGGACTTCTACAGGATCCAGAGGGATGCGATGCTCACTGCTGCTGACAAGTGGTTAAAGGGTCAGAGTGCAACACAGATAATCACTTACATTTTTTTGCCATCAATTTATCATCTTTGTGCTCAAGAAAAATCACTTAAGTTCATCTCTTGACTGAAGTGACAGATAAGCACTATAAGCAAATCAATTGCATTAAATATTAAGCTTAGGACAAATTCTCTATTGCCACATTTTTGTGCTTTCTGGTAGGACAGGGAAATAGATGGTGATGAAAAAAAGCTCACCATGTTACTATTTAAAGCAACTACAAAGAGCCTGTATTTCACTTCATTATGTTCTTATATTTTGCTGTTTAAAATCTTTGTCTTTAAAAAATCTCTGAAATAGTGACCTTAATTTCAAAGAAGATAGCAAAAAATTGCTATAGGAATTGTAATAATAATGTTTGTATCAGCAAATCTAAAACATCACTGAATCTATGATGTGTCCATTAAAAGTGGGGCATAAATTTCTTCTTTGATTCAATTTTCTCTCTCTCTCTTTCTCCAGACTTGGCAGAATGGTACCCTCCTGCTGCTGGCATGTTCTTATGGATCAAAATTAAGGGTATTTCTGATACACAGCAGCTGATAATGGAAAAGGCTTTGAAGAAAGAAGTATGACATGTGATTTAATGACTTATGATCTTAAAATGAAAAAAGGGAGTGATAAAACATCTGTATCTATCCACATGTGCACACATAAAAAAGCAGGGTAACTTGCTGTGCACCATCATTAAGTCTGCAAGTCAGGCACTGTGGCACAGTTAGTAATAAACAATATTTTCATTACTCTATTCAGATGTTGATATTTTATCAGTTTACTTAAATTGAAACCAATATAACCTATGGTACAATATGTTATTGTATATGACATATATATAATATTAATATATATACCTATATGTATGATGGCTGTTGACCAATTTTTTTTTAATGAGAGAAATTAAGTTTGGTTTTATTTCTCCAATTTATAAGACCCAGCACTGTGTACTGAGTAAACTACATCCCAGGTGCTTCTAAGCATTGTGATGATATAAATGAGACCTGCTAACCAAAACCTAAGACCCTTCAGTTTTATTTTGAAAAGTCTCATTACATGTTGCATATTTTTGTCTCCTCATTTTGAAAAAAATTATATATTACATTATGTTCACACTTACAGGTGTGTAAGCACTGAGCTTTCTCAAATTAAATTTAACATATAATTTTAAAAATGTAGAAATGGTAATAATTGTGTGGTTAATCACTTTTTTGTAGGTATTACTGGTTCCTGGAGGAGCATTCAATATCAATAGTTCAGAGCCCAGTTCTTATGTCAGAGCCTCCTTCTCTCTGCCTTCTCCTGCCCAGATGGATCTGGTGAGATTTCCTTTTTTTTTACATTCTTATCAGGCAGTTTCTCACACAGTAATGCTCCTTTATTTTTACATCCTTCTCCTTATGTTTTTCTTGAATGTTAGAGGTTTTAGTGTCTAGATGATTAAGCAGTACTTTGACAGCAGTATTAGCTGTTCCTTAAGCAAGATACTCATCCAAATTGGTATGACCTGCAACATACCAAATTTGTAGGACCACTTAGAATTTTTGTGTGTGTTGGCAATTCTTGGTAAGAAAGAATACTGTTTTTCTTTCATACAGTTTGCATACATGCTTTATTTTATTTCTCAGGAACTAATCGGTTATGTGTTTTAGGAGCATTTTTGTTGTTATTTGGCTCTATCTATAAAATCAGTGGGAGAAAAGATAGGAGACATTTATTTGTGCAGATTTAATACTGATTTGATTAGAGTGCTTGGAACAGTCTGTGATTTGTAGTTGTATTTCTATGCAGTTGTGAAGGTTTGTAACAGACAAGTGTTTCTATTGCCTTTTTAGTTATTCCATATTTCTTCTATTTTTTTCTTTTTTCTTTGTTAAAGTAATTCATAACCATACTATTGACAGTCAAGCTGTATTTTTACATGCTTCCCCACTCAACTGTTCTTCATTTTTTTAACTTTTGGAGTCTCCAGGCTGTAATATTAAGTTAAAAGAGATACTCTTTCAGGGATCACTAGTTTGTTAGAAGTTACATCTGAACTCCAGATAACCTTTCAACATCAATATATGCATTTTTCTGTTTCAGAAATCTCTGCCTTTTATTTTCTATCAGAGAATCAGAAGCTTTGTGCAGTCAAAGCCCATACATGATTTTATAAAAGGAAAAGAGAGAATATCAGCAGAACTTTGCATTATAAAATATTGATTCTATATGGTTAGGGCAGTTTTAGTAGCTTTACAGGTTTTATGCGTTCCCTATTCATGTAATGCTGAAATATAAATGTGAATCATATTTGTCATTGCAGGCCTTCAAGAGACTGGCTGACCTTATAAAAGAATCTTTGTGAAAAAGCTAAATAGAGCTCTTGGAGTAATAAAAATCATCTCCAGAAAATATTTATTAACATTTGGATTTCATCAGAATACTTTATAAGTTAGGACAAAAAAAAAAGACAGAAAATGAAAGTGAAAAACAATTTGCCTAATTTTCTTTTGACAGGACATTGAATTACTAAATTTGTCCAATTTAGAAACATTAAAAATACTAAAACCCAAAATGTTCTATTTCCTGTAAAATCCATGGTTTTGTTAGATTTGAATTGATTTTTGTTTTCCATTTGAGTTGGGAAAGAGAAATCATTTACTTAGAAAGTTGCTCTTGAGGTGGTCTTAGCCACTATTACTTCTCACTATTAATCTCAATTGATACATTCTTCCAAAATCTTATGTTGGAATTGTCTCGTGTGTCACTTCGATTCTTGTCCGACTATATGGCATCTGGTTTTAATGATTTGAGGATCAATATTTAATTTTACTAAAGTTTTGTCAGATAAAACTGATGTAACTATGTTAAAAAAATTGATCCAGCAAAATGAGGCTATGATTACAAATAAACTGAGGTCCCTTGCAATTTGCAAGGGCATTGCAGCTCATTCTCTAATTTGTAAAAGGTATTCTGATTGCTGGTTTTTCTTCAGAATAATTGCTCTGTACCTGTGTTAGAAAATCTCTGGTTTGCCAAGGCATGTGGATGTGTGTCACTGTTGCCCCACAGACATGGACAAGGACTCCAGCTCAGATGGCTGCGAATCAGAAGGCTTCATTGTGAAGGCTCCATGATATCAGAAGGCTTAAGGCTTAAGCTTAGCTCTTAGCTTAACTTTTTGCTGTACAAGTGGAACACCTTTTATATTGTGTTTCACTAATACTAAATTGATTAGCTGGTAACAAACACAAGCTCTCTATTACCATTGGTTAAGTGAGAGAAACCCATATCTCCCATGTTGTGAAAACAGAACAGAAAAACACGACCTGTGTTACCGAGAATGAACACAGCCCACAGATTGTTCATAGAATCTCTCTTTGAGAAAGTGAAGATTTCCCTTGGGAAGAAGAGCCTTAGCAAGCCTGCAGCTAAGAAGTTCAGAAACCCAGAACTGTCAGTACCACAGATGTGCTAAAGGAACTACTCTTGGTTATTCAGTCAGATGTGGTTTTGAATAGAGAATGTAAGTAACTGAACAGGGGACATGGTGGAATGGACACTACCCTGACACTGCCAGATGCAAACAAAATGAAAAAATCAAGAAATGTTTCAGTCTCTTGTCCCTTGGTTATTGTCATTCCAAACATTTGATATTCAGCAACAAGTACAAAACCTTCAAAAGGTTTCAACTGAACTGATTCTCCAAGGCTTCCCATTTGGATTAGTGACTTCAGTTTTATTTACTCTTTGGATGAAAGCACTGTGATTTTCCACCAATATCAGATGGCTGTTTCTTTATGTGCAACTGTTCAGATTTTCAAAGTAAAACACTGTTGAAGGATCTAGTTAGCCATTCAGCAGCCCAGGCAACCCAAGCAAATAAGGGCCAGGCACAACCTTGCTTCATTGGGAGTTTCCCAAAAGGCATGATTTTAATACTTCCAGTAATTTCCATTCCTTCTTTTCCCCCTAGTTATAAATAGCATGTGTCACAACAAACTAGCAGAGATGTATTTCCCAGCATCCCTCCCATTGGCAGGATCATTCCGGTGCCTCCAGCCCAGCATCACTCTTCATGTCTGTCTCAAGCCTTTTAATTTAGTCACACATCCATGCCATCTTGAGCAGCATATCTAAAATCAATCCTTTGCTCAATTCCCAGATTACTGCAGCTTTTAGGTAAATCCACTGGAGAGGAACTGACATAGGTGGGCAAGGTGGTGCAGTGGGTAAGGCTGGCTCCTCCACAGCTCCTTTGGTCCTGCCTTTGCCATCTGGACTGTGACCCACTGAGGCAAATATGTAAAAGAACTCCATTGAGCTGTGCTGTGCATGTCCTAATCTGTCTTTTTTCTTCATTGTTCAATAACAGGTTTTGAGCAGCCCACTCTAGACAGTCTTATATGGGAATAGAACAGCTGCAGTGTTTGAACTGTAATTATTCTGAATAAAAATGCAAAGAAACATGCATTTTCATTCTTCTAATACTGTTCCCAGGAATACCATGCTGTACCTCACTTTTCTCCTAATGGTTATGGAAACTATTGTGCAACCCTGCAAAGCACAGAAGTCACAAGGGGAGAAGAACAAGAGTCTTGCTGATTCTTCTCAAGAATTAATATCCCAGAAACAAGTTAACAAATCTGACTACAGCTATAGCTGTACAGAATGTGGAGAACACCTTCAGAATAATATTTCCTTTTTATTTTCAAATTATAATATATCAGATCTGGATTGACATAGCAAGTGGATATGCTGTAATGTGGTCGGGGGAAAATTAACATGAAAGTATTTCTGTTCTTGATGTACACAGAACTTTGACCTTTTTCTACATTTGGCTAATAATGAACTTAAGCTACTTTCTTGGAGTTTCATACACTAAATCAAGCATTAACTAAGGTAGATAAAGTTCTTCTGACAATATCAAATTATTTTACTGCCTTATATGGAATGTATAATTTAATAGACTCTCTGAGTGTCCACCTCTCCACAAAACTACTAATAAAGTGGAAGAATGGAAGACCACTTCAGTTTTCTTGGTGGATTATATGAAATCTTATTTTCAACACAGTTCCAAGAACTTGGAAGATGTTACCTAATAAGAAAAAAAGCTAGTTTCTGCATCTATGAGGAAGACTGGCAAGAGTTACTGTCTTAGTACAAGCCTAGCCAGGTAAATTGTAAACATTTTAGGCAACCCACTAACATGAAAGCAAACTGCTAAAAGGTTTTTAGTAATGCCTAAGAAAGAACATTATCACTCAAACTAATAGAGAACAGCCTTGCTTTTTACAGAATTAATCCACCCTTTTTCATCTCTGCTTTTTTTCTTTTCTGGATTTTTTTGTTCAGCTCTTTTTAAGGATGTTTCTAATCCACAGGGGGCCCAGGTGACATAATTTTTCAGTTATTAAAGCCAATTATTTTCTTACAATTGCCACCGTATCTTTTTTTATCCTTTACAGATACGCTATTACCTTATTCTCTGTATTTGTTGTAGGTCACATGATACAGAATCCCTTCAGTAACTAATCTCTGGCTGGTGGCAAGTCTGAGCCTAACACTTTTTCATTTAAAGCAGCCAGCATCACTTTAGGAGACCAGCACTAACTTTAAGGAGATGTAACTCAGAAGGGTAACTGTCTGGAATATAATATTGCCTGAATAATATCTTCAAGCAATAGCAGTTATGCCAAATGAATAAATGTATTATTTCTTTCTGCTGCTTAATTGGCGTAATGTTTCCCATTTGTATCTTTTTATTTCTTTTTGTTTAGCTATTCTTGCTTATTACCCTATCAAGTCTTTGATAAGTCAGAGATGTTAGATTAGTTCCTACATAATAGATGTGAAGAGAGGACTTTTAGAAAGCAACATGCACAGATGGTTCAAACTCTGTCTATATCAGTCACATTTGCAAGTGGTGTTTACTGTGAACAAGAATCCCAGGGACTCATGAGTTTCAAAGGAAGTCATCATCAGCTTTATAAGAAAGGCCATGCATTTTCATTACCTCTGAGAAGGATATCCAATACTGGTTTTAAGACTTGAAATTATGGAAGACCCACCTGAATAATCTATTGGATTAAAGAGCCCTTTATTACATGGCATTCTCTCCAGTCATGTCACTTGTATTAATTCAGCTATTTCCCTAAAGCCAAAAGTAAGGGATAAAAAGGATATATTTCAAAAGTCTGGAGCTGCACTCCTAATTAATGAGTTTTCAAAAGATTTTCCATAAATCTCCTCAAAATCCACTCTAATCAGGGTAAGGATATTTCCCTTTAAGACAGGAAGGTTTTGTAAAGTAGATAAAACAGTGGATAGGAAAGACACCAATGGAAATAGTTTCTGTATTGGCAAATCACTCTTTGCTGTCTGGTGTCAAAAATAAGGAAATCAAATTTTAGCCTTTTATGATTATCATATTATCATAAACAACGTAGGCATCTGATCTCAGGAGCATTTTATTTTAAAAGGCCATTGGATCATCCTTATTTTGAATCCTGGCAATTCAGGTCTTGGGCACCTTTGCAAAAGTGGCTTTCAGGAAACTAATTTGGAGTTCCTTATCTGTAGTACCAAAGCCATGAAGGTGGGATGGGGTAAAAAGTTCATACAATCCCCTCACTGTTTCTAAAAGTAAAACTGGTTTTCAGAGTGGGTAAAGTATTTACAGAGGTGAAGTCCTACTGATTTTTTTTTTATATTAGACTCTTGAATGACTCTTTAGTTTTTAAAACAGAACTAAAATTTCTAAGACCATTACATGGTTTTGAAAAATCCCATATTAACAGTTTAATGACTGAAAACTGTAAGGACAAGAGGAAGTCTTTGCCACATTCTTGAAAGTTTCCTGAAGGAAATGTTGCAATGCTGTGGCTACACATACACCCACACATTGCATCTGAGGTCTAATAAGAATGCAAAATATATTTACAAACTGATTAATAATATGCACAGACCTTTCTTTCACTGTTTAAAATAAAATATCAGTGATGTTCAGGACAGCTGAAGTAAGAAGGATAACACTAGAGCTAAGTTCAATAGCAGAGGGGGAAAGGAGTGTAGGACAAAGCATGTAAGAAAAGTCTAGTGACAAAAGACTAGAAATAGAAAAACAGACAAAATAGAAATCTTCCCCACAGCCAGACACAAATTGTTGAGACTTGCTCTGTTAGAGATGGTTCTAATACTCATTCATCGTTCTAACCACATTTTCTGATTGTAAAATGGCCTTCTTTGTCAAGGGACAAAAATATTTTACTTCTCTACAATTTGTATCAAATTGTATATTAAGGATGATAAACATCAGGCTGAAACAACCATATATCACTATGTAACTACTGGCACTTTGAAAAACCTCATACAAAATTTGGCTTACTCTGTTTGTTCCCCAGGCTGTAACAGAATTCTTCTAATAGCGTTGCTAACATCTTTGCCTCCAAACTAGGCATTCAACAGCTGTCACAGCTTGCTTCCAGTAGCAGCTTCACAGACCACAGAAAATACAATATGCTGTGATGAATGAGCTACACAAATGTTTTGCCCCTGCCAAAAAATGAAACTCACAACAAAGCCTTCTCTTGCACCTTAACATTACACAGGATTTTGTGCAGGCCAAATATATAAATAGATCTGAAAAAGGGATTAAACACAATGATTTGGAACAGGACTTTGGAACACAAGTCTTTGGAACATAAAAGACTTTGGAACACAATGATCTATGTAGTCCATACCAAGATTTCCTAATCCAATGATTGCTTGAATGGGAAAGGATATCAAAGGATCACTGAACGGTTCCCCATTTTTTGTGCTCTTGCTTTGGCCATTGACAGAAATATTACACTGGACAAAAGAAAATTGATCTTAATTAATACAACAATATAGATGTTTAAGTCAGCTTCTCTCTGATTTAGCAAGGACTGTTCAGCTAAGACATTTTATTGTGTAGGAAGTGAGTGACAGTGAGAATTAAAATCTAGGGCCAAGGTATAGAGCAATCCACAATTCATGCATAGGCACTGAGTCAGTTTACTGCTAAGTTCAAGCTTTTCTTAAAGTCACATCTTTTTTCCAGTCTTCTGCTCAGCTCAAGGCAGTGGCTACATTACCATGCAGAGTCTATGTAGAATATCTCATTTCCCTGTTGTAACTGCAGTTGAATACAGATGTACTGATCAGCTGCATTGGAATATGTTGGTTATGTACCAAAGAGAAAAAATCCTGATGGTGTCACCACATGGGCAGAGGATTGTAAAAGGGTTTTACTTGAATTTTCTGCTCCTTTCTGAGTAACTCCAAATGAGTCCCTTTAGTCTCTGTATCCCCATGGTGATAATGATAGCTAACATCCTTTGTAAAGGATTTTGATATACAATGATGCTATTGACATTTCCAGGTACTTACATCATCAAATTACATAGTAGAAGGTGACAAAGAATGCAAATTCATGTGACATTATCTTTTTCACAGCTGCAAAGAGTAATATTATCTATTTCATCTTTTGTGATTCAAAGAGGTAAAAATTCTTTTTGGAATTTCCTAGTATTTGGGGGAAGAGAGGGAGAGAGCAAAGATAAGTGTATACATCCCATCTTTAAGAATCTAAACTAGCAGCCCTTGTATCACTTCCATGCTAGGAGGGTTATCCCTCCAGTCACTCTGAGGGCAGTGGAGGAAGAGAGGTGCATCTGGACCAGGAGGCTTCATTGCTCTGGGACACTCTAGCTGCACTTAAGGCACTTGCCCATCCCTCCCTAGCAAAGAGACAGAGGCCTGGGAGGAGAACCTGCTGACCCAGGCTCCCATCCTGCCCCAGCCTCCTGCACTGCACAGGTCTGAACGCAGAAACTGTGACATGCATTTCGGTGATCCTCTGCTAAATAAGGGAGCTGCACACTACATGCTTTCTAACATGTCACAGTGGTTCTCACATGCTTAAGCAGACTGACTTTGAAGTGGCATTTGCCTTAAAGTCTTACTATTGCGGAGCATCAGAGTTGTCACTGAATCACAGTGCCTGTCATTTGTACATCCCCTCATAAGCACTTCTTAAAAGAATCTCCCAGACTGGAGCTTTTGCAAGAACTGGTCCCGTGTTTTCATTTCAATTCTATTTTAAGCATAGGGCAGGAAATGGGGAAAACCCATCAATATAGCACCCCTCATAACAGTAATTATGAGGGGTTATTAATATTTATAAAGCTTTTTAAACTGGCTTATTTACTAGATGTGGCTCTGGGAACTCATCTACAAAAATGTCAATTTATGAAAGCCACAATGTACATATCTTCATCTGAATTCACATTGGTTGATACAATTAATCTTTTCTCTAGATGAGGTTTAAAATTAGGTCAGATGAATTGTATATACTAAGGTTCCTTTTTCCTTCTGTAGCCAATGATTCACTTCAGTTCAGAGGACTTTATTTTAGTTATCAAAAGCTCTGTGAAAAGAAGCTCATCTTTTAAAATTTTTTTTCATGACCTTACATTCTTGTTGTTTCATGTCATGCTGGATCTCCTGCTAGAGATGTGTGTTAGTGGCAGCCTAGTGGAAGTTTTTATAAATTCATGCAATTTTTTTTCTTCATTAATGACAGCAGATAATAGTAGGTTTGGTGTTAATACAACTCACTCATTTATAACTTTATTTTTCCCTTCATGCCTTAAGCATCAATATTTCTGTTAGTGGAAACTGAGCAGAAAACATCTGCTATTTTTCCTCCTGGATAAGCACTGCTCTAGAATAGTGATGAGGAAATAACCCCACAGTGTGCAGACAGCTGTGGTTCCCAGCACTCTGCAATATCCTTCCCACGGTGCAACTGTATTCTACTCACATTGCTAAGCTCATAAGCTCAACCCATCATCTTTGCAGCTAAGAATACCTTTTTATAGCAGGCCTAAAGAGTTCACTTTTCTACTTAGCTGAGATTTATTAAAAATAAAATTGGGCCTTTTAGCTTATCCCAACATTCTGATTATCAGCACAGTTCTATGAATGCCAATCTCAGAGAGTATCTTGGCCCTTTCACACAGATGAGTATTAATGTGCCCTTCCTTACCACATATTCCAGCTTCACTTTCTTGCATGAGATTAAACAGCAGCAGGGTTACATTGCTGTCAAAAGCAAAAAACGTGGAAACAATATTTTGCTAGCAAAGCAAAATTTTAAAGGAGAGGAGCTTTTTATGTTAAATGTTATCAACATTAAGAATATGATCCACATGGCAGCGTTAGAAGAGTGTGAATATGTAGAACCTTGGTGTGTTCATATGAAAAGAAAAAATGAGCTAGAAAGCAATGAGTGGTCTCAAACTAGAGTGTCATTCACCACTCCATTGAAGAAGTGGAAAGATGAATTATTTTAGCAAGTCTCCAGGTGATAATATTTAGGTAGAGCTTAGCCTGTAGAACTGCTGGCCTGCCTCTCAAACTGTAGACAAGATCACTAACTGAGAAAGCAACATTCAAATTATTCAGCAGTTATAATGGTACCCAAGCAAGTATATAAGTTATATACTTGCTTGGATACCATTATTCCACCCTTTTCATATACAAAAAGAGTCTTCCTGAAGCATGTATGTAGGTGATGGGTTTGTATTACTACATAAAATTTTAATTTTCCATTGCCAAAACCAGCATAGGTACATAAAAGTCAAAGTAACAATAAACGTGGCACTCTGCTGCTGAATATGAACTGCCCTGGGTGAACAGATGCATCTGATAATGTTTTTCAGGAGAAGGCATTTGGATTTATATTGTATTCTAGGGCCCTATTTCTCCACTCAGTCTTATCAGCAAAATAAGATTTTATTTTCTACACCAGACAGTATCAAACCAGGTCTGGATTGCTTTGGTTTGAGGTGGTAATATGTCAATTGTTGAAACAGCTATGACTTCAGGAACATGGTTTTACATGCGTGTATTTGTTGCCTTTATTATTCACTGAAGTTGTGCACTGACCAACCTAAAGGACCACCTTATCCTAGGGGCTTTTCAAGTGAATTTACAAGCAGCTGCCACCTTTTTTTTCATTCTTGTCTTTGTCTGATTTTTGATGCTAAGCTCTATCATCTGTTAATGTCTAACAGTATGGGTTTTTAACCAGCACGCATTTCAGGACCCAGGTTCAATATTTGCAAAATAAGTGGTCTTTTATCAGCACATATCTCTGTTTCCAGCCCAAGGATTACTCCACTTTGCTATCTAGTTGATACAGACAAGTGAAGCAGCCAGGAAAAATAATCGAGATAAGAGTGAAGGTAATCATGGAAAGAGAAAACATAATTAAATGCTTTATGGGAAAGGTTCCAAAACATGGAGCAGAACACTAGCATCCAGTGCAGTATTTCTACAGCAGAAACAGATGGGATGTTTTTTGCCAATTGATTTCTGAGCAATGTATCAGGTTTGTTGAAAACAAAGGAGCAGTCGTCCTGTTCACAAGAGAGGAATTTTCCTATTGTGAAAGAAAGAGAACAGAACAGTAAAAGCACAGAGCATCCAGGCAATGGGAAGCTTTAGAAACCCCATCAGTGAGATATAGCAAATGTCATGAAGCCTGAAGTGAGGCCATATGAGATCTATTTCATTAGACTGTTGAAGTGAAAAGATATGCACTCTCTGGGCTGTGAAACCAATGAATACAAATTTAAGTTCCAGTTTTAATTCTCCAGAATATTTTCAGAAAATTTAGCAAATGCCTTCATGAACTTAAGGACTGGGCTCATAATAACATAATGAAACTTATTCTGGCTAGAAAGAAATACAAAGGATACCCAGAAAAATAAGCCAGATTTCTGTGTTACAGAATTGAAAATGGTCCCTTTTTGAAGTTCTTATGGAGCTATTGCCTTGCAGTTCTTGGTAAAGGAAGATGGAGAGACCAATTCAGTACATGGTAGGTCTATAATGCATAATCTAGTTTAAATTGTACCACATCATAAGACTAGAATTTAAAATGTCATGAAAATTCATCCTCCTGTACAAAACTCTAGACACAAACCACAGTGAAGACAACCTCTGAACACTGAGAGACAGTAGCTGGCACTGCTGAATGCACAACTTTCTCCAGCAAGGTCACGGACATGCTGGAAAATTTTGCTTCTATAAATTTTATTGACTTTCAGTTTCTGATAACACTAAGTTATCTCACTGAACTCTGGCATTGTGCCACAAGAGACTATTTAATTCTGACAACCAAACCCCACAGTTTGCTGAGTCACAGAAAACTCACAGTAATAAGTCTGTGTAAATGAAAGGCACCTTTTATCAAAGACAACTTTGTAATGTAACTTTTACCAGACTTCAGTTTATTTTCTGTCCCTCCTACGGGAATATAATCAGAATATAACTTAGAGAGAAAAATGCAGGTTCTGCATGTGAAGTTATTTGAAAACCCTCCAGTTCACCTGGCTCATAACTATTCCTTAGTTTCCCAAGTGTCTGTATGGTGAAAGGAATAAAACAGCTCCAGGAGTAATAGAATATAATTCCACTTGTTCTTGGTGCACGGGTACAGGTCACACAGTGCCTGTCAGTACGCTTTGGTGGAATGAAGAAAATGTAGAATATAGTGACTTTATAAATACATTTTCCTTTTTGCTTGCATGACTTTGATTTCCTTATGACAGAGGGTGACCCAAATTGTATTCTTCAGTAGAAATAGGTAAGTACTTGCTTCTGGCTTTTAGTATTCCTGTCACGTACAATTTTTCTTTCAAAATGAGCAATGTATTTTTGTCTGCCCCAGTTAAAACATGCAAGTAGTAAAACATATTGAAAGAATCCTTTGCTTTAAATATATTTTGGTAGTTAGAGGTGAATGACCCAGGCTGTCATTCACCACTGGTCAAATCTGAGCTTAAAAAACCCACTTATACTAAAGCAAGAATGAACTGTACTCAATTATATATATCATAGAACCATTCAATGCTTTGGGTTTGGAAGGGACCTTCAAAATCATCTTGTTCCAACCCCCCTGCCTTGGCAGGGACACCTTCCGCTAAACCAAGTTGTTCAGAGCCCCATCCAACCTTGCTTTGAACACATCCAGGAATGGGGGAGCCTCAGCTTTTCTGGGCAACCTGTCCCCAGTGCCTCACCACCCTCACAGTAAATAATTTTTTCCTAATTTTATTTCTAAACCTACTATCTTTCAGTTTGAAGCCTTTCCCCCATATCCTGTCACTCCATACCCTTGTAAAATGTTCCTATCCAGCTCTCTTGCAGGCCCCCTTCAGGTACTGAAAGGCTGCCTAAAAGTCTCCCTGGAGGCTTCTCTTCTCCTGGCTGAACAACATCAACACTGAGCCTTTCTTCACAGGAGAGGTGCTCCAGCCCTCTGATCAGCTCCTCACCTTAAAACTCTGGAGCTTTGTTCTCACAAAAATTTGCTCAGCATAGTGAAGTTCTTCAATGGTTCAACTGACCATCCACAAAGATACAAAGTCAAATACACTGTCTCCTAACACTATCCCAGGAAAGCTATCCAGGCTATTTTTGTGCCATCTGGGCAATTTTTAAAAGAATATTAAAAGCCTAAGATGTTCTCTTTTCTCTCCATGAACATTAATGGTAAAGAAGTTCTGTTTAATTTTTTTCCCAAAATCATCTCTGCTGGACAAGCACAACTTAAACATGTTTTCTTGAACTATCAACTTCCAGAATATGCTCAAGATTTCTGTACTATTCAAACCAGCAAAGAGCCTCAAGTCTTCAACAGTCTTGTTGAAGAATTATATAAAAGCTGGAATCTCATAAAGCAAGCCCCTAATTACACAGAGATCAGTGGAGAAGCAGTACTTCATTACCCAGGTGTGAGAACATCTGCCTTCCCTCCCTGACACGGTGCTGCTGAGCAGTGTGCTCCTTGTGAGGCTTCCAAGTACAGGGGCTGATTTTGATCGTGCTCCTCCTTTACAAGTCCTTGAGGAACCAAGCACTGCTCTATCTCAATTCTCCTACGAGTGACTACAGAATGGCCTCTTACTGATTGTACTTTAAAAAAGCAAATCTTAGATTTGTGATTTCTTTGGGGTTTTCCCTTGGCAAGCTGGCTTTGAGATATCTCCTCTCAGTCTTACACTCCATGTGCATGAAAACTCCTTCTTAACTTCTTCCTTAATTTTTACTTGTAATGATTAATGATAAAGTAAATTAGGGCAGAGCTAGTTCACATTATGTGCAATATGCATATGATGAAATAGGAGATAATAATTTAACCCACAAAGATCCACTCAGCACATGTGCAGTGACTTATCAACTTCCCAAAACCATCATGAAATCTAGCTAACAGATTCTAATAAAGCAAAATCTCAGCCTAATATAAACTGCTGCTGATTATACATATTGGTTGGTTTTGATGCTTTTTCTTTATGTCTAAGCACACCATCAGAGCAAAAGTAGGGAAAAGTATCTGTTTTCAGGTAAGAATGTGAACTATCCCATGCCACAGCCCACAAGCCCAGATGGAAGCAACATGTCAGCGACCCAGAAAAAAACATTTTATTCTAAGATCCTCTTCAAAAAAAAAGTATATTTATTTCAAATCATAAATATTTTTATTCTGTACTTTGGAACATTGAGACACAGACATAATGAGTTGTCCAAAGTTCCTGAGGAGGCCTTCAATAAAGATGAAAACCTAGACCTTCTGATATCCCATTCACTGGTTCAGCCATGAGACTTTTCTTTGCCATGTAATAAGAGTGGTGCTTTACAGACCCAAGTCGACCATAAGTTACACTTATAGAACACATGTAACATACAGCAGAATTTTACATTGCCCTTTATTTTACTTTTTTTTATTTAGATAACACTGTGAGAAACAGCTATTGCCCAGAGGTGTGCAGCTCCATCACCAGATGCAAGCAGGCTGGACAGTTTCTCCAGTGACCAGGTAATAGTTAGCTACCCTTACACTTTTTTTACTTCCTCTCAAAGCCAGGCACTCAATTAACTCATCAGCTACTACTAGTCAGCCACCAACTTTGTTCTTTTTTACCGCTTTCATGAAAAAAAATCAAAGGACTTGTGAAAAACGTAGTCAGAAGAAGCCCCATCTAGGATAGCACTTAAAATTGATTTCCAATGAAATCATGGCTGGGCATGACAAGGAGGGTAGTAAGGGATTATGCCTCTGTGACTGACTCATGTGTTTTGCTGTTCTTTGAAATCAAGAGCATTGATTTTTTTTTTACAGTTTTACTTGGGTTTGCTTCCAGCATCCTGCGATTCCCCAGGGCCCAGAAGTATACAATGCTTGACACACAGGGAAGTTGCTGAAAGGTCAGTGTGCTCAGTACACATTAGTAGCATCTGTGCTGCTGCTATATTTGCCAAGATCCAAGCAAATTCAAGGAAGAAAATTATATTTGAAGAGCATTTTACCTGAAGTTTTTCAGCCTCCTGAAAAATACTCATAATTTCTGACCTTTATTTATATATTTGTGCACAGACAGTCCACACAAGTTAAAACAGGCTGGCATCTGAATTTTTCCACACTTAGTTTAGCAAACTCACTCTTAAGTACAAGCCTAACTTTTCCCTCTAAGTTAGTGAGACCATCCAGATCCACCTGTATCAACATCACAGGAACACAAGCTGGCACAGACACCCAACGCAGTCTGGCCAGCTCTGTGTAACCAGCTTGTCAGCAGCACTGGCTGTGGCAAATCCCAGCTTGTACCCCAACACTGATCTTTTCCCCAGCCTTGCGGTTAAGTCCCAAAGCAAAAGGTGGCTCAGAAACCAAACATGGAATAATTTCTAAAGCAAATCTGAGACAAGTCATGGCCTTAGCATTGACTGAACACATATCCCAACCTAACTTCTGCCCTTTCACAGTGACATGTCCTTGTCTGCCACTGGCCTGGCAGAAGAGCATCTCTGTCTCCCTTGCAGACACTCTCCTTTGCCCTGGAGCTCTGTGAATTCAAGACCCAATTGGAGCTCCAGCCTTTGCACCCCACTTCTTTTCTCCAGAGAAGGTTTTGCCCCATTTTTCTTCCAGACCAGATAGAAATTAGAAGTAGGTTTATGGTGGTGTTTGGATTACTTTGTAGGTTTGCATAAGTCATGGTTTTACTGAGTGTAGCTTCTCACCTTCATCCCAGCCAAAGCTGTTCATAACCTAAAAACTGCTTCAGAATCAGCTTTTTGCCTGAACTCTGAAAAGCTTCCCCAGTAATCTGAAATGAACTCAACCTTTGCCTTTTTTCTTTCATGTCTAGAGGTCAAATCCTACTTTATCCACCATGTTACCCAGTGATCCAACCTCCCGTTTCAGAGCTTATTGCCCAATGACAGTGGCTCACACCGACTCCCAGATTAGTTCAACAGGCCCTGTCGTTATATGACTTCATAAATTTACAGAAACAACTTCTAATTCCATGCATAACTATTTACTTCCAGAAGGCTACATAAGCTTATTTTGGAAGCAAATATACAGCCATGAGCACCAGCCTTTCATATCTGCCTACCTTGCTGAAAACTGAGTCTTTCCTTAAGGGAGAAGCAGTGACAAGAGAACTTCAAACCTGTTAAAATGCTCAGAGCTTGACAAGAATCAAAGATTTATTGGAATTTCTATGAAAATTAACTTATTTTTCTTGCAGTAGGGAAACAGTGATGTTTTAGACATGAGACAATGGCTGCTGTGCACATGTACTGTCTCATCCATTACTCTGGATGACACACTTCCACTTACATTATAGCCTCAGATGGCATTATTGATTAACCTCAAAGTAATGATCAGAAAGGTTTTATGTGGCAAGACTATTATGATCTGATGACAAATTGACCTATTTTGTTTTATTTTCTTCCTACATCTAACAAGACTAAATCATATCTAAGAGCAATTGGTAATAGTTGACAATGTAATCTTAGCTGCAGCAGTGAGCCACATAATCAAATGAGGGAAAGAGGTGAGGCAGCCTCTGCCTATATTTAGGAATGAGATTTTGCATATGAACAATTAGACACACATGGAGCCAAACTGAAAAGCTTTAAACTAGCATGATCATCTCTGCATTTAAACTTATAGGCCAAGTCTGAAGGACAGGCATGTAAACCCAGGCATGTAAAATCAGTCTGCAGTGCTCACAAAGCTGGAGACTCATCTACAGCAGGAACATCACAGGGATGTGGAGGAAAATCACCCTCAGCTCTGCCAAGGATTGTCCTGCTGTCTCTTAGCTTAGTGAGGAAGTAAAACACTGCAAATAGCAGGAGCCTCACAGAGAGAGCAGCAACTGAAGGGACCAAACTTCAAAGGGAGTCACTCAGGTAATGGGAAGTGACTGTGCTCTGCTACATTCACCTCTCTGTAGGTAAGTCATGGCTTTCAGATAAGACATAAAACATGAGCTAATTAGACCTTGATTTTATTTTCAAATCCAGATTATGCCTTCTGGCAGAGAAAATCATCAGTAACTCAGAACCCTAACAGCTCATGCAGTGAAGAAGTGTTGTGCCTGTCCTGCTACCTTCAGGCCAACAGCTGCTTGACTCAGAGTTGTTCTGTATGATAAGCAGTGTCTCCAGGGCACAGCTAAGGCAATAGCCTGCTGGCTTGCAGACTATGGACTTGCACATAAGTAGTAAAGACTAAAGTGGGTTTATCTCCTTTAGGGAAATATTTTTTCACCTGATAAACTGTAGAGGTGGTCACTAACTGTGAAGTACAAAAGTTATGCAAGGTATTTGTTGCTAAAACTGCTGGACTTCCCCTTTTAAGAACTGCAATAAATATTAGAGCAATTTAGAAAGATTTCTAACTGCATCAAACAACTGCAGTTCAGATTTATGTTCACAGCATAATTTTATTCAGAGGTATTTATACAAGACATGTATGTTCCCAGGAAGTTTTTTTTTATTGTGATGCTGTTTTATTTGAATAATTGCCATGCAAAATTGACTTGGGAAGCTGGGCTTTCCACAAAACACTTTTGCTTCTTTGACAATAAGCAAAAAATGGACAAGAATGAGGGAATAGTAAGTATTCAAACAGCTGCACATGCTGATAATGAAAAAATTGATCTGTCAATGAGCCTACAGTCCACCACTTCTGTAAAAGCAGACAGTAGCTAATGAAGTCAGCAGGCTCCCACTGAAAAGTGCCAGCTGCAAATAGGCTGTCTGGATGTCTGGAAGGATGGGAAGAGTTACAGCTTTCACAGTGAAATACAAGGCAGAGCAGCACCATGATTTGCTGCAAATGTAATGACTTAGCAGCAGGCACAGATCACATCATGCAGAGATGCCAAGAGCCAATGTACCAAGCTGCTGGACTCTGAGTGCATGTCCAGAGGGTCTGCACATGCTCCCTTGCATATACACATGCACATGCTGTGCAGAAAAGAGTCCAATTAACATGACTAATACCAGCTCAAATGAAGACAGCATTACTGCATTTATCTGCATTTCCTGCCAGTATACATCTGGTAGTAATGGAGGATAAATGTGCTTTTTCAGTGATTTTAAAACATTTACTTTAAAACAAACATTGATTAAGTTATGCTGAACTGTGTACACCACTGATTTGTAATATCATTGACTGACAAAAGGAAACCTAGCCCAGAGTCCAGAAAAAGAGAATTGCTTGGTCATTTCATAAAACATTAGGGTAAAACAATTGTGTAGTAATATACACATGGTATTGCAGAGCAGATCTTGCACATCTTAAAGCTACTTTCAGTATGACAGTGTTGGAGACCTGCAGGGTCAGTAAACTGTTGATTGAATATCTTTTCTTTTGCCAGGCTTGGCAGAGAAAAACTGACCTTCCATTGGAATGGTTTCAAGGACCACAGTGACTGTAGGGCTGGGAATCTGTTTTCTTCTGGAAAAATAACTAAGTCAGTAGCTTGATAACAAGTATAATTGGTGCTAGAACAAAAATTAAAGATGGAAAGAAAACTAAGACTTTTCAGAGAATGCTACTTGTTTTATTTTTTTTTAAATATATTTTCAATAGAAGGATTTTAGGACACTATGAGAAATTGTGGGAGAAATTGTATGAAGTGATCAAAACAAAATTCTCTTGCAAACTGGCACTGTTTGAAACCTGCATTTATTGATGCATGGAAATTATGTGCCTAAATTTACTTTGACACAAAGAAGAAAGTAACAATCTTACTTGCAGTAACTATCAAGAATTGCACAATAACTCTGAATAATAATACTTTGCACAGTACATGCATACAACAGAATATCCAGCAAAGATCTCCTGAAAGTATCCCTGAAACCTAATTATGACTATACCAACCCCCCCTGTTGGAGATGGATAAACTGTATCTCAGAGGAAAGACTTTTAGCAATTTGGTGAAGGATACACCATACCATCCTGAGAGCCCAGGAGTTGAGGGCATCCAGACCTTTGGATATGTAATTTAAGACTACTATTGGCTCTCTTTGTGACCAAAGTGCACAACGATTTTTTTTTCCTTTTTAATAAGTTTGTTTATGCTCACCAACAAAAGGCCCAAGAAGATACATTGGCTGCTCAGCAGTGTCACTTCCTTGTCAGCCATAAGGTTTGTCACACCGAAGAACATGGCTGCATAAACCCAATGGCTTCATGTCCTTTCTATATAACTCTGAGATCCTGAAATATAAAAGAGTAGACCCAAAATGATGAATTCTATATTCTCCATGTAAAATCTGAAAGAAGCCTGAAGCCATCCAGCAGCACCTCTACGTAACTCCACACAAGACCTAAGCGAGTATGATGCATTAGCCTTACATTCCATAAAGAATTGTTGACAAAGCTAAATCCCTTTCACAGCACAGAAGGTGCTTCAAAAGAAAATGTAGTTTTGAAAATGTCTTCATAAACTATTTACAAATCAAACAAATAATAGGAAACCCATTCAGATAAACTAAGTTTGCTTTATGAGAATGAATGGCATTTGAGAGATAACCATTCCATTTTTATATTTTAAAAGTCTCATCAGACTTTGAAATCAATAGATTTTGCAGCTAATTCATTTTACCGCCAATTTATATTTTCCAAATAAAATAAGAACACTGTTGATTTCTAATACATCTTAATTTCCTCTCTATATTTTTAAATAATAGGTATTCTATCAAATAATTATCTCTATTCTTAAATACTGTTTTATTTTATAAGCCATGTTGTACACATGTTAAGTTACTCTACAGACTATGTTATTTTACAGCAGTTTCATAAATTAGCCTTCTATAGTTATTAAGCTGTTCTCTGGACTCCAGAAATAAACTCCTCAAACAAAATGATGTATTTTTCATCAGACGATAAACACCCACAGTGGAAGCACTTTATTTCTCCAGAGCTGCAAATATTTTGAACAACTACTTGTCATCAGTACATGAACAATATATATATATATCATGCAAGGAAAAACCAATTACCCACATATCAAGTGCAGTGAAGAGAAAGCCACGTGCTCCTGTTGCTGTTTCAATTATCTTGAATTACCTATGTCCTTGAAATGCACCGTTACATTTCCCACCAAATACCTGATGTGGATATCTTGAATATATTTGCCTGACTGGACCTGTGAGGTAGCTGGACATGCCTCACACCAGCTGGGTTTCCCTAAGATGACTCCTGGCTTCTAAGTGCATGAGGAGTGGGGGAAAGAGCATCTCAGGGTGAACTGTCTCTGCCATGGCATTTGCCCCCTCCAAGGCATCTCTCTAGTAAGCAAGAACTGACACAATCCCCCTGTTCAGAGTGGAGGGAAAACTCATTGCTATTCAGCACAAGTGCTAAAGGTAATGGGTATTTGGCATCAATGCAAGTAAGAGACAGAATAAAATTCTACAGAATACATAAGAAACAGCAAATACACCCTGTTTGGTCTGCCAGTTGGAGTTACTGTGGTCATCCTTCCCTGACCATGCTCAGTGTATTCACAGCAGCCATTCCCACTTCAGAGCAGGAAGCGTTACTGATGGAAGGCTGGGCAGACAGTTACTCTGATTTGTTCTTCCTGTTTTTCAAAAATGTCTGTCTATTCTGATAAGTCCATAGACAGCTTTCTGCAAACAAGAATAATCTTATTTAACTCTGCAAAAATTAATATTTTTGCAGTCCATGAGTCTTAGAATTTGTTCCAAGTTTATTTATTCTAGTAGATTATACCATTTTCTCCCTTCTAGGCAATCTATCTGTAAAGATTTCTCCTGGAGTGTCTCATTAATGCAGGCTTGGGAACAATGAAAATAGGCAGTAAAATCAACCTGTGTTGTAGACAAAAGGTAATTTTTATAATGCATAAATATCTGAGTCCTGTGAAAGGAAAGAAACTGTTTTAATGAGCTCTTAAAACCTACCAGAAGAAAAAAGGAGGTATGAATGGGAAAAAATAACCTGTTCTGAATAGGGTAGACAGTAGCTGCTCTTTCAGGATATGAAATAATGCAGGGTACATGGAAGAGACTTTTCCTAATACTGCCACATACTCTATGATGATGTGACAGGAGAAGCTAAACCAGAATATTTTTGGCTCCCTTTAGGATTCAGCCTAAACTAAATTTAGGCTAAAATTATCCTCCTTTTGTTCATTAAACACTTCAATTTAATATGCAGAGATATATTGTAGCTAGAGGAATAAAATAACCCAACCCACACAATTTGGTTGACTGTGAGAAAGACATGGTGTTCACAGGAGGGTAGAGCAACATCACAGTAACCTGTCCCACTCCGTCCCACCCACCTCCCAGCCTAAGGACTAGCAGTTCTAATTCAGTGCTGGAGCAGAAAATTAGAACTTATTTCATTGGCAGCCACCCAAAATATCCTTCTTTCTTGTCTTCTGATCATGAACAGCTCAAGCATTTCCTCTCCCTCTAAAACTACCCCTGTTTATGCCTAGTGCAAAGATTCTTCTGCTAAGACCAGAGCCTGACCCCACCAGTCCCATCTGTGGTGCAATACCTTCTGCAGCTCATCCCATTTCAGTCTAGCTAAGTGATATACTGTGTCTGGGGCTCTAAAACCTTGCCATCTATTATAGTGTAGGAGACAATCCTCCATAAAGCTAAAAAACCTAAAATGGTTTTGAGCTTAAATGCAAGTATTACACATAATCAAAGTAAGCCTATGAATGTGCCAAATATCCTCCCTTCTAATACATGGTGGGAATAAATTATTTTTTCAAGAAGGTAAAACTGAAATATTATTAACATCCAGACAATGTGCTGGTACCAATTACTTTTTTTCTCTTGATATCTGGAAGTAATATGAATCCTATTCAAGTTCTTTCTGTGGGGAGGTGAGCTGTAAAATGACAGTTTTAACACAGAGTAGATAACAATTTTGGTATTTTCTCCTATCAAAGAGAAAGTTACATAATTTCCTCCATAATAGAAAGGTCTTCTACCAAGAAATATAATTTCTTTTGAAAACCAGTACATGGAGGAAAGAAAGCATTAATGAGACTTTGATTGCATCTCAGCTATTGCTATTATGCAATAATCTTTAAAATTACTCACCTGTTGTATCTTGCTTTTTAATCTATTCTTAAAATGAAAACTGAATCAGATACTTAATATACTTCATTTGCCAAGCTGTTTCCACTGAAAAGTCATTCTGGAGAAACTTCTGCTTGCTAATGGGGAGCTGTCACAGTTGCTACACTAGCTGTCGCTAGGCATAGCTGCATTGCTGGTACACCTAACCTAGCTCCTCCTGCAGAGAGCCACATCCAGTGACACAGTCCCACATATCTGGAAATGAGTCTGACCAAGCACTGTGTCCCTGCTCAGCACAGCTGAAGTTGCTGTTGGATTTATTTGTTGGGACTGAACATGTGTTAACATGTGTTATTGAACACATACGACTGTACCTGAGCTGGTGAAGTTGTCTGTGCTGTGTAAAGGGGTGCAGACACCTGTATGGACAGCTTTGGCTCTGAATCAATGCACAGCAGTTCATAAACAGGGAAATAGCTTCCAGTCCTTGCAAACCAATGCAAGATGAGTTATTGAATTCCTTCAACTCTTTTATGAAGCAAATTTTGCTTTACTGTTTTGCATTGGGTTTTCTTTCCCTCTCTTTCAGAGGAGATAATGTCTTGTAGAACTAAAGCAAAACTCATCCACAAAGAGGGTATAGGAAGGGTATAGGAAGAAAGGGTACAGAAAGAGCATGACATGGAGTGATAATTAAAGATCATTAGAGATATCAGCTCTGATGCCTTTGAGGCAAGAGGTTCCCAGAACCACAGTGTATGTCTGACGACATTATATGAACTTCTTTTCACCTCTCAGCCACACAAATGCACAAGGCAAGAAAAATAGGAGTTCTGCAAACCAAGAAGAGCCTTTTTCTTTTATTAAACCCAGTATTTCCAGATGCCAGCAGTCTACAAGTAACTTACAGAGAAGAATACAAAATAGGACCAAGTGGCCCCAGAGCCTATTCCACAGCATCACCTGCAAGCAGAGATTGGCAACACTGACACATGCATCTCTCCTCTAGCTGGCCTACTACACTTGATCTCTCCAAATGCTTGCTTCTTTCGTCCCTCCAGATGAAAACCTGGTGATCTTAAGGGTACAGCTGCTCACTCTAGAAATCAGACTCACACACAAAGTCTCTGAGCCATCAAAGAAGCTGTGCACCCCCCCGTGCTGCCCACTCCCAAGCTTTCCAATCATGCAGAGAACAGTGAGGCCAGGGGACCACCCAGCCAACTTCCCTAGCTCTTGGACACCACCCAAAAAGTAGTGGAGGGGAGGATGAGACCTGATAACTTTTGATGGCAAAAATTCGACTGTCTGAAAGTGAAAAGCACTTGTTTTCCACATATTTGATCCCTTCCCATGTAAATCCATGCATTTCAGGTGCATGTTTCCACTGAACAACAGGGAATTAGCCTATGTGTTTCAGAGTAGACATGGCCTTTTCTGTACATAAAATTTGTAGACATAACCTCCCCAGTTTTAACGACAAAAAGCATTGCTAAATACTTTCCAGTAGATGGCAGGGTTACATTGTGACAACGCTGAAAGTCTGAAGTTGAGATTGCTTCTGGATAAAGGTTCGAGTACTGGTTAAGCAAATTTAATCAGCAGAATGATCTAATATCTGAAAAGACATAAATACACATTGGATTAACTGATAGAATGTGATGCTGGAAATGTAACAGTAGCAATCGTAGCAATTTTAAGGCAGTGAAAGCCTTGAGAAAGCCATTGAGATAGCCGCTTATACCACAGAACTGACATGACACAAACCACAGTATTTAAAGTGAGAATCCACTGAAGTTACCAGCCATAGAATACAGTCAGGAGAAAAGCAAAAAGCCCTTGAAAATGATCAGCAAAAGTGGTTTTCAATACCAAAAACAATTCAGCTGGACAGTGTAGTGCTTGCCTTTTCCCAGGGACTGTGCAAAAATGAGCACCCTGTTCAGGGAATTCAGTACTGCTTTTGTCAATTTGAGAAATCATGACCTCAGCAGGGTAGAGAACAGCTTCACAGGTTGGGACTCCTCTCAGAAACAGCCAGGAGAAAAGCCTCATGCACCCTGAGGATCTCAGAAATGGTTTTTTACTTGTCAGGAACCCAGGCTGACTGGCTGCAAATAGATGAGGTTTCAATTTCTTAAAACTACAGTTATCCGAATTTACTTTTCCAGCCCGGGCTGTAGAGATGTGCCCCACTGAATTTCAAACACAATGACTTTAGTGAATGATCTCCCTTTAAGTGCCCCAAGGTTGTACGGTGTTATCCTCCTCAAAGGACAGATGATTTACATGAAATAGATATAAATGTGGTCACTCTGTGTCAGCACTGGTCTGAGAACATTTGTGGGCAACTTGCTAATGTCAAACCTCTGTACACTGCAGGCAAAATGAAATGTCTGCAGTGAAAAAATACCACCCTACTTTTGATATGTTTTCTTTAGCAGAAAATATTCAGACATCAGACACCCAATACTTTTACTTCTCATTGGGGGTATGTCAGTTTTGACTTGACTCACTAAAATTACTAACGTATTTAATTTCACAATTCTACTGTGGAATTATAAAATTAGTTGAAATACTCTATCTATTCATAAAAAGAATATTGAAATGTAGAAAGACATGTGGTTTCTGAAAGTCAAACGGCCCAGCCTGGCACACCATCTCTGTCAGGACATAGTCTGCAGAGACTAGTGCCTCTGTGCAGTGCTACTCAACTGCAGACCATGCTGAAAAGCAGCATTCTCATTCCTAGTGATAAATGGTATCTTCAAAGACACATTTCCTATTATTTCCTGTAATAATATACTCAACTTCCTCTGGTAAGTGTATAGCATTTCTAAAGAACATGGCTACATCACTGAAAACGGTTTTGCGTTTTGCTTTTATTTTATAAAGTCCTTAATAGTTTGTTGTCTTTTTTTTTTTTTGCTTTCACATATTAATGCCTGATTATATTATATTCTTTAAAAGTTTCATCTTATAGCCACATTATTGATGATTCACACCTATTGATTCATCTCATTTCTGAAAGCATTTGCTTCATAAGAAATACAAACAAAAAAGAACTAAAACGAGTATTGACTGATGCTCTAAAATCCTATTGTATTTTTGCAGTTAGATAAAACACACAGAGCTTGACACATCCCTGAAATTCTGACTTGTGAGAGTGTAACAAAAATGGTAATATTAACATAATCACCTTCATCTTTTCCCCCAAGAATAACATAACTCTAACTGTTCCAAGATCACATGTTCTTTCTCCCCCTTTCAGCCTCATGAATAATTTGGCTCACCTTTCTCACTGACATAAACATTGAATCTTGCTGAAGGTCATGCCACATGCCCAGTATCTTTTCATTGTCGCAATTCAGCAGTGTACTCTGTGCCTTGTATTATTTTACACTCATGGCATGCAGTTGTAGATTGTTTTCATGGTGGTGTAATGCCTGATAGTCAGTTCATGCAGTGAATGGTAAACACTGATGTTTCAAAAGCTTATTAGTGGTGAAGATTTGTTTTTTATTTCCCTATCTCTGTTTATTCAGCTGGAAAGCCATGGTCCAGGTGAGGTCAGCAAAGGCGATTAGAGAAATTATCTTTGTTTTGACAACAGAAAGTTGAATTAAATAAGATTATTTCGTAAGAAAATAAAAGAATTTAAGAGTCTGATGCATCTGACATTATTAAAGTAGCAGTCCTTTGGCTCATCCAGCATCCCCACTAATCCATTTGTCATCCAATATATCTGTCTAAAGACAAAAGCTCTCTCAGGTTTGACAAGAGAAGTGAAATTCTTCTATGTCTGGCTCAGCGACTTCATTTCCAGCCTTGAGCTTCATCTCATCAATGTTCTCTGAAGCAATACTCTGTCTCCAGTTTTCAGTAGCTAGAAGGAAATGGACAGGAAATCACGGGGCAGGGAAGTGGTACAGAATGCAGAAAAAGAAAGGAACCAAAACTCTTTTATCTGTATGAAGTGTTCTCAGTTAGCCTCAGCTTATACATGGAAAGTTTTATGCTGGGGGAGGGATGGGGATAGAGAGGTTCTCACCAGACCTTTTATTTCTTCATGTCCTAAAAAGTTGGGTAGCTTTTTAACAGTGGTGCCAAACCCTCTGAATCCAGTTTCCTGTAACATGACTGTGGAATTTTCCCTTCAGATCACAAGAGGTGTGGATTTCACCTTTTCCTCAGCTGCCAATAATATATGCAGACATATATGCCCTTGCCTTAGCACATCAGCACAGCTAGACTTTCTGCAGCACACATCGCTGAAGAGCTGGAGCAACAACACCTTCAACACAGCTAACAGTGCATGCAGAAACTGTGCACACACATGCTGTACCACAGGGAGAGACCTTTCCACCAAGAGAATGTACTGCAAAGCCAGGAGAACCTCAAAAAGGAAATTCAACCACAATAAGCTGTTAATTTCAAGAAGAATCATATATGCATTTACATAAGATATTGTTATAGTGACCATATAATGAGTGGGTTTGTTTTATTTACAGACTGTCTATGATACCTTTCAGGAAAGAGTTTCTCCCAGAAATGAGTGACAAAAGTGGATCATTGCAAAAAATGTAATTTTCAAACAAGCTGAGAATTTTTTGTCCTCTGGGAGGAGCAAAGGAGTGAGTCACAGTAAAGGAGGAATAAAATGTAATTGGTCATTCCTGTCCACCTGTAAAGGATTGAAAAAGGAACCACCAAAGGAAAATAACAAATCTAGAAAAGCAGAAGAGAAATAGCTAGCACTACGTGTTAGCACTACTAATAGTAGTGCTACTACTACTAATTCTGAGGTAGAAATAAAAACCATCAAAAATTCATGAGCTTCATGCCTAATATTTCTTAATTTATTTTGAGTTGTTTCAAAAGGTAGAGAGGAGAAACAAGAACAAAACACAAGCCACAGTGTTCTGGGACACACTAGACTAAGATATTTCTGAAAGAACTAATACAAAGTCAGGTACCAAAAGAAAGGTGTCCTTGTTGCAAGAATGTATGCTGGTTAAAATAAAGTAATAAATCAAATGCTTTGAACTAACATCCAAGCTGTCTCATTCAAGGTAGGAATACCTACCCCCTCCTGTGACACCTCCTCTCACACCATTCTGGCATGTTTGGTGCAGGCCAGGAGTTCCCAGGACATACAATTTCTCCATCTCCATCCCAAGATCACTTACCTTTCAGTTGTCCACATCTTTCCCAAAAAATGGGATGGTACTCAACAAGGAAAGTTGTTCTGGTCTAGCTTGGGATTTCAGTCTTTCAGATGGGAATAACGTGATTACAGATTATAGTGACTAAAGTAACAATCTTGGGTAACAGATATAACTAAAACTAAAATGCTGTTGGTATTTCAGAAACAATTTAAATAAGGCAAAGTAGCATGCTGAAGATATGCATCCAAATAAAGAAGGTTATTATTTTCTTCTTAGTTATGCACTTTCTCATCAGTATTCATGCAAGATCTAATTATACTTGGGGCTAGAAATTTTTAAAAAGAAACAAAAAAGTAACATCACCATACTGAAAAAAGATATTTCTCATAATCAAATTTTCCTTTTTACTTTATGAGAAATATGGCAAGCCAATTTCTAAATGGAATATCCCCTCATGTATTTATGTTGACTGGCATATTAATACAGCTGGTTTGCTCAATGCTATCTAAAAACTTCATTTTTTCTTTAGTGTCTCTGCTGTTACCTTACACTGTGTGGCACACAAGCGTGTCTCAGCCATTTCCATACGTCACTCCACCTAGTGGATGGAGGGACTGTACCCACACAAGATGTACAATTTAATCTTATCTTAGATTTTTAACTGCATGATTAAAAGGCTTCCCTGATTACACTGTTCAGATAAAACTATTAGCAATACCAAAGTTCTGTTTGCTCCAAGGTAAAAGGGTGCCTTTAATCAAATGATGTTACAGTTTTATAGGAATAGAACCTGGTCACTGTAGCACTAAGTAG